>JAUMJJ010000285.1:1110000-1443075 GCA_033556795.1 Tapera naevia | reverse complement strand
CCAAGGCTGGGAGCCCTGCGCGTGCTCAGTATCGCCCTCCCAGCCTCGCTTCTCCCCACCGTAGCCCTACCTTCGCCATCCCTACCTGGCTCGGGGGCTCTGTGTCGGGCGGGTGGGGCACGAGGTGAGGGAAGTGCTGCAGTGGGTAGGTGATGGTGTTCACCTTCTTGCGGCTCTGCGGCACGCTGTGGCTCTTGTGCTCGGCCTCCTCCTTCCTGTGGGATGGGGCACGAGGTGAGGCTCTGGCGGAGACCAGACACAACTCATCACATGCAGCTTCTGCACCCTTGAGCCCGAGACCTGGGCCGGACGGTGCAGCATCGAGGGGGGCTCTAACACCCCAGAGAGCCGGGGCCAGCACAGCTGACCTTCCGCGACATCTCTGCCCCTGCCCTGGGCAAGAGCTCTCCCTCGCGGGGCTGGGCCACCCTGCACCGCAGGGGCTGTGGCTGAGTCCTTGTGCTCCCTACCTGTACCCGTGCTGCTGCGTTTCCTTCTGCTTGGCGATGGAGGGGGGGTTCCTGCTGACCCGACTGGGCATCGCTGGCAGCAGAGGGAGGCTCGTGATTTTCCTGGAGAGGACAGGATATTTGGTGAGGGGGGGGCACAAATGACCCACCCCGACGCGGAGGAGCACCTCAAAAGCCAGGGGCTTGTACCCTATGGCGGCTCCCCCCCATGCCCAGGAGGAGTTCCCCTCTCCCTGCTACCGGACACGGCTGGAGAGGGGGCTTGGCAGGGTCAGATACATGTCTCGGACAGCTGGGCACCACCAGCACCCATCTCCCCCATCCCACCCACGGTGCCGGGTGCTACTCACGGGCCAGGGATCTGCATGCTGAGGGGGCGGTCGCAGGACAAACAATGGCAATGGGCCTGTGGGTACCTGGAGAGAGGGGGAGAAAGGCTTGGTGAGCTGGTGGGGAAAAGTGGCTCTCGGGCGGCCCCAAGGGGCCGGGTACTGCCCTGTAGTGAGTTACAGCGTTGGTGGGAGGAACTGAGGAGTTGGAACCCCACTGCACTCACTTAATCCCAGCCGCGTCGCCTCTCTGCGGTGCCTCTTCCTTCAGCTGTTCCAGGATGGTCTTCCAATGCCGCAGGTCCTCCTGGACAGGCCACAGCTCCTTCCGGTCCAGCTGTGGATGGGTGCACACCCTCAGCCAGCCGTCCCAGGATGGGACGTGGTGGTCTGTGGTGGGGGACAACAGGAGGGGGTACCCTGGGAGGGAGTTGCCTTCGGCTGCCAAGCACCAGAGGTGCCAGCGTTGCATGGCGGGGACCAGCCAGCCCTCACCTTGGAGTCCGCCAGTTCCTTGAGCTGCTGCTGGAAGTCTTGCAAGCTCTGCTCCCGCGCGTCTCCCTGGCTCTCCATCTTCTTCAAGTCCTCCTTCAGCCGCTCGATGTTTGCCTCAAACCGGTTGCGGCTCATTTTGCTGGCCAGGGAGGATTTGTCTGCTTTCTGGCAACAGGAAAAGGTACGGTGGGCACGGCCGGCTCGTTTCAGGAGGAGTGGGAGAAGTGGCTACCTGGCCCTTCTTGCCCCCGTCACCCCTGTGAACTTGGTCCCACCAGTCAGAGGGACCCAGGGGTGTCAGCAGGATCTGGTGAGGGACCCACAGCTGGTCCGGAAATCATCCCTCTGCCTGGCTCTGCCATTGACCACCACAGGGACGAGGGTCATTGTGTACAGCCTGCCCGGGACTGCCCTGGCTGGCACCGGGAGTCCTCAAGGACATACCTCCTCCAGTCTGTCCATTATGTCGTCCTTGTCAGCCTTGTCCTTCTGCAGTTTCTTCACAGACTGGAACAGAGCCTTCCAAGACACAAAGCACCTCATGATGCTGCAGCAGGGCCCAAGCTGCCTCCCGACCAGCTGAAGCACCGTGCAGCTCCCCACCTTCCTCAAACACCGGATGCTAGAAAGGCATTTTGGAGCTGGGCCGGGCTGCGAGCAGGTTGGCAGGGGGACAAATCCCTTGTGGTGGTCAGCCTGGGATCTGCCTGGAGGATGCTCTGACCCTGGCAGGCATTTCAGCCACCTACCTCGATATCTTCCTTACTCTTCTGCCAGCCGTCTCGGAGATTCTCTGTCGTTGAGATGATCTGCTGAAATTCTTGCCGATGCACGATGCCGGCCTGGACCTTTTCCAGCAGCTTCTTTTCCTGCTGCAGGAAGGAAGATGACAAGGTGGTGCTGTGCAAGGGTGGGGGTGGCTGCCCCAAAGTGACAGACGCGGGTTACTTGGACTGTCAGCACCAGCAGGACATTCACACCAAGGCTTTAATTTCCTTCCACGCTGCTGACATGTGGGAGACAACGGGTTGCGCGGGGTGTTCGAGGGCGGGTCAGAGGGGGTGCTGAGAGGGGCTCCCCCATGGTACATTGAAGCCCAAGCAGCTGGGAGGCCTCCTGCAGCTCTGTCCCCGTGTCCTCACATTGGCATCTCCCTACCTGGCTGCTTTCCTGCAGCTGTCTTGCTGCCTTGTGTTCTCCCTTCCGGGACTCCACGGAGTTCACCTGCTCCTGGAGCTTCTTGCAGTGCTCCAGGAGCTGCTCGTAGTGCTTCTGGAGCTGCCCCAGCTGCACACTGGTGTCCCTGCTGCTATTGGACTGCTCTTCCTGTGCCACTGCCTGCTCCTGCCTCATACTCTCCATTGTTGTCCTCAGCTCATCCAGCTGCAGCAATGGGATAAGGAATCAGCTCTGGGACAGGATGGATGCAGCCAACAAGTCCAGGTGCCATGGAGGCTCAATGGCCTCATCCAGCTCAGGGACGTGGCTGGGAACACTGTCAGGACCACCGTACCGATCCGGTGGGCAGCTCCCCCCAGACCTCACCTGCGCCTGGCTGTTGGCCACCAACTGCTCAAGTGTGGCCTTGCTTGTCTGCTGCTGTTGTTTGAGCTCGTTCAGCTCCCGCTTTATGTCCTGCAGAGCAGACCTGGCCAGCGAGAGAAAGGCATGGGCAGGCTTAGCCTCCATGGGGCTGCTGGGGGAGCGTGCCCCAAGAGGGAGATGCTCTCAGCCCTCCCAAGCTCCCTCTCAGCCCCACGGGGTAGGAAACCCTCTCCCATCCTTTACCCAAGTTGCAACTCTTGGAGCTTCTTCAACTCCTCCTCCATTTGGGATTGCGTGGCCTTGATGTTCTTCATCTCCTCTAGCAGAGCCTGGGGGAGAGCCGTGGCCCCCGAGAGGGGAGAGGCGGGGGTGAGCCCCAGGGGAGGGTCCCTGCGCTCCAGGACCTTGACCCCCGCTGTGGCCTGCACAGAGCCCGGCCCAGGCTGGCAGGGCAGCGCAGGCAGCACTGAACAACCATCCATCCCATCTCCCACAGCCCAGAAGGGGCAGCAACAGCTCCCCAGAGACCCCAGCCCTGCCCCGGTGCGGGGGGCACAGCATAACCCAAAGTAGCAGGGATGGATGCAGCCCTGGCGGTCTGTGACAGGCCCCGTGTTAGATCCAAAGGCCAAAGAGCCTCTGCCACCCCCTCACCGCCAGCCTGGCCTGGGAGGGCAGCAGCAACCGCTACAAGGAAGCCGGGAGAGGGGGGCGAGTCCTCCCTGCTCTGCCGCCTGGGAAAGCCTCCCTGCTGCCTTCTCCCCAGCTGCCCCAGCCCTGGCAGGAGCCAGCCCTGCAGCGCTGAAGGTGGCTGTGTCCTGCAACCCCAGCTTATTTCTTCCCTCTGGGGATTCTCAGGTGAAGGACCGCCGTGAGCAGCTCAGCACCGTGCAGGATGAGGCCCGTGTCTGGTCCCCGCAAGCCTTGGGTCGAGCCCAAGGGATTTGCGGTCCATGAGGTGCTGTTGGAGCCTCTCAGCTGCCCATAGAGCTGATGTGGTACCCAGCCATAGGTCAGGGGCAGGGATGGCAGGGATGGGAAGGGTGGTGAGCTCAGACTCAAAGCAAGTTCTGCTGTAATGGTGGCACAAAAGCAGCGTGGAGCCCGGAGGAGTGGGCATTTCACAGGGGAGCACTCGGGGGCCCAGCATGAACCTCTACCTTGCAGGTGTTCTCCGTTTCTTCCATCTTCTCCTTCATCTGCCCCATGTCGCCAGCCAAGGAGGCGACCTGGGAGGAGCTCCCGGGCTGCTCCTTCCCCAGCAGGGGCGTCGGGCTGTGCTTCACCTCCTGAAGAGGCAGGTCCTGCAGCCCCAGGTACCCGACCACGGCCTGCAGCACGCTGTGCAGCGCTCCATAGTTGATGATATTGGGTGTGAGGAGGGCATCGCTCAGGAGCTGGCAGAGGCTCTGCGAGGAAATGGCTGCCATGCCTGGAACCACAGGTATGGGATGCGACAGGAGCCTTTCTGCCTGGAGAGGACCTGGGAGGGTGGGCAGTCAACAGCGTTGGTCCTCCTCGTCACAGCCACGGAGGGACCGACACAGAGCGAGTGCCCCACGGACAGCGAGTGACCGACAGGCACTGCAGGGAGTGACCCACGGAGTGAGCGTCTCAAGAGACAACAGTGCTGCACCCTGGCCAGGTCACTGGGCTCTTTGTGACATCATTCATTGCCAGGAACCACAACGGGTCCCTGCTGGGGCTTGTGATGACATTCTCCCCAGGAGTGCCAGATGCCCAGGTCCCTGCCCCCTTCTCCACTGCACTCCTTGCCAGCAGCTGGGCCAGGCTGTGCTCTGGCAGCAGCTCCCGCAGCTCGGGCCCAGGGAGACACAGCTCCCTGCACAGGAGGGCTGAGCCGGCTGGAGAGAGAGGGGCTGCCCAGCACCCAGCCTGCTGCGCTCGGGAACTCTCCGAGGCAGGAGAGCCAGCCAGGAAGCACCTCCAGTTATTTACTGTTGGGGTTGAGGGTCCAAAATTGCAGGAGAGATTTTACTCTCTACCCCCAGGCTCCACCCTGGGAATGGGGAAAGGCTGCTGCCAGCAGCATCAGCACACACTTCCAGACACCCCTAGGAAGTACTCCAATGGCACCACTGGGTTTTTAGGTGCTAGAGAGGAGCCTGTAGGTAGAAGCTGAAGGATAAACAAAACTAAGCAACTGCCTGCTAGAGACAGCAGCAGCAGCACAGTATTTTTTTTTAAAGTCAGTCTGTTCCTCTGATTGTTTTTAATTAGTGCTTGTCCCAAAAAATACCTCTCTATATATAAGAATGCAAGGCTGGAAAGAGAACTGGCTCCTAAGTTACAAGGAGCAGAGGTCCGACTGTTCCTGATAAAATGACTCCTTGGAAAGTAGCAGAGCATCCATGAGATTGCTGGGAGAATTGATGATACACACGTGTACAATGCATACATTATTCTATCCTCAGCTCATCTCGCCGTGCGTGATCGATGGAAATCATTCCCTCATGCACCCAGCACTGAAATAAAGGCTGCTGCTTTCTAAAACTCCAAAACGAGTCGTGGGAGAGTTTGTTTGCTGGCAGTTTTGGTATGAGTTTCACTGGAGGGTGTCTGGGTGCCTCCTCAAGGGGGAAGAGTAGAGTTTGGGAATTTATGCCCAGATCATCCTGGAGACAAAGCCCAACGTATCTAGCACAGCGGCACTCGGCGGCGGAGCAACCGCACTCGAGCCACAATAGTGCACAGTCAATCTCCATTCTCCATCAGACTCAGGCGCAGGTCAAATGGGGCTGTTGAAGGGTGAGTGGGTCTTACTTGAGCACCCCTTGGCTCTCCAGTTCGCGGATCATCTCATGGATGGGAATCGCAGCGTCACGGTTCCTTCCGTATTGCTGATGATCCAGTACCAGTATTGTTGTGGCAATTGAGAAGGACTCTCTGAGAGGCCCGGCAACAAATTCAACTGCTCAAGCTTTTTTGTCTCTACAGCGGCTATTTCAAAAGCCCACCTATGTCCCTTTGGGTCCTCAAAATAAACCCATTCCTGAGGCAGTCGGTGACCAGGATACGTGGGGCGGCTGGGCCAGTCACAGTGGGGTGTTTCTGCCGGTCTCTCCCGTCAAGCTCATTTCAGCTTCCAGCACAGTCAACTCTTGAGACCCCCCCCCCCCCAGTCACCACCCAGAAACGGAAATAGTTTCTGGGCCCACATGTCCTGATGGCATTAACGTGCATTGAGCGCCAATATCAACCAAAGCCTTGTATTCTTGTGGATCTGACGTGCCAGGCCATCGGTTCCACACAGTCCAATAGACACGGCTGTCCCGTGCCTCTGCCTGGCTAGAGGCAGGGCCCCTCTAATACTGGTCTTGGTTATAGCGATCAGAGCTTCTTCCCGATGGATACATTTGGGAGGTACCCTCTCGTGGGTCAGATCCTTGCCCATGGGAAACTGGCACTGCACTTACTCTCACTGATCTTCTTTTCGCTCTCCTTCAATTCTTGCACTCGGACTGCTAGGGCACGGGTAGGTTTCCCGTCCCACCGTCTCATGTCTTCTCCATGGTCGACCAGGAAATACCACAGCTTGGTTCGTGAGGCCTGTTCCCTTTCTCTAGCAGGGGGGCGCCTAGCTCTGACCACAGAGGCTCTGATTGGCACTGCTGCCACTTGAAGAATTTCCTTAATCATCCCTGAGACTCTCAACCAACGTCTCTACAGTAGACATACGGGCCTGTATCGGGCCACGGACCATTCCCTCAAATATCCTGAGTTTACTTGTTACGGAGCCCGCTGTCTCTTGGTTTCCTCCTCAATACATGGATGCCAGGAAATTGGAGGAGACAGCTGGCCCCGGCATGAGAGGCTCCACCACATCCGTGATGTGCACCTGACCTCGCCTGGGTCACTACTGGATTGCCCATCCCTTCCAAAAAGTACTTCTAACACTGCCATTTCTCTCAGACATAGGATCCCTTCTTCCACAGTCTTCCAAGTCATCTCATGATGATGTTCCTGCAGGATGTCCGTATGGACCCCAAACTCAAATACGCACGTGACGGTACAAGAACTGTTATCTTTCCTCTGCTCAAGCCCCACGTTTGGCGCCAATTATGTCTGCATTTAAAGGAAGACTAAGAAATCTATCGGGGCTATCTATCTCCCACAAGAAAATCACCACAATCCTTTGCAATTAATAGACTTTAATCAGGGCGGGGAGGGAGGAGGAATTGTATAGGAAAAGCAAACAGTTCTCAACTGCAAATCTATCTATATATATATATATATATAAAACCAAACACAGCACAGAACAGGCAGCAAGGCCGAGATTCAACTCTTCAAACGACTTGAGTCCTGTCCTTGCTCCTTCCCGTGCACTTATAGTTCCAGGACAGCAGGGGCGTGGGGAGGGCAGTGCTGAAAAGTCACTCCGCAGGGAATCCGGCTGGGCTCTGGAGAAAAATAAAAGGCGTTCAGGGAGAGCGATTCCGATCCCGAGGGAAAACAAGGTGCACGCGGGGGAATGGCGGTCGCCAGGTACGAGGTGAAAATCCTCCACCCTTCTCCTGGGCAGCGCGGAGACTTTCCTGCTCTTCCCATCGGCCAAGAGGCCGGCGAAGGGGCGGGGGCGCCGGGGCAAGTCCCAGCAAGTCCGCAGCCCAAGGCAGCTGCGCTGACCACGCTCCTCCCCTCTCTCGCCCCCCCAGAGGAGAACGGCCCCGCGCGCGAGCAGCGGCGCCGAGGAACCGCCCGGCCCGGGAGCGACTCCAGGGGCGCTGCCCCCCCCCAGCTCGCGGCCCCAGCGCTCGGGCCGGGCCCCAGCGGGCCGGGCCGGGCCCCGCGCCCGCCAGTGCCCGTGATGGCAAGGGGAGAAAAATGCCCTCAAAAACCTCAAGCGACAAGAGCAGGGAACCCTGCTTCCCCGGGGAAGGCGGCTGCGAGCTGCCACGTGAGCCCGGCTCCAGCAGCGCCCTCGGCACAGAGGCAGAAGCCATTCAGCTGCCGTGTCCCTGTGACCGCCCTCCGTGGGCCTTCCCCGGGCTGCGGGGAGCTGGGGGCGTTCAGTTTTCCAACCGAGGCTGCTTAAGCAAAAAACAAAAGAGCACCGGGGAGAAGGAAATTACTCATTTAAACAGAACAAAAGCAAAATCACGGTTTTGCCTTGAGCTCTCCCTGCCCCTCCTGCTCACCTGCCAGGGTGGTGGATCCGTCCTGCAGGGCTTCAGCGGTCGGGAGCTGCTAGTGGAGGTCTGGAAGCTGGGAGAAGCGTCCACCGGAGGCGGCTGTGCTGTCCGCTGCTGGGGCTGAGCCTGGGGGCGAGGGGCAGGGGTGACCCCACTGCACTCCTGGGGCAGCTCTGCTAGCCCAGGACGGGGCCCGCAGCAGGACCCCTGTCCGGCAGCAGACACCCAGAGGTGGGGTCTTGCCCCCAGCTCAAGCGGGCACCGGGGCACCCACCACTTGGCCACCCTGCCCACCCCGTAGTCCCCTTCCCACCCGCGGGATCCCCCCACAAGCCTGCCAGGCCGTACCTTCCTTGCCACTGAGCACAGGCTGCTGACTCTTCCTCCAGCCCCGGTAAACACGACTGTCCCGGCCCAAGACCGCGGTCTTCTCATACTGGGAAGGAGAGAGTGGGCTGGCTGAAACACGGGGACGAATCCAGCATCCCTAAACAACCCTGCCACGTCCAGCTCTCCCTGGGAAATCCAAGGCTGGGAGCCCTGCGCGTGCTCAGTATCGCCCTCCCAGCCTCGCTTCTCCCCACCGTAGCCCTACCTTCGCCATCCCTACCTGGCTCGGGGGCTCTGTGTCGGGCGGGTGGGGCACGAGGTGAGGGAAGTGCTGCAGTGGGTAGGTGATGGTGTTCACCTTCTTGCGGCTCTGCGGCACGCTGTGGCTCTTGTGCTCAGCCCCCTCCTTCCTGTGGGATGGGGCACGAGGTGAGGCTCTGGCGGAGACCAGACACAACTTATCACATGCAGCTTCTGCACCCTTGAGCCCGAGACCTGGGCCGGACGGTGCAGCATCGAGGGGGGCTCTAACACCCCAGAGAGCCGGGGCCAGCACAGCTGACCTTCCGCGACATCTCTGCCCCTGCCCTGGGCAAGAGCTCTCCCTCGCGGGGCTGGGCCACCCTGCACCGCAGGGGCTGTGGCTGAGTCCTTGTGCTCCCTACCTGTACCCGTGCTGCTGCGTTTCCTTCTGCTTGGCGATGGAGGGGGGGTTCCTGCTGACCCGACTGGGCATCGCTGGCAGCAGAGGGAGGCTCGTGATTTTCCTGGAGAGGACAGGATATTTGGTGAGGGGGGGGCACAAATGACCCACCCCGACGCGGAGGAGCACCTCAAAAGCCAGGGGCTTGTACCCTATGGCGGCTCCCCCCCATGCCCAGGAGGAGTTCCCCTCTCCCTGCTACCGGACACGGCTGGAGAGGGGGCTTGGCAGGGTCAGATACATGTCTCGGACAGCTGGGCACCACCAGCACCCATCTCCCCCATCCCACCCACGGTGCCGGGTGCTACTCACGGGCCAGGGATCTGCATGCTGAGGGGGCGGTCGCAGGACAAACAATGGCAATGGGCCTGTGGGTACCTGGAGAGAGGGGGAGAAAGGCTGGGTGAGCTGGTGGGGAAAAGTGGCTCTCGGGCGGCCCCAAGGGGCCGGGTACTGCCCTGTAGTGAGTTACAGCGTTGGTGGGAGGAACTGAGGAGTTGGAACCCCACTGCACTCACTTAATCCCAGCCGCGTCGCCTCTCTGCGGTGCCTCTTCCTTCAGCTGTTCCAGGATGGTCTTCCAATGCCGCAGGTCCTCCTGGACAGGCCACAGCTCCTTCCGGTCCAGCTGTGGATGGGTGCACACCCTCAGCCAGCCGTCCCAGGATGGGACGTGGTGGTCTGTGGTGGGGGACAACAGGAGGGGGTACCCTGGGAGGGAGTTGCCTTCGGCTGCCAAGCACCAGAGGTGCCAGCGTTGCATGGCGGGGACCAGCCAGCCCTCACCTTGGAGTCCGCCAGTTCCTTGAGCTGCTGCTGGAAGTCTTGCAAGCTCTGCTCCCGCGCGTCTCCCTGGCTCTCCATCTTCTTCAAGTCCTCCTTCAGCCGCTCGATGTTTGCCTCAAACCGGTTGCGGCTCATTTTGCTGGCCAGGGAGGATTTGTCTGCTTTCTGGCAACAGGAAAAGGTACGGTGGGCACGGCCGGCTCGTTTCAGGAGGAGTGGGAGAAGTGGCTACCTGGCCCTTCTTGCCCCCGTCACCCCTGTGAACTTGGTCCCACCAGTCAGAGGGACCCAGGGGTGTCAGCAGGATCTGGTGAGGGACCCACAGCTGGTCCGGAAATCATCCCTCTGCCTGGCTCTGCCATTGACCACCACAGGGACGAGGGTCATTGTGTACAGCCTGCCCGGGACTGCCCTGGCTGGCACCGGGAGCCCTCAAGGACATACCTCCTCCAGTCTGTCCATTATGTCGTCCTTGTCAGCCTTGTCCTTCTGCAGTTTCTTCACAGACTGGAACAGAGCCTTCCAAGACACAAAGCACCTCATGATGCTGCAGCAGGGCCCAAGCTGCCTCCCGACCAGCTGAAGCACCGTGCAGCTCCCCACCTTCCTCAAACACCGGATGCTAGAAAGGCATTTTGGAGCTGGGCCGGGCTGCGAGCAGGTTGGCAGGGGGACAAATCCCTTGTGGTGGTCAGCCTGGGATCTGCCTGGAGGATGCTCTGACCCTGGCAGGCATTTCAGCCACCTACCTCGATATCTTCCTTACTCTTCTGCCAGCCGTCTCGGAGATTCTCTGTCGTTGAGATGATCTGCTGAAATTCTTGCCGATGCACGATGCCGGCCTGGACCTTTTCCAGCAGCTTCTTTTCCTGCTGCAGGAAGGAAGATGACAAGGTGGTGCTGTGCAAGGGTGGGGGTGGCTGCCCCAAAGTGACAGACGCGGGTTACTTGGACTGTCAGCACCAGCAGGACATTCACACCAAGGCTTTAATTTCCTTCCACGCTGCTGACATGTGGGAGACAACGGGTTGCGCGGGGTGTTCGAGGGCGGGTCAGAGGGGGTGCTGAGAGGGGCTCCCCCATGGTACATTGAAGCCCAAGCAGCTGGGAGGCCTCCTGCAGCTCTGTCCCCGTGTCCTCACATTGGCATCTCCCTACCTGGCTGCTTTCCTGCAGCTGTCTTGCTGCCTTGTGTTCTCCCTTCCGGGACTCCACGGAGTTCACCTGCTCCTGGAGCTTCTTGCAGTGCTCCAGGAGCTGCTCGTAGTGCTTCTGGAGCTGCCCCAGCTGCACACTGGTGTCCCTGCTGCTATTGGACTGCTCTTCCTGTGCCACTGCCTGCTCCTGCCTCATACTCTCCATTGTTGTCCTCAGCTCATCCAGCTGCAGCAATGGGATAAGGAATCAGCTCTGGGACAGGATGGATGCAGCCAACAAGTCCAGGTGCCATGGAGGCTCAATGGCCTCATCCAGCTCAGGGACGTGGCTGGGAACACTGTCAGGACCACCGTACCGATCCGGTGGGCAGCTCCCCCCAGACCTCACCTGCGCCTGGCTGTTGGCCACCAACTGCTCAAGTGTGGCCTTGCTTGTCTGCTGCTGTTGTTTGAGCTCGTTCAGCTCCCGCTTTATGTCCTGCAGAGCAGACCTGGCCAGCGAGAGAAAGGCATGGGCAGGCTTAGCCTCCATGGGGCTGCTGGGGGAGCGTGCCCCAAGAGGGAGATGCTCTCAGCCCTCCCAAGCTCCCTCTCAGCCCCACGGGGTAGGAAACCCTCTCCCATCCTTTACCCAAGTTGCAACTCTTGGAGCTTCTTCAACTCCTCCTCCATTTGGGATTGCGTGGCCTTGATGTTCTTCATCTCCTCTAGCAGAGCCTGGGGGAGAGCCGTGGCCCCCGAGAGGGGAGAGGCGGGGGTGAGCCCCAGGGGAGGGTCCCTGCGCTCCAGGACCTTGACCCCCGCTGTGGCCTGCACAGAGCCCGGCCCAGGCTGGCAGGGCAGCGCAGGCAGCACTGAACAACCATCCATCCCATCTCCCACAGCCCAGAAGGGGCAGCAACAGCTCCCCAGAGACCCCAGCCCTGCCCCGGTGCGGGGGGCACAGCATAACCCAAAGTAGCAGGGATGGATGCAGCCCTGGCGGTCTGTGACAGGCCCCGTGTTAGATCCAAAGGCCAAAGAGCCTCTGCCACCCCCTCACCGCCAGCCTGGCCTGGGAGGGCAGCAGCAACCGCTACAAGGAAGCCGGGAGAGGGGGGCGAGTCCTCCCTGCTCTGCCGCCTGGGAAAGCCTCCCTGCTGCCTTCTCCCCAGCTGCCCCAGCCCTGGCAGGAGCCAGCCCTGCAGCGCTGAAGGTGGCTGTGTCCTGCAACCCCAGCTTATTTCTTCCCTCTGGGGATTCTCAGGTGAAGGACCGCCGTGAGCAGCTCAGCACCGTGCAGGATGAGGCCCGTGTCTGGTCCCCGCAAGCCTTGGGTCGAGCCCAAGGGATTTGCGGTCCATGAGGTGCTGTTGGAGCCTCTCAGCTGCCCATAGAGCTGATGTGGTACCCAGCCATAGGTCAGGGGCAGGGATGGCAGGGATGGGAAGGGTGGTGAGCTCAGACTCAAAGCAAGTTCTGCTGTAATGGTGGCACAAAAGCAGCGTGGAGCCCGGAGGAGTGGGCATTTCACAGGGGAGCACTCGGGGGCCCAGCATGAACCTCTACCTTGCAGGTGTTCTCCGTTTCTTCCATCTTCTCCTTCATCTGCCCCATGTCGCCAGCCAAGGAGGCGACCTGGGAGGAGCTCCCGGGCTGCTCCTTCCCCAGCAGGGGCGTCGGGCTGTGCTTCACCTCCTGAAGAGGCAGGTCCTGCAGCCCCAGGTACCCGACCACGGCCTGCAGCACGCTGTGCAGCGCTCCATAGTTGATGATATTGGGTGTGAGGAGGGCATCGCTCAGGAGCTGGCAGAGGCTCTGCGAGGAAATGGCTGCCATGCCTGGAACCACAGGTATGGGATGCGACAGGAGCCTTTCTGCCTGGAGAGGACCTGGGAGGGTGGGCAGTCAACAGCGTTGGTCCTCCTCGTCACAGCCACGGAGGGACCGACACAGAGCGAGTGCCCCACGGACAGCGAGTGACCGACAGGCACTGCAGGGAGTGACCCACGGAGTGAGCGTCTCAAGAGACAACAGTGCTGCACCCTGGCCAGGTCACTGGGCTCTTTGTGACATCATTCATTGCCAGGAACCACAACGGGTCCCTGCTGGGGCTTGTGATGACATTCTCCCCAGGAGTGCCAGATGCCCAGGTCCCTGCCCCCTTCTCCACTGCACTCCTTGCCAGCAGCTGGGCCAGGCTGTGCTCTGGCAGCAGCTCCCGCAGCTCGGGCCCAGGGAGACACAGCTCCCTGCACAGGAGGGCTGAGCCGGCTGGAGAGAGAGGGGCTGCCCAGCACCCAGCCTGCTGCGCTCGGGAACTCTCCGAGGCAGGAGAGCCAGCCAGGAAGCACCTCCAGTTATTTACTGTTGGGGTTGAGGGTCCAAAATTGCAGGAGAGATTTTACTCTCTCCCCCCAGGCTCCACCCTGGGAATGGGGAAAGGCTGCTGCCAGCAGCATCAGCACACACTTCCAGACACCCCTAGGAAGTACTCCAATGGCACCACTGGGTTTTTAGGTGCTAGAGAGGAGCCTGTAGGTAGAAGCTGAAGGATAAACAAAACTAAGCAACTGCCTGCTAGAGACAGCAGCAGCAGCACAGTATTTTTTTTTAAAGTCAGTCTGTTCCTCTGATTGTTTTTAATTAGTGCTTGTCCCAAAAAATACCTCTCTATATATAAGAATGCAAGGCTGGAAAGAGAACTGGCTCCTAAGTTACAAGGAGCAGAGGTCCGACTGTTCCTGATAAAATGACTCCTTGGAAAGTAGAGCATCCATGAGATTGCTGGGAGAATTGATGATACACACGTGTACAATGCATACATTATTCTATCCTCAGCTCATCTCGCCGTGCGTGATCGATGGAAATCATTCCCTCATGCACCCAGCACTGAAATAAAGGCTGCTGCTTTCTAAAACTCCAAAACGAGTCGTGGGAGAGTTTGTTTGCTGGCAGTTTTGGTATGAGTTTCACTGGAGGGTGTCTGGGTGCCTCCTCAAGGGGGAAGAGTAGAGTTTGGGAATTTATGCCCAGATCATCCTGGAGACAAAGCCCAACGTATCTAGCACAGCGGCACTCGGTGGCGGAGCAACCGCACTCGAGCCACAATAGTGCACAGTCAATCTCCATTCTCCATCAGACTCAGGCGCAGGTCAAATGGGGCTGTTGAAGGGTGAGTGGGTCTTACTTGAGCACCCCTTGGCTCTCCAGTTCGCGGATCATCTCATGGATGGGAATCGCAGCGTCACGGTTCCTTCCGTATTGCTGATGATCCAGTACCAGTATTGTTGTGGCAATTGAGAAGGACTCTCTGAGAGGCCCGGCAACAAATTCAACTGCTCAAGCTTTTTTGTCTCTACAGCGGCTATTTCAAAAGCCCACCTATGTCCCTTTGGGTCCTCAAAATAAACCCATTCCTGAGGCAGTCGGTGACCAGGATACGTGGGGCGGCTGGGCCAGTCACAGTGGGGTGTTTCTGCCGGTCTCTCCCGTCAAGCTCATTTCAGCTTCCAGCACAGTCAACTCTTGAGACCCCCCCCCCCCCAGTCACCACCCAGAAACGGAAATAGTTTCTGGGCCCACATGTCCTGATGGCATTAACGTGCATTGAGCGCCAATATCAACCAAAGCCTTGTATTCTTGTGGATCTGACGTGCCAGGCCATCGGTTCCACACAGTCCAATAGACACGGCTGTCCCGTGCCTCTGCCTGGCTAGAGGCAGGGCCCCTCTAATACTGGTCTTGGTTATAGCGATCAGAGCTTCTTCCCGATGGATACATTTGGGAGGTACCCTCTCGTGGGTCAGATCCTTGCCCATGGGAAACTGGCACTGCACTTACTCTCACTGATCTTCTTTTCGCTCTCCTTCAATTCTTGCACTCGGACTGCTAGGGCACGGGTAGGTTTCCCGTCCCACCGTCTCATGTCTTCTCCATGGTCGACCAGGAAATACCACAGCTTGGTTCGTGAGGCCTGTTCCCTTTCTCTAGCAGGGGGGCGCCTAGCTCTGACCACAGAGGCTCTGATTGGCACTGCTGCCACTTGAAGAATTTCCTTAATCATCCCTGAGACTCTCAACCAACGTCTCTACAGTAGACATACGGGCCTGTATCGGGCCACGGACCATTCCCTCAAATATCCTGAGTTTACTTGTTACGGAGCCCGCTGTCTCTTGGTTTCCTCCTCAATACATGGATGCCAGGAAATTGGAGGAGACAGCTGGCCCCGGCATGAGAGGCTCCACCACATCCGTGATGTGCACCTGACCTCGCCTGGGTCACTACTGGATTGCCCATCCCTTCCAAAAAGTACTTCTAACACTGCCATTTCTCTCAGACATAGGATCCCTTCTTCCACAGTCTTCCAAGTCATCTCATGATGATGTTCCTGCAGGATGTCCGTATGGACCCCAAACTCAAATACGCACGTGACGGTACAAGAACTGTTATCTTTCCTCTGCTCAAGCCCCACGTTTGGCGCCAATTATGTCTGCATTTAAAGGAAGACTAAGAAATCTATCGGGGCTATCTATCTCCCACAAGAAAATCACCACAATCCTTTGCAATTAATAGACTTTAATCAGGGCGGGGAGGGAGGAGGAATTGTATAGGAAAAGCAAACAGTTCTCAACTGCAAATCTATCTATATATATATATATATATAAAACCAAACACAGCACAGAACAGGCAGCAAGGCCGAGATTCAACTCTTCAAACGACTTGAGTCCTGTCCTTGCTCCTTCCCGTGCACTTATAGTTCCAGGACAGCAGGGGCGTGGGGAGGGCAGTGCTGAAAAGTCACTCCGCAGGGAATCCGGCTGGGCTCTGGAGAAAAATAAAAGGCGTTCAGGGAGAGCGATTCCGATCCCGAGGGAAAACAAGGTGCACGCGGGGGAATGGCGGTCGCCAGGTACGAGGTGAAAATCCTCCACCCTTCTCCTGGGCAGCGCGGAGACTTTCCTGCTCTTCCCATCGGCCAAGAGGCCGGCGAAGGGGCGGGGGCGCCGGGGCAAGTCCCAGCAAGTCCGCAGCCCAAGGCAGCTGCGCTGACCACGCTCCTCCCCTCTCTCGCCCCCCCAGAGGAGAACGGCCCCGCGCGCGAGCAGCGGCGCCGAGGAACCGCCCGGCCCGGGAGCGACTCCAGGGGCGCTGCCCCCCCCCAGCTCGCGGCCCCAGCGCTCGGGCCGGGCCCCAGCGGGCCGGGCCGGGCCCCGCGCCCGCCAGTGCCCGTGATGGCAAGGGGAGAAAAATGCCCTCAAAAACCTCAAGCGACAAGAGCAGGGAACCCTGCTTCCCCGGGGAAGGCGGCTGCGAGCTGCCACGTGAGCCCGGCTCCAGCAGCGCCCTCGGCACAGAGGCAGAAGCCATTCAGCTGCCGTGTCCCTGTGACCGCCCTCCGTGGGCCTTCCCCGGGCTGCGGGGAGCTGGGGGCGTTCAGTTTTCCAACCGAGGCTGCTTAAGCAAAAAACAAAAGAGCACCGGGGAGAAGGAAATTACTCATTTAAACAGAACAAAAGCAAAATCACGGTTTTGCCTTGAGCTCTCCCTGCCCCTCCTGCTCACCTGCCAGGGTGGTGGATCCGTCCTGCAGGGCTTCAGCGGTCGGGAGCTGCTAGTGGAGGTCTGGAAGCTGGGAGAAGCGTCCACCGGAGGCGGCTGTGCTGTCCGCTGCTGGGGCTGAGCCTGGGGGCGAGGGGCAGGGGTGACCCCACTGCACTCCTGGGGCAGCTCTGCTAGCCCAGGACGGGGCCCGCAGCAGGACCCCTGCCCGGCAGCAGACACCCAGAGGTGGGGTCTTGCCCCCAGCTCAAGCGGGCACCGGGGCACCCACCACTTGGCCACCCTGCCCACCCCGTAGTCCCCTTCCCACCCGCGGGATCCCCCCACAAGCCTGCCAGGCCGTACCTTCCTTGCCACTGAGCACAGGCTGCTGACTCTTCCTCCAGCCCCGGTAAACACGACTGTCCCGGCCCAAGACCGCGGTCTTCTCATACTGGGAAGGAGAGAGTGGGCTGGCTGAAACACGGGGACGAATCCAGCATCCCTAAACAACCCTGCCACGTCCAGCTCTCCCTGGGGAATCCAAGGCTGGGAGCCCTGCGCGTGCTCAGTATCGCCCTCCCAGCCTCGCTTCTCCCCACCGTAGCCCTACCTTCGCCATCCCTACCTGGCTCGGGGGCTCTGTGTCGGGCGGGTGGGGCACGAGGTGAGGGAAGTGCTGCAGTGGGTAGGTGATGGTGTTCACCTTCTTGCGGCTCTGCGGCACGCTGTGGCTCTTGTGCTCAGCCGCCTCCTTCCTGTGGGATGGGGCACGAGGTGAGGCTCTGGCGGAGACCAGACACAACTTATCACATGCAGCTTCTGCACCCTTGAGCCCGAGACCTGGGCCGGACGGTGCAGCATCGAGGGGGGCTCTAACACCCCAGAGAGCCGGGGCCAGCACAGCTGACCTTCCGCGACATCTCTGCCCCTGCCCTGGGCAAGAGCTCTCCCTCGCGGGGCTGGGCCACCCTGCACCGCAGGGGCTGTGGCTGAGTCCTTGTGCTCCCTACCTGTACCCGTGCTGCTGCGTTTCCTTCTGCTTGGCGATGGAGGGGGGGTTCCTGCTGACCCGACTGGGCATCGCTGGCAGCAGAGGGAGGCTCGTGATTTTCCTGGAGAGGACAGGATATTTGGTGAGGGGGGGGCACAAATGACCCACCCCGACGCGGAGGAGCACCTCAAAAGCCAGGGGCTTGTACCCTATGGCGGCTCCCCCCCATGCCCAGGAGGAGTTCCCCTCTCCCTGCTACCGGACACGGCTGGAGAGGGGGCTTGGCAGGGTCAGATACATGTCTCGGACAGCTGGGCACCACCAGCACCCATCTCCCCCATCCCACCCACGGTGCCGGGTGCTACTCACGGGCCAGGGATCTGCATGCTGAGGGGGCGGTCGCAGGACAAACAATGGCAATGGGCCTGTGGGTACCTGGAGAGAGGGGGAGAAAGGCTGGGTGAGCTGGTGGGGAAAAGTGGCTCTCGGGCGGCCCCAAGGGGCCGGGTACTGCCCTGTAGTGAGTTACAGCGTTGGTGGGAGGAACTGAGGAGTTGGAACCCCACTGCACTCACTTAATCCCAGCCGCGTCGCCTCTCTGCGGTGCCTCTTCCTTCAGCTGTTCCAGGATGGTCTTCCAATGCCGCAGGTCCTCCTGGACAGGCCACAGCTCCTTCCGGTCCAGCTGTGGATGGGTGCACACCCTCAGCCAGCCGTCCCAGGATGGGACGTGGTGGTCTGTGGTGGGGGACAACAGGAGGGGGTACCCTGGGAGGGAGTTGCCTTCGGCTGCCAAGCACCAGAGGTGCCAGCGTTGCATGGCGGGGACCAGCCAGCCCTCACCTTGGAGTCCGCCAGTTCCTTGAGCTGCTGCTGGAAGTCTTGCAAGCTCTGCTCCCGCGCGTCTCCCTGGCTCTCCATCTTCTTCAAGTCCTCCTTCAGCCGCTCGATGTTTGCCTCAAACCGGTTGCGGCTCATTTTGCTGGCCAGGGAGGATTTGTCTGCTTTCTGGCAACAGGAAAAGGTACGGTGGGCACGGCCGGCTCGTTTCAGGAGGAGTGGGAGAAGTGGCTACCTGGCCCTTCTTGCCCCCGTCACCCCTGTGAACTTGGTCCCACCAGTCAGAGGGACCCAGGGGTGTCAGCAGGATCTGGTGAGGGACCCACAGCTGGTCCGGAAATCATCCCTCTGCCTGGCTCTGCCATTGACCACCACAGGGACGAGGGTCATTGTGTACAGCCTGCCCGGGACTGCCCTGGCTGGCACCGGGAGTCCTCAAGGACATACCTCCTCCAGTCTGTCCATTATGTCGTCCTTGTCAGCCTTGTCCTTCTGCAGTTTCTTCACAGACTGGAACAGAGCCTTCCAAGACACAAAGCACCTCATGATGCTGCAGCAGGGCCCAAGCTGCCTCCCGACCAGCTGAAGCACCGTGCAGCTCCCCACCTTCCTCAAACACCGGATGCTAGAAAGGCATTTTGGAGCTGGGCCGGGCTGCGAGCAGGTTGGCAGGGGGACAAATCCCTTGTGGTGGTCAGCCTGGGATCTGCCTGGAGGATGCTCTGACCCTGGCAGGCATTTCAGCCACCTACCTCGATATCTTCCTTACTCTTCTGCCAGCCGTCTCGGAGATTCTCTGTCGTTGAGATGATCTGCTGAAATTCTTGCCGATGCACGATGCCGGCCTGGACCTTTTCCAGCAGCTTCTTTTCCTGCTGCAGGAAGGAAGATGACAAGGTGGTGCTGTGCAAGGGTGGGGGTGGCTGCCCCAAAGTGACAGACGCGGGTTACTTGGACTGTCAGCACCAGCAGGACATTCACACCAAGGCTTTAATTTCCTTCCACGCTGCTGACATGTGGGAGACAACGGGTTGCGCGGGGTGTTCGAGGGCGGGTCAGAGGGGGTGCTGAGAGGGGCTCCCCCATGGTACATTGAAGCCCAAGCAGCTGGGAGGCCTCCTGCAGCTCTGTCCCCGTGTCCTCACATTGGCATCTCCCTACCTGGCTGCTTTCCTGCAGCTGTCTTGCTGCCTTGTGTTCTCCCTTCCGGGACTCCACGGAGTTCACCTGCTCCTGGAGCTTCTTGCAGTGCTCCAGGAGCTGCTCGTAGTGCTTCTGGAGCTGCCCCAGCTGCACACTGGTGTCCCTGCTGCTATTGGACTGCTCTTCCTGTGCCACTGCCTGCTCCTGCCTCATACTCTCCATTGTTGTCCTCAGCTCATCCAGCTGCAGCAATGGGATAAGGAATCAGCTCTGGGACAGGATGGATGCAGCCAACAAGTCCAGGTGCCATGGAGGCTCAATGGCCTCATCCAGCTCAGGGACGTGGCTGGGAACACTGTCAGGACCACCGTACCGATCCGGTGGGCAGCTCCCCCCAGACCTCACCTGCGCCTGGCTGTTGGCCACCAACTGCTCAAGTGTGGCCTTGCTTGTCTGCTGCTGTTGTTTGAGCTCGTTCAGCTCCCGCTTTATGTCCTGCAGAGCAGACCTGGCCAGCGAGAGAAAGGCATGGGCAGGCTTAGCCTCCATGGGGCTGCTGGGGGAGCGTGCCCCAAGAGGGAGATGCTCTCAGCCCTCCCAAGCTCCCTCTCAGCCCCACGGGGTAGGAAACCCTCTCCCATCCTTTACCCAAGTTGCAACTCTTGGAGCTTCTTCAACTCCTCCTCCATTTGGGATTGCGTGGCCTTGATGTTCTTCATCTCCTCTAGCAGAGCCTGGGGGAGAGCCGTGGCCCCCGAGAGGGGAGAGGCGGGGGTGAGCCCCAGGGGAGGGTCCCTGCGCTCCAGGACCTTGACCCCCGCTGTGGCCTGCACAGAGCCCGGCCCAGGCTGGCAGGGCAGCGCAGGCAGCACTGAACAACCATCCATCCCATCTCCCACAGCCCAGAAGGGGCAGCAACAGCTCCCCAGAGACCCCAGCCCTGCCCCGGTGCGGGGGGCACAGCATAACCCAAAGTAGCAGGGATGGATGCAGCCCTGGCGGTCTGTGACAGGCCCCGTGTTAGATCCAAAGGCCAAAGAGCCTCTGCCACCCCCTCACCGCCAGCCTGGCCTGGGAGGGCAGCAGCAACCGCTACAAGGAAGCCGGGAGAGGGGGGCGAGTCCTCCCTGCTCTGCCGCCTGGGAAAGCCTCCCTGCTGCCTTCTCCCCAGCTGCCCCAGCCCTGGCAGGAGCCAGCCCTGCAGCGCTGAAGGTGGCTGTGTCCTGCAACCCCAGCTTATTTCTTCCCTCTGGGGATTCTCAGGTGAAGGACCGCCGTGAGCAGCTCAGCACCGTGCAGGATGAGGCCCGTGTCTGGTCCCCGCAAGCCTTGGGTCGAGCCCAAGGGATTTGCGGTCCATGAGGTGCTGTTGGAGCCTCTCAGCTGCCCATAGAGCTGATGTGGTACCCAGCCATAGGTCAGGGGCAGGGATGGCAGGGATGGGAAGGGTGGTGAGCTCAGACTCAAAGCAAGTTCTGCTGTAATGGTGGCACAAAAGCAGCGTGGAGCCCGGAGGAGTGGGCATTTCACAGGGGAGCACTCGGGGGCCCAGCATGAACCTCTACCTTGCAGGTGTTCTCCGTTTCTTCCATCTTCTCCTTCATCTGCCCCATGTCGCCAGCCAAGGAGGCGACCTGGGAGGAGCTCCCGGGCTGCTCCTTCCCCAGCAGGGGCGTCGGGCTGTGCTTCACCTCCTGAAGAGGCAGGTCCTGCAGCCCCAGGTACCCGACCACGGCCTGCAGCACGCTGTGCAGCGCTCCATAGTTGATGATATTGGGTGTGAGGAGGGCATCGCTCAGGAGCTGGCAGAGGCTCTGCGAGGAAATGGCTGCCATGCCTGGAACCACAGGTATGGGATGCGACAGGAGCCTTTCTGCCTGGAGAGGACCTGGGAGGGTGGGCAGTCAACAGCGTTGGTCCTCCTCGTCACAGCCACGGAGGGACCGACACAGAGCGAGTGCCCCACGGACAGCGAGTGACCGACAGGCACTGCAGGGAGTGACCCACGGAGTGAGCGTCTCAAGAGACAACAGTGCTGCACCCTGGCCAGGTCACTGGGCTCTTTGTGACATCATTCATTGCCAGGAACCACAACGGGTCCCTGCTGGGGCTTGTGATGACATTCTCCCCAGGAGTGCCAGATGCCCAGGTCCCTGCCCCCTTCTCCACTGCACTCCTTGCCAGCAGCTGGGCCAGGCTGTGCTCTGGCAGCAGCTCCCGCAGCTCGGGCCCAGGGAGACACAGCTCCCTGCACAGGAGGGCTGAGCCGGCTGGAGAGAGAGGGGCTGCCCAGCACCCAGCCTGCTGCGCTCGGGAACTCTCCGAGGCAGGAGAGCCAGCCAGGAAGCACCTCCAGTTATTTACTGTTGGGGTTGAGGGTCCAAAATTGCAGGAGAGATTTTACTCTCTCCCCCCAGGCTCCACCCTGGGAATGGGGAAAGGCTGCTGCCAGCAGCATCAGCACACACTTCCAGACACCCCTAGGAAGTACTCCAATGGCACCACTGGGTTTTTAGGTGCTGTAGTGGAAGAGAGGAGCCTGTAGGTAGAAGCTGAAGGATAAACAAAACTAAGCAGCTGCCTGCTAGAGACAGAGCAGCACCAGCAGGGCTCTCTTTGAAGTAACTGCCCCCAAGCAGGGCTTGTTCTTCCCATCATCAGGCTTGACAGTGGTGAAAGTTTCACTGTACCTGGTGCCTCCTCAAGGGGGAAAAAATCACAGTTCGGGAATTTATGCTTAGATCTTCTTCTATGACAAGGTTATCCATTTAATGGATGAAGGAATGGCTCTGGACATGGTGTACTTGGACTGAAGTAAAGCCTTTGACACCGTTTCTCACAGTGTTCTGCTTCAGAAACCGGCTGCCATTGGCCTGGGCAGACACAGCCTCTGCTGGGTAAAAAACTGGCTGGATGGCTGCACCCAAAGATTGTGGTAAATCGAGTAAAATCCAGTTGGAATCCAGTCATGAGTTGTGATCCCCAGGGTTCAGTGCCGAGTCCAGTCCTGTTCAATATCTTTATCAATGATCTGGACGAAGGGGTCGAGTGCACCCTTAGCAAGTTTGCAGATGACACCAATCTGGGTGGCAGTGTTGATCTGCTTGAAGGAAGGGAGGCTCTGCAGAGGGATCTGGACAGGCTGGATCCATGGGCTGAGACCAACGGGATGAGGGTCAACAAGGCCAGGTGTCAAGTCCTGCAGATGGGACACAGCAACCCCATGCAGTGTTACAGGCTTGGGGAAGAGTGGCTGGAGAGCTGCCTGGAGGAGAAGGACCTGGGGTGTTGGTTGACAACGGCTGAACATGAGCCAGCAGTGGCCCAGGTGGCCAAGAAGGCCAATGGTATCGTGGCCTGTGTCAGGCACAGCGTAGGCAGCAGGAGCAGGAAGGTGATTGTGCCCCTGTACTGAGCACTGATGAGGCCACACCTCAAGTACTGGGTTCAGTTTTGGGCCTCTCAGTATAGGAAGGACATTGAGGTGTTGGAGTGCATCGAGATGAGAAGCAAGACTGGTGAAGGGGCTGGAGAACATGTGCTGCAAGGGGTGGCTGAGGGAACTGGGGTTGTTAAGCCTGGAGGAGGCTTAGGGGAGACCTCATCACTGTCTACAACTGTCTGAAAGGAGGCTGTGGCGAGGTGATGCTCTCTTCTCTCAAGTGACAGGTGATGAGACAAGAGGAAATGGCCATAAGTTGCACCAGGGGAGGTTCAGATTAGACATCAGGAAAAATTTCTTCATTGAAAGGATGGTCAGGCACTGGAACAGCTGCCCAGGGAGGTGGTGGAGTCACCATCCCTGGAGGTGGTTAAAAGATGGGTGGATGAGTTTCTTAGGGACATGGTTTAATAAGGGGCCAGGTATGGTTGGACTTGATGATCTCAGAGGTCTTTTCCAACCTGGTGATTCTATGACCATCCTGGAGACAAAACCCTACACAAGCACTGGAGGCTTCCTTGTGTAAGGCAGTTGTGAGCTGCCAAGTGAGCCTGGTTCCAGCAGCAGTCCCCTCCAATACAGAGGCAGCAGCCATTCAGTGGATACAGGGTTCACAGGTTCCCCAAAATGCAAAATTCTACGCTTTTTATTGCAGGTTCAATGTTAGTGTTTTGGAGAGCACAGATGTAGTAGAGGCAGGTTTTGTTCCAACTCGCCCATGAGACTAGGACACAACTCATTAGCCCCAGGCCAGTCCAGAAATGGCACCTGGTTTTGCAGTGCAGACAAATGTTGAAGTGAGGCCCCTCGTGTTTCTTGCCCCTGAAGAGCAGTGATCCCAAGCTCGCTGCATGAGAAGGCCAGCAAATTATTTCACATCCCTTGCCCTGATGGGAGACACGTGAGCTTGTTCCCAGCACCCCGACATAGAGATGACAGCAGCCCTGTGAGCAGATTGCCTTAAGCTGCCCCTTTAAGATGTTCCACTGACTTAGTTTGGACGAAAGTCCTTGCCCCACTGTGCAAGAGAGGAGAGGCCACTCAGCTGGCAAGGAGCTCCTCTGCAGATGGGCTCTGCTGGCAGGCAGCAGCCCTGCCCAGCTGCCTGAGGGAAGCGCTCCATTCCGCGCTCCTGGGTGAGCCCCAAACACAATCAGAAGCCCAAAGGCTGTCTCCTCTCGCTGCCCACACACAGCAGTGAGCGCGCGCTCGTCCTTTCTCACAAGGTGGCACCTATGGCTTTCTTGCTTTTCTTCCTCCCTACAGGGCAAGAGAAAACACACTAAAAAAAAAAAATTAAAGGAATTTAAACATCCAACACCACCTCATGCCTCCACCTCTCTCAATTCAGCTGTAATCCTCCCCATAGCCAGTGGCCTCTATGCTTGTCAAGTGCTGGCCAGGTTGTTTTTTTCTAATGGATCTCATGGCTCAAGACCCTGAAAACCTTCATGCTCCTACAAGAATAAACAGTTGTGTTATGCCTATGGTTTATGGTATTGCCCTTTCATGCATATTTTCTCTTGTGGAAGCTGGGACGGGCAGCACCAGCTTTAATCATCAACAGTGATGTTGCGGAAGAGATAGGCCATGGACTCGCCGTTGTGGATTCGCCGGATGGCTTCAGAGAGAATCAAACTGATATCTACAGTCTTGATCTTGGGGCATTGCAGCTTCTGTACCTCATGAGGAACGGTGTTGGTTACTACCACCTGCGAAGCGCCAGAAAAAAAGACATCATCAGTTGTGCTGCTGTTCCCCTTGCTCTCACTGAATTGCCACTCTAGAGGAACTCCAGCATTGAGGAGTGTCTGCTGGTTTACAGTTCACTGGGAGGAATCTCTCTGTGTTAGAAAGCAAAAGATTAAAGGCACTGGTGTCCCCTAGGTGACAGTCAATCTGCTGAGAGGACTGGCATAACCAGCACCCTACAACAGCCACCTCCACAGGGCCTGGCAGATCCCTTTAGATCACAGCATCTCACAGGTTTGTTACTCAGGGCCAGGGCTGAAATTGTATCCTCTTAACAGCCCCAGCAACCCCTCATCAGCTGGGGGAGAGGGACAGGCAGAAGGGCAGTACAAGGAGAGGGCAGTCACGTGTGCCCAGTTGTGGTATGGACAGGTGTCCAGGCAAAGGTTACAAACATCTGTGCATTAGGGAGAAAACAGAGAGAGGCAGCTAATGGAAAACATCTTAACAAAGTCCATCATTCCAGAAATGAGCTTTGTGGCAGGGGCAGAACCTCAGCTGGTGGCTTAAATCAACCTGGGCACCAGTGCCAGCCCTTCCTCCACAGTCTGGAAAGCAGACACACCTCATCAATGGAGGATTCCTCTATGAGACGAGGGGCTTCTGCTGACAGGAGCCCATGAGTAGCCATCACAAAAATCTTGTAGGCTCCACGTTCTTTCAGGATCTCTGCAGCAGCTACAAAGATCTCCACATCATCGATGATGTCATCCTGAGAAGAAACAGGAATAGCATCAAAACCAGAAGTTTACTGAGCCTGCAGGGCAGGAGTGAATCTGCAAGGTACTGAGGCTTTGGTCATGCACACAGCCAAAAAAAACCCAAACAAACCAAACCCCAGGTACTTCAGTTGCTGCTGAGATGCAAGGACAGCCACATGCATGACTTAGATCTGTGAACACCATTTATCCAATTTACAGACCCTTTTGCTAGCATGCAAAACAAATATTGCATCTTGGAAACAAATTGGTCCATCTTAGCAAAGTATTGTTTTTTCACAGTGATCACAGCTGCACGTTGCTCCCTTACACTGCAGCACGGCACAGCAAGCATAAGAAGTTCAGCAAGTTTTTTTTTGGTGGGTTGGTTGCAGTTTGTTTTAAACACTTCAGGAAATTTCTTTGCATGTCCTGGATTTTTTGAGTGTTTGCAGATACCTGACATAAGTAGATTCAAGGGAGCGAGGAGATTTCAGGGCTTAAAGCACTGAATTGCGACAGGTTTTTCGACAGAAAGCTGAAATAACCAAAGCCACCAGCAAAACTGGAGAAAAAAGTGGCAACAATCACCACCCCTACATCAGCACTCTGGGATACAGCAGCTCAAGAAAAGATGCTGGGAGGAAGCCACCCTCCCTCCATCACACTCATACCACAATGATGGCAATTCTTCCTCCAACATCTCCAACCACAGTTATCGGCGGTTTCTCCTTGGCCATCATCACTAAAGAAGAAAAAAAGCCCAGGTCAGTTAGCCTTGAGTCAAACCACGACAGCTCCACCACACAAGAGGCCCAGCCTTTGATTGTGTCTTATCTTGGTGCACAGATACAGATATGTGCTTTACGTCATCCTGACACCCACCTAAGAGGGTAACCACTGGCTTAGCATTCGTTTTCCTCCTTAAATGAACAGCACTGCTGCATGAAGATGAAATTCTCATCTCCTACTGACCTCAGAGACAGAAAGCAAGTCCACGTACTTAAGACTCCTGAACAAGGAGAGCTACAAAGCAGCTTTGCATTTGAGACTCGCACGGCAGCTTGCTTGCCTTCCCTCATGTCACCAAACACACAAGGCTCTTTCAGAGGGTGTAAGGACCTTAATAAACTTAGGAAAAGAAAGATCAAGGAGGTTTGTAGAAACAAAGTTTGCTGATTTTTTTGAAGTGTATTAACAGAAAGAGCAGGACAAAATTGAGTTCAAATTCAATTCTACAAGCTCAGTGCAACCAGCAATTGGAATCAAAAGTATACATTGATGAGCTGTGCTACCTGACATGTGGTGAAAGGCTGAACCAGGAAATAAGGTTCCACTCCCTCCTGGATTTACTTTTGCACTGATACAGCTCATGAAAAGAATACAAATGCATCAGGCTTTATCCTTTCTGCTGAAAAACTTTGAGCAGTATAAAAAATAACAGAGATACAAACAAGGACACAATGAAAGTGTCCAGATTAAAGAGTCTTCAGACTCACACCAAACAGCAATTGGCCTCAGATACTGGCCAGGGACTTGCCAAAGGCCAAAGCCAAACCTCTCACTGGCCAGAGGTTGCTGGTTTATACAATGAATGCAGTACAAAAACTCCCAGCATGGACAGGCCATGGCAGTGGGTGTGCACGTGTCATTACATGATAATCTGGGCTGATCTAACCACCCAAGCAAAGAGGAACATCCAGCATTTGTAAGACACACCTGGCCTGCCTGTACCCTCCCAGATTTTATGCTCTCTAGGGGCAGCACAGCAAAGTGTCCTACCCAGGGACTATGTACTCCTCCTGTTCGTAAGCTCAGGTCTTGCCAGGATTCTGGCCATGGAGGATTCCCAAATGCTAAAGCGTTTTAGACATCCTAGATAGCAAGACTTTTCTCCTTTAAGAGAAACTCTTCCATATAGCACTTAACACTTCAGCAGCATGAGAACACAAGCCATTGCCCATCAAAAGCATTTCTGAATGTTGATTTCTGTCCTCGAGGGTCAAAAATGTCCTACATGGAACTCTCCATCCTGCACAGCAGGCTGATCCAGTACTATTCCCACAACTCATCAGTGCCTGGGAATGCTCTGAGTGTAAGCACAGCTGGGTGAGTGAATCAGACTGAGGGATGGTGATGAAAGCAATTGCAAGGACTACAGCTCCGAAGATTCATGCGTGGAGCTGCTCTTCATATACAGGACATAGCCCACAGACTGATTTTCTGGAAGCCCACCAAAACTGTATAAAAGGTTCTGTTCAACAGTTCTATTTTGACCAAAGTTACACTACTTATTGCTAGGTTTTGCAGTCAAAGTCACAGCTTCCTTGGACTAAAGAGTTAAATTGCTCTTTGGAGTACAGATTCCCCAACCTCCCTTGCATATTTCTGAGTCTCCTATCAAGTGCAAAGTCATGTCTAAATCCCAAAGGGAGAATATTCTTATGAGAAAGAAGAGTACTAGGATTAAGCATCACAAGAGATAAGCAGACCATAAATTTCAATTACAGGCACTACCCACCTGCTTAGGTCAGTTATTACCTAGTTTGGACAGTAACAATACTCCTGGTGGGCGCTGTGAAATACCAAATGGATTACATCAGGCTGCCATCCCATCCTTCACGTGCATCTACAGATGAGTGTGGATTTCTGTTTACAACAGCCAGGCTAGGGAAAACTCTCTTCTAAGCAATGGTGAACAGACTTGAGGGAGCTGAAATTCAGCACCATTTTACTTGACAAACACACGAAGTCTCAGCAAATCAGTATCCTCCCATTCCATAAAGGGAGCAGATTCATTCCTTATTATGCTCAAAGGCTAACACAGCAGCTAACAACGTTAGTAGTGCTTCACATCTCTTGCCTGTTTAAGTGCTGTATTTCATGTTTGCTTTATTTTTAAAGTATGGTAGGCAACATGTCAACCTACCCGGATCCTAAAGAGATGTTCTCCCTTTTTCTCGTTCAATTTTCTCTGCAAAGAAAAGAAAAACAATGCAAGCCAAAGATCCACCCAAATCAAATTGCAAGAGAACTTTGATTGCTCCAACATGATGATGTTATGTAAGGGTTACTGTGGCCAGTTTCTCTTTCTTTGAAATCTTGGGACATACAAAGATGTGCAAGTCAGAACTGCTACAAGAAGGTGACTTGAAAAATGATTCAAAATAAAGAACATTTTCCTGCCAGACACAAACCTTCTATTTGTATGTAGACAGAAGAGGGCAGCAGAAGTAAGCCACAGTTGTACTTCTGCCTGGTGTAACCCCTCGAATTATGTATGAGTTTATATTAAAAAGTTGCTGTGCTTTTCTGTAGAGTAAGAAAAGATATTTGTGGTATCTGCAGCTTTTGAAGGGGGAAATGAAAGAAAAGAGGAAAAAAACAACTGTCATTTTTATAACACAAGAATATCAAAGAACCCTGAGGGGCAGTGGGGAAATACGTTCATGAGCCAAACACTCTAACCTGCACTTTGATTCTGACATGAGTAATACAGACCAAAGTACCACGTGTTAAAGGTGAGACAATCACTGGCACGAAGAAACAGCATTCCCAGGTGCACAAACCTGTTGCTTTAATTAAGCAGTCGAAAACGGGTCAAGGAACGCCAAAACAAATTCTGCTTGGAGCTGATTGTGCGCATGAAAGCGATCGTCACCAAAACAATGCTGTGTTTACAACAGAGCCTATAAGCAAAAGGCTGTTCTGTGCTGAGACCTTGAAGGACAGATAACATCCCTGGGCCCAGTCTTATCATGGGAAAGAAACGGGAGTAGGAAAGTAAGAACAGACCTATGGTCGCTCCAGTTTTCACCCAAACTCTCCTCCTTCATGGCCGTTTGCTGGGCTCTGGGTTTGAAGCAATCATTATCCATCTATATAAAGTACTGAATTTCAAAGCCACTGAAGTAATTTAACAGATGATGTTCCACTCCTTTTCAACAAGAAAACGTGCAAAGAGTCCACATGCATTTGTTAAAGCACAGCCCCAAGTCAGCTGCAAGCTTTGAGACAATGAAGAGCACGCAATCAAAGAGAACAACCTCAGAGTGACATCCTCTTTCAAAGGGTCTGATTTCTGGGTTTTGAGAGACATGAGCTGTAGCTGACACTTTAGCACAGCTTCTTCAGAACTGCAACTGGCACCCTTTGCCATTTTTCTGTTATGGCTCCAAATGCTACCAAGTCAGTGTTGGCATCAGGCCACACTCTCAGGACAATAAATAAACAATTATGCTGCATAACACTCATTAATTAAAGGCACATGAGCTCTACTAGAATAAGAGAGAGAAGGTGCATGCCAGGACACAGGAGCCCAGCCAATCCACTAGGAAGCCAGAAAGAATTGTATAAACTCTAAGTTACGACTGTAGGGCACTGGGGCTGTTCCCAGTCATTGGTTTTGCCTCTCTTCTGGCTGTAACACCACAGCTGGGGACCCTGAACTAGAGCCCAGAGAGGGAGGATATGGTGCTCCACACTGATGTGGCTGTCGGCCACAGCAGGATGTCCAACGGTTCTTCTCAGCCACTCCTCAGCAGTTCCCCCACTTTCTAACTGCCCAGACCTAGGTTTGTGGTAGCTGAGCCAGGCAGACCAGGAAATCAGTTCTGTTTTGACAATCAGAGGGTTTTCTGGCCACTTTTGGTGCGAGACGAGTAGTGCACATCCTACTTTTCACAAACAACAACAGAGGGACACAGCTGAACACTGCTTTACTGTGCCATCAGACTTTACAACAGCGGGATTGCCGGGGATGGTACGGGTGGCAGGAAAAGCTGATGGAGGTTTTGTCTGGTGTGCCTCTTGAGAGGGGAAGAACTTTTCATATAACTGAATCAGACAAGAAAGGAGGCATAACAGAGATTCACAGCATTGCCATCCCTGACCCCAGCTGCATTTTCACCTCTGTCAGGCAGAGCACAGCTCCACACCAGAGGCTTTGACAAAACCAGGATGCACTAGAAGCTTACAGACTGCTTTTAGACAGATGTCACCTCAGTGTTCTGCACCCCCAGTAACAGAGCCCAGTTCACTCTAAATCAGGTATCTATTAAGATTGGAATACTGGAGAGAAAAGCAACTTTCTGCTAAGGGTTCTGGACAGGCTCACCCCATAATCCACCCCACATCTCACCCCCAACAGAAAGCTAACCAAGCCACAGCTTGTTTGACACTGGTGTCTCAGGCACATGGGAATGTAAGGTCATTAGTCAAATGCTGAGTTTCTGCAGGAGATAAAACAAGAAGTGGTGATACAGAGCAAATCAGTTTGTGTTTGGATAGCTTAGCACTGAAACCAATTTTCCACTGGAATCACAATTAAAGTAGACACAGGCACATTTCTCTATGAGCTACCATTTACAGGGCTCTCCAGCAGCACAAGCTCCCACAGTTCAGTGAGCTTACTTGAAGTGACATGCTTGGAAACAAAAATACTGTCACATCAATGCCTCGGCAGCAGACAAATGTCAGCTGGTGATATTTTGGAGGACAGTATCCTCTTCGGAGTAGGAGGGGAGGGAAAAGGCCAAGAGTATCCACATAAATTCCTGTTTTGTTGGAAGGGCACAAAAAAAATCCCCTTATCAGAAGCGGAACAATCAGGATGAAGTCACAAACTTCATTGCCAAACTCCACCTGTCCCCACAAGCCCAAAAGAACTTTCATCAGCAACATAAGCACTGTTTAACTAATTGTATTATGGTAAGTGATGACTGGAGAAATGTTAAATGCCTGCAGTCTTACATCCCTCCTCTCCATGACTTGCCCACAGACTGGTTGGACGTTCTCCCTAAGCATCAAAAGACAAGAGGAGATTCTTATCAGTAGCCCTACCCATGGCCAGTGTAATTAAGTGTGGCTGCATGACTGATAGCTCCTTACCACAGGCAACAGGACACATCCTTTCCCACAGTCAGTTCTCAGCCACATTCACTGCACTCATACTTTCTGTCCTACCATCACCTACCTAGAAAGCTAAAATCCTCCCCACAAGGAGCTGGATTTTGATTATACTGTTGATGCTTGACTGCTGTTGCAGGAATACAAGAAATCCTAAAAGGACAGTGTTCCCTCAAATAGTTTCCTCCTTTTTTTCCTTTGCTCTGTGCTCCCAAATGAGCAGCTCATCAAATCGATGGCAAGAGCACAGAAAGCTCAGCTATGCTCTCAGAGAACTTATTTGCCCCAGCCACACAAACCTGAAAACCTTGTCAAAACAGACTCTGGAACACTATCACCTGCTGCCACGATGAAGAAAATTCCCAGCAGTAACACACTCTGCAGCACGAGGGGGAGACAAAGGCCAGCCCTCTCCTCCATGCCTGTCTCAGTGGCTGTTCCCATGTTAGCTACACTTGCATTTCTTTTCTGTTTCATCAGCTCAATGAGTTTTGTTGCTAAGCGCTGTAAAAGCACCACCTTTATCAGAGTTAGTCTGACACTGTTGAGTGGGGACAGCCAAGAACAATCCTGAAGCTCGGTGTGGCCAGAAAGAGTTAAATAAAAACCTTGTCCTGCACTTCCTCTACAATTTGCTGATACCAACCTTTCCATTAGAAAAATTCCACTGGTCCAACTGCCTTTGTTTGGTTACACCTATACAGCTAAACCACCACCTACTTCCCACCAAGCTTTTCCTTTTTTTTCTCTTAAAGGAAAGCAGAGAAGCTTAATCTTACATGGCAGCTCCAGACCAGGATGCACAGTTGCATTTTTGACCATTGGAGGGGAGTGACGTCCATCATCCATGTCCTGCTCTGTACACTGAGCCTCTCCGTGGATCACTGCTAGTCCCAGGCGTAGTCTCTCGGCGTAAGACTGAGCCCTGCAGGACAATCACAGCACATCAGGAAGATGTTGGGATGATGCAGCTTCACAGCCCAGGGTTCTTGGGTGTCCTCCATATGTTAAATGCTTTCCATGTTGGCTAGGCACTGCTGAAACTCACGCAGCCAGTCTGATTCTGGCTCCAGGAGGACCATCTAGTTCTGCAGAGTTCACTCCCACAGGGCTGGGACTGCAAAATTCAGCTGCCTGTCTGCACCACTACAGACATCCATCTCGTTTCCAGCCACAAAGGTCTTATGGACCAGACTGTGGATCTTTTTGTGACCCTCCCATATTTTTCCTGATGTATTTCCCATCAGCCCAGACATTTTGCAAATTACTTTTAACCACTTAGTAGAGCATCCATTTACCTTTTAGCTGCATCAGGAGATTTGGCTACAATAACTGCATTTCTGTAATCTGGAATCTGGATGTGATAAAAAGGTAGGTAAGTAAAGACCTTCTCGCTAGCAAGTAACAGATTTGATGCATGGCTGAAGAATCGTGCCCATCCCCTTCTCCAACCTCAAATTTTCATTCTGTGGTAAGAAACTAGAGAGGTTAATGCACTCATTTTCAACACCAGTGTTTGCGTATTTTGCCCCAAATGCAACACCAATAATTTAGTACAGGCAATACTGCAGCTCTGTGCCTCCTTCCCTCTGCTGCCCACAAGCTCCAGCCTGGTTGGTGGCGCTGAATGCAGCCATCTGAAGCACAGGGCACCGTTCATGGTGCAGGGAAGGAAGGGGAAGATGTAGTGATGGGCCCTGGGAGCCAGATGTATCAAACTGGCTCTCAGCACAACAGCTCCAGTGCCAACACAGAGCAGGCACTTGCCTTGCATTCAAAATGGGCAAAGGTGGGAATGTTCACTGTGTTTCACCTGCCCTGCACAGAGCAGCTGCAGTCACCTGTCTGCAGGGGAAGGCTTGAACCTAGCGCCCGCTCTCTCCATATGGGGAAGCCTTGCTCTCACCACGTGGGCATAAATTATCATCTTTTACATGTGGAAAATAAAACCTTCATGCCCTACCCCCAGCTCAGCATTCCTATCCTCAGCCCAAAACAAAGTCTTACAATAATTGAGAGCAGTCAAACATCCCTTGCAGAACCAAGGGTGAGGGGAGACAGTTTAACAAGATTTAAAAGGTGATGAGAGGCAGAGACATATACAGCACTCTCAAATGGCACTAATGCTAGAGAGAGCAAGCTCACCTTCTGCTTACAGTCAAGAGTTCAACTGTTATCCAGGTACAATCATACAATACAACATTTTCCCACTTCCCGTAAGGAACATGCAGTGGGTACCCCCTAAGAAGGAATTAATGAATTGACCTGGCCTGACAACTCAACCTCTGCATCAGCAGAGGCCCAATGCTGCTATCACAGTAAGGCAAGCTAAGGTAAGTAGAACTAGAGTAACCTCACTTCTTCCTGTATATACTGGAGCAAGAAAGGGGATGCTCTCAGGTTGTCTACTGGGAAGCTGAAGAAACCTTGAATTTCCTTTTGATGAAGGTCCATAGTGATAATGTGTGTTAAACCTAGATAGAAAAAAGATACAAATTCATTGAGACGACTCCCACATGGCTGGAGTTCCTCAAATATCTCCATTTTCCAGACTATTTTAGCTATTACTCAGACTATTATGCCATGTGATAAAATAAGCACTAACAAGTTAACACAAAAAGGCTCAAAGACATAAGACACAGGCACGCAACAGCATTAGCCTGACAGTGTGTTGCAACACGACACTTCTAGGCCACTTCCCAGGTGTAAGGGACAAGGAAGTAAAATCAAGCTGAAGAAAATTAATTCCCCTGAAGGGGCTCTAGGGCTTGGCAGCACATGCCCACATCAAATGGGAGAAAACCAGGAGAGCTGCCCTCTGGATTGCCCAGCAGCTGGATGCACTGCAGCATCCGTGCCCGCGTGCTGCTCCCTGTGACACTCACCTGCCTTGGCGAGCATCGAAGCCAGCAGCTTGCAGACAATGGAGCCCCTCTTCCTCATTTTGCTCTGTTTGCTGTAGGGGAAGTAAGGGATGACCCCAATGATGTTCCTGGCACAGGAAGTCTTCAAGGCGTACGCCATTATCAGCAGCTCCATGACAGCAGTGTTCACATCTCTAGGAGATTGGAAAACCATTCCAAACATCAGTGTTTTCACAATGCAACTCCGTTTCCTTTTATACCCAGACCTTTCCTCACCAATCTTCCAAGGAAATAATGCTACATCTCATGCTAACTTATGCAAGATCCTGATAGTAACCACACAGCTCCATCCGTTGTGCCACAGCACATTACAATCAACTGTCACATGCACAGGACACGACTCCAGCATTCAAGAGCTCTGGACAGGAATTTGACTTTGTAGTCTAACACGAGCCATATGATCATTTTCCCTTCATCAACATAACAAAAACAGGCATTTTTTTCATTTACACTGGAACAAATGTCACTTCAGGCAGTGTATTTTGAAATAAAATAGTCTTTCAAAGAAGCAGCACACACACAGCCAGCCCAACCTCATCCACACTGAATTTCATATGGTATTTTTATTTTTAACAAGGTAAAGCAGGTTATTTTTCCTGCCTGAAGAAATACTGCATTCTGGAGCAGTATAAAACAGAGATGCATCATTTTGGTGGGGGTCAGCATCTCTGCAGGATTGAGCTTATCTAGAGATGGAAGGAACAGCAGCATAGTAAATGCCAAATGACTTCTACTTAAAACAAAAAACCAAAAAAGCAACATAGGCAGAACAGATCCACAGTCCACTACAAGGAATACACATTCTCAGTTGGCTTCACCACGATGACTGACATGGCCCAGCAGGAGTGTATTAATCTGCATTTTAATTCATTTTGAGAAGAGGAAAAAAAAAGGCGAAGCTCTTTTAGTTCCTTAAAACCAACACCAAGAAACACTGTCTGCATTATCAAAAACTATCCTGAAAACTGAAACTGAAGAACACTCAGTCCAGAGAAGACAGAGGTACAGGCAACCCTCCCACAACACAGACACCCCTGCCTGGAGGTTTCCAGCATGACACACCATTGCCCCAGCCTGGTGGGGGTGGCTCAGCCTTGGAGCTGAGCAGACTGGGCCATCTTTCCACACAGCAGCAAAGGAATAAACAGCATGGAACTGCTAAAAGCTCTGCAGAGGTGTTTTGGATGTTACCCAGGCATCACTTGAGGACCTGTTTTCTTCCTGACCACTGGGATGGCTGCCCCAAGAGCTCAGAGATACCATTTCCCGAGCATCCATTTGTGTGTGTCCCATGACAAACCTCTAACTGTTTCTCCATCTCTTCCCTTTCCTTCAGAAATTAACCTCTGATCGTGCCTCTTCATTTGTGAGTGCTCCAGGGCCTCTGCTCTCCCGCTGGCCTTGCCAGTCCCCATGCACAATGTCATTTACACACAAGAGAGCTTTGTTAGCTCTGGAGCACCCAGCCAAGAATTACATAAAACACAGTCCCGTGCCACATAGGACAACAAGCAAACAAAGAACTGTTTCTTCCCTTTGGTGTTTTAGCTGTGCCAGTAGCATCTTTTTCTCCTCTCACATCCCAATATCAGCGTTGTATAAAAACAAAGTGGTCAAGTTTAGGCCTATTTAAAGGTCATCCATTTTCTACCATTATTTTTCAAATTATTTTAATATATACATATTCAGATGGAAAGCAGATATGAGAACAAGACTGCTCCTGAGAGAAAAAGTTAGCACTGATTTCAAAAGGCACCAGCAACCCTGGTGCTGCTGTGGGATGCTGGTACCATATTGACAGAGAAACTACTGGAGGGGAAGCACCTCTCTGCATATTCAAGTAGGATCCAATGCTGGATTCTGGGAAGGTCCTGAAGACCAGCAGGGCTCAGGGTGGGAGGGCTCGTTGAGGTAAACAACACTCTCCTAGATGCATTGCACTGACTCAGGTGTCATGCTGATCCATGTCTCTGCAAAGAAGCACTGACCTGATCTGAGGGTGGGGACTAATTGGGGGAAATAACATCTGCAGTGGAACCCCAGTTACAGCATCTCCGAAATGGGTACCCAGGAGAACATCCTGGGTTACAGCATCTCTGAAATGGGTACCCAGGAGAACATCCCAGCCTCCCTGCTGCTCTCCCTGTCTCCTGGTGTCCTGCTTTGAAGCCATGCTCACTGTTAGGGCTGGAAAGCCCCAGCCAAGACCACACACAGTCAGGTCATTACCAGGACACTGAGCCAGCTCAGCTATCCTCCAAGCCCTACTTACCATCTCTTTCCAGAGCCTGGAGCCTCCCTTGCTGCTCCCCATCTCTGCCCAAGCCAGGAGATACCTGTTCTCAAGGCTGAGCAAATGGCTTACGTGAAGCTGCCAATCAACTTTGCAACAACCAGCAGCAACACTCAGCCCAAAAAGACTCCTTTTGCTTTTAGTGTATCACTAAACCACTGACTCCTTCATTTTTCTATGGTCTAAACATGAGCTATTTGGTTTTCCCTCACACAAATGCTTACCCACGCACCAATAGTCTTGGACAATACCTGTCTTGGTTACATTTTTAGTTCTGCTACAAGCTTTTTGGGGGGAGCTTGTGTCAAATATTCAGGTCTTTCTGTTCTCTCTGTGCATTTATGATGCAGACTGTGAATTCATGCTGCAGTATAACAAGGTTGTTTCCCTCTCTAGTCTTTTCCTATTAAGTCCTAATATTGTTTGCTTTTCAAACTGCCACTGAGCATGAAAGTCCTGTTTCTCAGATTATTCAACACAGTCTTTGTTTTTACTCTCCTAAAAAGCTGCCTGAAAGTGACTGCAAAATTTAGATGCCCTTGAACCTCTCCTTTCAAGCAATGCAGCAAGAGTAAAAGATGACTCGGCTGCACCACAGTGGCTCCTCACCTGGAGAGCCTTGAATGTTTTGGCTAAAAAGGACCTATTTTTTAGTAAACAACATTGAATTCGTTTACAGAAAGACAAAATCAACAAGTTAAAAGGGGAGGTTTTCCCCTTCCAAAAATATTGCTGTCCCTAGTGCCATGAGTCATCTCTCTGAACACCTTATCTGTTTCATGTTTACACAGCTCTCAGTTGCAAGTTACTTCAGAGAACTCTCTCCCAAGGGGCAACAGCACCGTACTATTCACCGAAAACATAACCCTGCATCAGTGGAGTTTCATCCTGCAGACATTTGCTTCCTCCCTCAGGGAGCAACTACTTAGAGCATCTCTCTGGAGAGTGATGAGCTCTAGGAAAATGTCTCAGCCTGCAAGAGGAACTCTAGAGGTGAGCAAGCCAATCTTGTAGTCCAACTGATTTCACAACAGGCCAAGCATTACAAAGAGGAATGAACTTGAATTATCGCTGGGCTCTATTTCTTCAGCAAGCAAGGAAAAACTCTGTTTCCAGGGTATTTGCTTGAGCTCTGGTACTTCCTAGTTCTTGTGATCTCCAAAATCTGAGCACAATTTGATAACTTGGAAAAAGCTATCGAAGCAGGAATATCCTTGTTTTGCTCACTGTGCAAGAAGAATCCTCTCAACACCTCATCCCTGAAAACAGCATCTCCCCTACTCATAGCTGGTCATTTTACAGTTACCATTTGTATACAGGCTCCCTTACAACTCCTGCTAGCTTCCCCATACTAGTGCCATCTCTCTACACCCTTCCTCAGCCAGCAAGCAGTAAGGCTTCTGGAGTCAGCAGCTGGTTTTCCAGCCCCCTGGTTACTTGCAGCACTTCTTTTTCCTCATACTCCAATGTTAGAATGGCACAAAATAAAAAAAACCAAACAGGTCCACTTAAGAAAAGTCCCAACATCATTAAAAACTATAAAAGTACAGGAGGGAAGCTACAGGCTAGGACCTGCATTCAGTTTCACACCACTCCAGTGAAAGGGGAAGAGTTATCCAGGCTGTAATGTAAGCAATAGCTGCTGTTTGTTGCTGGCTCTGCTGCTTGGTAATCGGAAGGCAGAGGCAATTACACATCCTGAAATGGAAATACCAGTCAGAAATCACCAAGCAACTGAGCCTACACAGACACCAACACACAGACCAGGAATGTTTCACTTGAAGCCAGCAGCCATCCTTGTTCTTGCTGCAAGTAACACACTTAAGCTATTTGATGGGAAGCTTCTCCGTCTGCAGCGGTGCAAGCGATCCTCTGGGAATTTTAACAGCTTAACACCATGTGGTGTTCTAAATGTAAGACAAAGCAATGACAATACTGGGAAGGGACTGGTTATCACGCTGGCTAAGGGCAAACCCTTTGAACAATCTGTTGAACCAGAAATTCAAAGCATATCACAGCTGTGAACCTGAGCCACAAGGCCCTTACCTGGGGATGGTCTGTATAATGAAGATATCCTGTCCACGGACAGATTCTTTTATTTCAACTCTTGTTTCTGAAAAGCATTGAAAACACAATTTTGTTATCAACATCAGATTTACAGTGATAACACACCACGCTTTAGTAGCAACTTTGCCCACTGTTCCAGGCACACCAAGACTTGGTCCTTTGCCCTGTGTCCAGCTACATCCACCACACACGCAGGAGCCAAGTGGATTTTCCAAAGGCTGATCCTGGGAGGTAAAGAGCTGGCCTGACATACCAGTGAGTTAGTTGTATTTACAAGGCAAACCCAGGCTGACTAGCTGTTCTTTTACATGTAGAAGACAAACACCTAACTCTTAATGAAAGGCCCTTTTCACTTCTCTGTGTTGAGTGTTAAAAGCCGTCAATGCCCCACTCATTAGTGAACAAGGAACCACCCAAAGCAGAACAACCTCTAGTACTTACCAAGCATTAACCCTCTTCTTTGCAGCTTCCCAGGTGGTCAGCTCTGTACCAGCTGGAGAGCTCAAGGCAACACCAGCAGCAGAGAGCTCAGATGCAGAACTCCCCAACTTCTCTGCCAAAGTCAAGATATTTCGCAGGAGCTGGAATCGCTGCTGAACACGATTCCTACGCTCTCAGACTCTAATGCAAAAGCCAAGTCCCGAAGCAGCTCTGCAAAGCTAAAGCAATAACACCAGGTTTCCCAAGGTGCCCATCTGAAGCACTCATTTCCCACACAGCTGTCAACTAGAGGGCAGGGATAAGTGAATGGAGAGAAATATCTACCCAGCTACCAAATTCAAAGAATAATGTCCTGGGTACCGGCAGTAACCTTAAGGAACTCTGTTGAAAGCAGACTGATTCACTGTGCAGTGATGAGGAACGACCTGATTTAAAACTAACCTCAACCTCTTACTAGTGCAAACGCAACGGCCGAGCCAACCAAAGCCATACGCAGCCACGGCAGCTTACACAGCACGGGGCCAGCTCCAGCAGCACTATCAAAAAGCCTCATGCAGAGGCAGTGCCATTTCCCTCCTTTCCTCTCACCTGGATCAGCTCTCTGGTTGTAGTGTCTCTTGCAAATAAGGTAACCAGGAGCTTCAAACAGTAAATGACTCTCAGCCACTGAACTCTGTTAGTCAATATCCTTGTGTTTTACCCCAGCATCTGAAAACAAACACTTGCTCCATTTAAAGAGGTGAAATCATGCTCCAAAAGGCACGCTCTGCAGCACAGCCCTCAAGTTGCACTCTTTAAAGCAAGAGGATAAGTTCTTGCTAGGGCAATTGTAAACTGCCTGTGGTAGAGGAGGGCTGAGAGAAGGGGAGAATTTAGAACTTTGCAAGGCAGACACTTAGAAAGCAGGCCATTACTTTTAAACGTGGGAAGTGCTTTGCTAAGCACAAGAGCATGTAAGATTTTGCATCAGCTAACACTTGAGGTAGGACTCTCTCCTTTAGAGAAGAGGTAGATGATTGGCAGGCAAATGAAATAACAAGGTGAACGAGGAATGCATTTAAGTGCTTTGTCCAAGGTCAGACACAGAGGTTTAGCACTGCCAGGAGCAGCACTAACACCACAGCTGAACCACCACACTTACTAGACAAGTTTGGGCAGCAGAGCTACCCAGTATTTCAAAGATTAGCTCAAAACAGGCTTGTGAGTAGTGAAGCTTTCTCTTACCTCCATTGGTTTCCTGGTACACCACAGATTTCCCCAGCTCAGCACCAAGACGCCTGGAGAAAAAAAGCCAAAATTAAAACTGGAGGAACCCAGTAGTTCGTGCTCTATAGACTGGGCCAACCATTACAGACCAACAAAACATAGCATTTCCTAACAGGGAGCTGAGTGCCCCAGTCAGGCTGCACCCTGCCCTTCCCTCCAAGGTCCCTGGGAGAGCCCTGGGCACACTGCTCTGCAGTAGCCTGATGCCATACTTGCAAGAGCCAGTCCTTGTACTACTGACCCAAGGGACATCTTGTCCAGCCTGAGCAATGCCACCTTAGGCAGATCCCTTATGGAACTGAACATTAATGACTCAGACTTGATTAATTGCAACTGAGCAAATTTTTTTGACTCTTTTTTTTTTGACCCCTCCCAAACCCTCCTTCTGAAATAGCTCAGCTGATAGAAGAGAGAATTTTAACTTCAAGAAGTTTTCTGATTTTTCAGGTTACTCCTTCCTCTTCTCAAATGTCCAGCCTACAACATTGGTCACAAGGATTAGAGCCACCCCCCTCCTTAAAAAATTTTTCTTACACAATATTCATTTGAAGAGTATTTTAAAAGGCTCCAAAAGGCAGATTTTCCCTCAGATGACACTTCTGTGTCTAACTGCACAAGTAATCCATTAGTAAGTACAGATATGTGTCCTTTAACCATGAACCTCAGCTGAGAGACCCTGCACCAGAGACCCTTGGGATAAGCTGCTGTAACTCAGCTGGGCTGGAGCACAGGGCAAGTCCTTCCTCTCCTCTGGGGTCTGCTTGGTGGCCATGCCCACACGCTGCATTAGGAAACAGTTTATACCTGCAAAATACCTTTGTTCAAGATGTTGATTACTGCAGTAGTTTCCCATCTGCATTCAGCTGGACACATTCTGCAGATCAACACTGATTCTAAATAGTAAGCCCACATCCGTTGTTGATTTTCCTCTGGTGTACCACCTTCAGCAGTCGGTCTCTCTCCATCTCCTCAAAGACTCAGCCTTGTGCTTCAATTGTCACAAAGATTTGTTTTTTCAGAACTGAATGAGTGAGACAGCCTGAAGCTGGCACGCTGCTGGGCCACCAGCAACTGCTGGACTCAGCTATGAGCCCACGAGCTGGAGGTCTCAACGAGAAGCTGGCCTGAAAAGTGTGCCCAGGACAGCTGTGATAACAGACACTCAAATGCAATGTGATATATTTGCTTAGCTGGCTACAAAGCACGTATTTGGCACACACACACTCCCAGTCATGTGTCTGGCAGCACGTTTTGCAATGGCTGGGGCTGGTGAGTAAACACATTGAGAATTGTATGTGTAAGACTGGCCATCTCGGCTTAGGTACCAACTGCAGCATCACCCAGAGAGCAGTCTGGAGCATGCGAGCCACCCAAATCTTTAATTTGGCTTCTCTCACCAGCCCTGCTGGCTGGAAACCTGCAGCTGCAATACAAAGGCATCCTCAGGACCTTCAGTATGTTTAAAAACAGCTGGGAGCTGGTCAACAAAAGGCAAGCCCAGGGATTCCAAAGGCAGATAGACAGTAAAGGTGAGTTTTGCAGATGGGATGCATCCAGCTCTTATTGCCCATTGGGATCCCACTGTCTTTCTGATGACAGTCAGGCTTTGCAGCCACTAAGCTTTGGCCTAATCACTGCCAAGGCATTAAAGTAAAAACAAGCTCAAGAATCACACACACAAAAGAAAGCAGCTGTGTGTGGGGAAATGTTTATTGACTCACACTGGTTCCTCCACAACTCCACAGCAATTCTTAAAAGCTCCCTTTGGAGGCACTTGTGCCCTGACTTCACTGCAGACAGCATATTCCTAGCTCACCACTGGAAAAAACCTCCCTTAACAAGACTGTGCAAGTGCCCTGAATCAACCCTGCATCTCATGGCAGGAAGGAAAGCTTCAAAACCAGTCCAGCTGGACATAATGCAGCAAAATACCCCTTGGAAGGTGGCACTAAGCAGTGTTCTGTGGTTATGCTGTTGGTCCTGAAGCCCAATGCAGGCATTGTTTGTGTCAGTCTGTGAAGATGTAGAGGGCAAGAAGAAACCTCAGTCCAGTGTTCCCCTATGCAGATTGTACAGCAGCAATGCAGTTCCTGTGCTGCTAAAAGAAACTGGAAAGGCAAGTTTGCTCCCCAATGAGAAAAGGGACACTAAACAGCTCAGCTTGTCAAACCTCTCTGCAGACAGCAGCGGAAGAGGTCTAGTAAGCAGCTGCCAACTTAAAGGAATGAGTGGTTGTGGATTGCTTGGGTCAGACAATAAATCCCATCTCTGCTCCAACTGTTGACTTCAAGTAAGCAAGTGCGATGTCATGGGAAGGATATGAGATAAAACTGCCCATAAAAGTCCTGCATCAACCCTGTCTGCAGTGCTCTGCAGTCCCACAAGGTGCAGGCACAGCAGATGCACTGCAGGTAGCTCCAAAGCAGCTCAGGTATGTTTACCCAAGGGGCACACCTTCCAATAAATCCCTTTCTGAAGGCTTTGTTTAAGCAGAGATTTCAAGCCACAGGAGGAGTCTGATAAAACCATTTTACTCATGGATATTAAAGAGGGAACTGTTTGTGCAGCTCCTGTTGTAAAGCATCGAATTCCAGGGTACTTGGGTCAAAAGGGAGATTTGCACAGAAGTCAAGGGCAGAACACATCATTAGCCACCACAACCTGGGAGCAACCACCTGTAACAGAGTTCAAAAGTAAATTTCCCCTTCCTGTCACCTCTTCCTTTTTCCCCTCCATCCCTATCCTTTTCTCCATAAATCCTCTCTATGCAGAAGCTCTCCACTGGTCATTGCTTTAGGCGACACAGGAATTAAACTGACAGCAAGAACAATGCCTGCATTGGGCTTCAGGACCAACAGCATAACCACAGAACAGCAGTTATCACGGTTACTGCATCACTTGTCTGCAAACACAGGCAGATCTACACTGGGAAAGAAAAGGCTGCCACTACAGGTAACCCAGAGCACACACCCCCGCAGACAGACACAGCTCCTTGTGGCAAAAATAACACTTTAGGTCTGCAGATACATCACATCTCCAAGCAAAATGAGCTCCACTGACAAAAGCCCTGCCGTGTGGTGCAGTGTTTGGCTACGGGGAGATGGAGGCTTTTGCTGATACTAAAGTGTTTAAGACTGAAGAATGGTCAGGCTGATTTTACAGTATTTGCAGGAATTTCCCTTGTTAATCCGACTTCCGAGCACGGATTCACTTCTTGAAGTTCCCTTCTCCATCCAAGAAAGACAAACTCTGTTTGGTGTTGGTTTTGTTTCTAAAAGCAGGAGTCTTCAGAACTGGGATCTGTTAAAAAAGCTGTGCCTGCATGGTCACGCCAAGCCCAGCGCAGATGGTGGGGCACAGCAAGATCCAGGTATTAACTCAATCCAGTTTTCCAAGTTTTCAACACCATCTCAGAGCAAGCTTTCCCTGTGTGATCACTCACTGCTCCTGGTGGGGAAAGCCCTGCTCCTCATTCTGCTCTGCTATCCTTGCACCAGCTCTGTCACTGAACTGACTCCTCTAGGACATGATAGGATACAAGAGGAAAACTCTTCATGGCTTAAAAAAAATCCTACTCAAAGCAATTGCCCAGTAAAAAATTATATTGATCTGGAATCTCTCTTTCTGTAAACATTGCCCAGGAAGGATGATCTAACTTTCCACAGTCTTTAACATATGCCAAGAGGACATTAAACTGTGGATACAAAAATGTTTATAAAATCTATCTCAAATTCACATCCTGAATGTGAACGGTCCACAAGTCACCTCTAGTTTAATGAGGAAGTGACACACTGAAGTATTTTAGGAAACGCCACAAGGTTGTATTACACTGTACTTTAAAATACTCCTCTTCAGACTGTAAAAAACCACTGTACCAGGCTCTTGAGACAAAGGACAGTCACTTAAAAGAGGTCTGACATTTAGCTGAGTCAAAATTCAAGAGGTAGGTTCACTTGCAGTATTTCACGCTAGGAGAGCACATTTCAGTACAGCTGGGAAGGGCTCTCAGCATCTCCTTCTCCCACTCTGTGACAGGCACCTAAGACATGTGTGAAGTTACCTTCACAGAAGCTTCCAGCCAGCTCGCAGAGCAAACATTCAATTTGACGAGAAACCTGCGTACAGATGAAGCCGTTAACTACTGGGCATTACCCTTCTTGTTACAAGCACATTCACTGGTCTCAGCTCTGCAAATACTCGACTCTGCCCACACCTACTGACACCATGAACCACTGCAGAATCCAGATGGTGTTGGAGCTGACAGTAGAGGATCTGCTTCATGCCTGGCCACAGCCCCAGAAAACCAAGGCCTGACTTTGAATTGCTTCCCAAACCTAAGCAAGTCTTTATTTAAAATCAGTTAATTGGTCCAGCTAGCACAGCAGCTGGTGCATTTCCTAACCTTCCACATCAAAAACAAGCCAGGAAAGAGAAAGGAAATAGCAGTTTCCTGGATACAAGGCAATATCCTTGTTCAAATACCCTTATAACTACCTGAGCCTGCCCTTCACCTCTCTCCACCCACCCAGCACGGCTGGATACTTGAACAGTCCCTGCTGCTCATCTGCCACTTGTACCCAGAGCCATCCTGCACTTGCATCACTTGTTCCAGCTGTGTCAAAGCCATGCAGCTGAACTACTGGCAAAAAGCACAGATTTTCCTCTGTTCCTACCACTCTGGTCCTTAGAAAGGGCTTGCCTTAAACCTGGCACTGGCCAGCACAGAAGTCTACCACGCAAAGCCAATCTGCTCAGCCACGTTACGTGCTCGATCTAAGCTGCATAAAAAATCTCAAAACCCAACCACTCCACACTCTTTGGGGTGCCCCTACTCCAGCACCATCCCCTGCCTGTAACCTTCTCCAACTACACTACTCACTTTCCTTTGCCAAAATCTTTTGATGCAGTTTCACCCTGCAGATCCGTTACCCTCCTGCCACAGCGCTGCATCTTCTAAGATGGAAAAGGTTGCTGTGACCGCGATGCAGCACCACAAGGTTACTGTGACCCAACTTCCCGATGCTATCTCACATGCTGCTGTTTGTCAACATGACTGATGAGGAAGGCTGACATTACTCTTCCTCCATCCCATCAGAAATGATCCTTCCTTCAGCTGAGTGAAGTTGCTGTGAGTTCTCATAACATGGAAAACCAAGGCTCCTTCTGCTCATGCTCAGAAAGCATCGCCCTGGTTTTTAGTGCCATGTACAGGGCTCCCAGCGACCAGAGTTCAGAACACAGGTCTCCATCTTTTCTTCACTGCTCCACGTTGTTTAGGTTCGTGATATTGGTTTTCTCTATGGATCATTAGCATTTTCCACGCTGCAAACCAAATGAATATTTAGAATACTCACATCTACATCCTATGATAATATCACGTCCCAGATAACACAGACCTGAAGGAGCACTGGGGAAGCGTTAACAAGCTTCAATCAGCAACCTAAACACACAAGCAAGGAGTGGAATGTAATATTTGTACCCTCTGCACCAAACAGTACAGTCAGAGAGATATCTAAATGTATCTTTTGGACACTGGAGATTAACAAGACTTGTAGACCTCCCTGCCCCCAGCAGAACACAAAGCCCACTAGGGATCAGCACTTGTCACAGAAATTATCTTTCTTCCTTGCAGAAGTAGCTTGTAATCAGGTGCCAAGTGTCCTCATTACAGAAGTTTTCTTTCCATTGGGGAAAGAATTAAAAAAAAAACAAACCCCTCTCAATTCACAAGTTAACATACAGAGTAATTTATGTTTCAGTGGTCCTGAATCTAAGCAGCGTCTTTATTATTTAAAGTTTCACAAGGTATTTGGTTCTCATAAGCCAGCTCTATCTCCTCTCCCTAGCAGATGCTACCATAAATAAAAGCTCTGAAAACTCAAAGTGAAAGTCAGACTAACCATTTAATCACTCATCCTATAATCAGACAAGAACACGTAACAGGAAACTGTTAAGGCTGGAAGCATGCCAGAATGCCACGCTCAGAACCAGAATCGAAACCAACTCTGGAAGTTTTGCATTAAATGAAGTGAGGAGACTGAACAGCTTGCAGAGGTCTGGTTTATGTCACACTGTTCCTCCCCAGGCTTGAGAGGTTAAAAAAGGGTAAGCCAGGGCTCGTCAAGAATTGATTTTAACATCATAACTGCAGTTAAGAGCAACAGAACCTGGATGGACAAGTGTCTCAAGGGGCCCTACTCCTAATATTGTGTGTTGTTTTAAAGTTCTTTTAGTACTTATACTGAAGGTCATAAAAAAACTTTAAAAAGAACGCACAATATTAGAGGACAGACTCACCCTTCTAAGACTGCTCCAACTGTATTAAAGGGCGCAACTGACCTCCCCAGCAAAGTACAGGCTGGGATGGGACACAGTGAGAAAGCCAGCAGTCTTTTGGGACCTGAAAAAACAAGGGATGTGTTACAAAGGTGTTGAAACAGCCTCTAAGCTCCTAAGGGAAGCCAGTGCAAAACCAGTGCATGAGAAAATAGGCAGCGGTTTTGGAAACTTTTTACTATGGACAACTCCATGCTACTAATGGTACCACATTTTGCACCCTCCTCCAACAGAATCCCATTCACATACGGTGCTTCACACTCCTCCATTGATAAGTGGTCACTATTCCCATTTTACAGATGGTAAAGCTACAAGTCTTGAGGTCTCAGCTTAAGCAGTCGCGCAGCACTGTCATGTGCACACCACCACCACAGCATCCAACTTCCTCACCGACATCAGAGCCAAGGCAAAAAGCCCACATTGTTAAAAGTTTACTTCGTGAAAGACAGCCAGGAGGCTGCTCCCAGGGTCCTGCTGTCACCCACCCTCAGTGCATCACTGGGAAGCCTGCAGAGGGTTACAGCAGCACGTCACGCAGCCAGCTGTGAGCACCATGGCCCGAGGAAGGCTGCTCTGTGTCTCTTCTCATTATGCCACTAAAAAAAATAGGTTATTTTTAAGATGAAGCATAGAGAATAAAGATTGCCCGTTTGCTCTTTCAGGCCTGAGAACTTGGAGCTCATCCCCAGGGGACTTCTGTTATGTTCTGTGTTGACTCAACAGGACAAACCTCGTAAAACCATGTACCATTTGATGCAGCAAACTTACTTTTTCAGATAGAGACACTATCTTCAGAGTTTCATCAGTGAAGGGAAAGTGATACAAAATATAGCAAAATACATACAAATACTGCAAAAAATATACAAATTAAAAAAAACCCTTCCAAACACAAGGATTTCACTCTCTGCCTTACATCCAAAGAAGTTTATCACTAGTACCCAACTTGCATCCCATCAACATCAGCAATCCTAATCAAAAAGCCAAGTCAGCTTTGTGGAGATAATCTGTGCTAAGGATTGAATACACTGTTTATTAAGCTAGCTGGACTAATAGCAAAATGTCCTTCCAGTTTAAGGTGGGGGCACACCTGTATTTAGTAATGTTTCCAATTTAAGCATGCCCTTGGAGACAAGAACGGGCTGGGAGCTGCCTGAAAGGTAGCAATGTGCCCCCAAAATTGAGGGGAGTCAGTGCTTATTTATCTGCCAAGGCAGGTAGCATCCTTGCTATGAACTGTAGTTCAGAGGTAACACAGAATGGTTTCAGTTTGAAGGGAGTTTAAGTCCATCCAGTTCCACTCTCCTGCCATGGGCAAGGACACCTTCCTCTGGATCAGGTTACTCAAAGCCCCATCCAACCTGGCTTTGAACATCTCCAGTGATGGGGCAGCCACAACTTTCCGGGCAGCCAGTGTCAGGGCCTCCCCACTCTCACAGTCAAAAAATTCTTCCTAATATCTAAGAAGCAAAAAGGAAACTCAAATCCTGCTTTAGGATGACAGCTCCCCAATACACTTTTTCTTTTAGAAAAGTGCCTTTGGCTGGGAATGCCCATGAGTCAGGTACCCAGATTTGAACCAAACAAATTCAAACAGAAGATCGAGTGCTGGGAGAAACGCAGCGCTGCTCTGTGCACGAAGAGCCTCATTTAGGAGCCAGTTGTTACACACTTTCAGGAGGGCCCAGCAATTCCATCCCTGCCAAGTCAAGGTCAAACTCTGCCCAAACAGATGGGCTGAAAAAATAGGGTCATGCTTCTATCCCTAAATTTTCTTTTGTTAGCATGGGCTGCCCACCTCTCCTGCGGCAGTGAAATGCATATTCACTAATTCACTCTGATTAGTGCAGCTGCAGGTGTTGCACCAGGGTTCACACATGCAATGCTCTCCAAAAGCAGTGAAGCTGTTAAGCAAACAAGGTCACCAGCCTGTCCCCACAAAAAACACTGAACAAAGTTCTGAACATCTCCCAAAGCAGCTGAAATGCTTTCTGAGGTTTGTTCCTCCTCCCTCCTCAACAGTAACAGCCACTACTGCAACCTGGCCTCTTCCAGCATTGAAATGGATGCCAGAGACGCAAGAGGCAGAAAGCAGCCGGTCCTTTTTCATCACTGGGTCAAAAAGAGCTACCGGGAAGGATGAGTGAGCGCTGAGGAAAAGGGCAGAGGTGCTGAACGCTCTCAGTGCAAAGGTGTTCACAGCAGGCACCTTTGCCTCGGGAAGGTGGGAGGATGCCAAAAGCCTCTCCAGCTGCTGCGAAGAAATCCTGCCTGCCCAGAGGGAAGGAAGAAAGAAACTTGAAAGACAAGGAACTTACTCTGTGATCCTCTTCGCCAGCTCGGTGCAGGCTGCCGTGGAGTTGGCCGAGAAGACCCGGTAGCCACTTCTGGCTGCGTTCATCGCCAGAGAGTCATGCAACCCCCGCGGAGCTCGAAAGTGAGAAAAACCAGATTTATAAGGCAACAACAGCTTCCGTGGCATCCTTTTCTTCCTCTCCGCCACGATCACCGCCCCTTAAGGGGTGGGGAAGAGGAGGAGGAGGAGTGGAGCCTTCCGCTACCTATGAGTTTGCTGGCCCCCTGGTGTGACAAAGTACAAAAGAGGGATGGAATCTGCATTATTGTACTGAATATTGTATTATTAAGATACGATAACGGAGCAGCAGACTTTTGGCGGGGGGGGGGGGGGGGGGGGGGGGGCAGGTTGCCTGCAACTCCCACCCCTCAGGAGCCAGGATAAGCCCAACGCAAACCCACCCAGAAGGCATCTCATGCACGAGGGGAGGGGGACCCCCAAAACGCAAGGAGTAGCAAGGCAGGGAGGGGGTTCACCCTGGCTGGGGAAGGTGGGATGGGAAGGTTGGAAAAGGAGGGGATTCCCTGTGAGACAGCAAGGCTGGAGAGAGCTGCGGTGATGCAGGGGCTCCCCTGACGCCCCCCTCCTCACCCAGCCAAGCGAGTTCCACCCCCCAACCCGAGAGCCCCCGCCCCCGCCGCCATCTTCCCCGCGGGCAAAGACCGCCCCCGCCGCCATCTTGGGTGAGGGCACGGCGGCCGCGGTCTGCCCTCACCGCCGGCGGCGGGGATCGGCTGCTGCCCGAGCAGCGCCGGTACCTGAGGAGGAGGCGTGAGAACGGCACGAACGCTCCTGCCTCCGGCGGTGCGCAGCCCGCTTCCTCGGTGCGGCGGGGCAGCGCCGGCCACTTTCCCCTTCTGGCCGGCGCTGTGCTGTACGGCCTCAAGGCGGCGGCTTCACTGCCCGCGCCGAAGATGGCGGGCGGGGCGGGAGGGGAGGGCGGGGCGGGAGGGGCGGGCGGGGCGGGAGGGGAGGGCGGGGCCGCCCCGCAGGGAGGAGCCCTCGCGGAGCGCCGCAGGGCTCGGGAGGGGTTGCCCGGCTGCACGGGGCCAGGCAGTTCTCGACTTAGCATCCCCCTAGGGCCGCGATGCTGGAGCTAAACCTGGTGTCTTAGAATCACGGAATGGTTTGGGTTGGAAGGGACCTTGAAGCCCACCCAGTTCCAACCCCCCTGCCGTGGGCAGGGACACCTCCCACTGGATCAGAGCACTCACAGCCCCATCCAGCCTGGCCTTGAACACCTCCAGGGATGGGGCAGCCACCACTTCCCCGGGCAACCTGTGCCAGAGCCTCCCCACCCTCATTGTGAAGAATTTCTTCCTAATGTCTAATTTAAATCTTCTCCCTTCCAGTTTAAAGCCTTTCCCACTCGTCCTATCACTACAAGTCCTTGTAAAAAGTCCCTCCCCAGCTTTCCTGTGGCCCTTTTCAGTACTGGAAGGCTGCTCTAAGGTCTTCCCAGAGCCTTCTCTTCTCCAGGCTTAATAACCCCAATTCTCTCAGCCTCTCCTCACAACAGAGTTGTCCCCACCCTTTCTCAAGGCAACACTCACTGTCAGGATCTCCAAGGTCCTGTGGGCTCCGTGGATGTGAGGACAATGTCCGTCTTGGGTACAAACTCTAAATGAGACTCTAAATGACTTATCTAAGCAGAAAACTTCTGCCCCAGCCCATGCGGGAGGGCTGTGTGTTGACCTTTCTAGGTCCAAGGAGCGTGCTTAATATTGCAGGGAACATAAGCAGCCTTCATTTCATCACTAGGTTTGCCCCACATTGCTTTGTTCGCCCTGGAGGGAGAGGTTTTTCCCAGCAGATTTCAAGCCACTGTGTAAGGTCCTCATCCTTTGACCTGTTTTCTCAGCTAAGAGCAGCAAGGTCACAGCAGGCTTCATTCAGCACATGGAGGGGGTACACTGCCATTGTTCAGTAGCATCTCTCCCTGCTGCCAGGCTGCTCTGGTGCGTGCCAGCCATTTGGGGTTGGGTATGTGACAGTGGTGGTGCCTCTGGCAATGGCTCCTATCAGAAACATTTCATGTTCAGCTGGGAGCTGCAGCTTCGCTGTCAGCCCCTTTCCACCAAACATGTCATTAAGAGTTGCTTCTCTCCAGCCTTTGTTGAGATGCAGCATCCCTAATGCAAACAAGATGCCAGCGCGTCATTGATGGACTCACCCTTCTATATACCACTTCTGCACCTCACGAGCACCAGGATGGAAAGTTTTGTCTCCCTTCACCATGCCTGGGGACAGGTATTTCCCCCTACAGTGTGTATCCATCCTCACATATCCCTCCATGATCACTCAGGACCACCCCACCGTTATTTCAGAGAGTCCCCCTTCACCTCACCAGCCACCTGGGTTTGCTCCTGTAGCAGAATCAGGCCGCAGGGCCTGGCATGGATCTCCCATCACAGCCACAGCCCTGTCTGGGGCAGCCACAACTGCAGAGAAGTGGGCTGTGGGGTCATATGCTGCAGCTGGATGAGGAATTGCACTATAGTGCCTGTGCTAACAGGGTGAGGGGAGCAGTGGCACAGCTGTCACCCCCTCCATTTGCTGGGGGCAGGGAGCAGATCCAGTGTGGCACCAGGCACCACTCCCCTAGCTTGCTGCCACCAAAGCCACCTGTGATCCCTGCTGGGTTGCTGGTGCCTCTCCAGGTTTCCTCTGTCCCTTGCAGGTTCTTCTTCCACGTCTTGTCCTGGCACAGACTGTTGGACTATTCCAGCTCTACTCCCATGCCCCAGCTTCTTCTCCAATGGTTGTGTAAGGCAAGACAGGAGCTCACAGAATCAGCAGCTAGGATTTACTCCACTCTTCCAAGAAGGCAGCACAGCTGGGTGCATGATGCTAATCTGGTCCTCAGGCTGGTGATAACCCTGCTGTTTGGGATGAATCCATTTCAATGGCAGCATCCATTTGCCAGGCACCCCCAGGCCAGGCTCTCCCTCTGCCACATAGACAGACTTGTGTTCAGCAATGGCATGCAAGGCACAGCCACCTGACAGCAGTCACAGCACCCACGCTATAACTTTCACTTGTCACAAGTTGGTGGCTTTGTCTTTCAAAAGGAAGAAGCTGGAAAAAAAGTAGGGGAAGCCGACTATTTTTGTGATGTGGGAAGCTGGCTTCTTCCCAAAGTCCCTCCTGCACCGACCAGAGAAATAGCAGTTCTCAAGGGAGCAGCGACACCCCAAGGGACAGGGACACCAGCACCCGAGCAGTGAGGAGCAAGATGGAATGTACCCTGAGAATGGGAAGGGAGACACAACACTGCAGAATACTCAGCCACCCAGCAACTCCTTCCCAGGGTACCTCCTGCCTTCTTCTTTTAAAGCCCTCCTCTCCTGGCTAGCCAGCAATTCAGGTGTGCCAGAAGGCAAGGCTGTTTAACCCCTTCCCACCTGCGGCCAGCTGGCTCCTCATTCAGCAACCTCGGCACATCAGACAAGTTTGATGCTGTGGCCACTTGGATTACCCTCAGCTTTGCACTCTGCGTCCTCCATCACCATCCTCTGGTCCTCATTCCTGCTGCCCTGCCAGGTGTGGAGAGCTATCCTGGACACAGGGGGTGGATCCTGCCTGTGTTGTAAACCTCCCTCACTCTCCCAGCTGCTGGGGTTGGGATGCAATGAGTTTGTATGTTCTGCTGCGGGGTGGTGCCTCTGCTGTCACCTTGGAGGGGCTCCACAACACGTCCTGTCCCAAATCCACCCTGTTCTCACATTTATGAGATTTCCTTCCTCAGTGCCACCAGCTTCATCGCTGCTGCGAGAGGTCCAGCAGCCTTCCAGGGATGGCCCCATGGTCCCACTGGGATGGCTGTTGGAACTGCAGTTAGGATCAGCCCCCAAGGAGCTGGGCAGCAAGCAGAGATCATGGCTATTATCACTGTACTAACCAACCTTTCTCCTGGAAAAGAGAACAACTCTGATTTCTCTGCTCTGTGGGTCAACGGTCACACCTGGTTTTACAACCAGGCAAAGGAGAAGAAAGAAGCAATTCTGTTTACTTAGGGGGTAATTAATATCCCAGCTCCTGGCATGAACAGAGGCAGCAGAAACCTCCCCAATAGCGCTGTGGAGAGAAGCCCTTTATTATTTCATTATCAGACAGGCAGGATTAGAAGGGTGAGTGAGGAACAGTGCCGGCTTTAAGCAGGTTTAGCTCCTTTGGAAAGGCTTATCCAGGCTCAGTCTCACTCACTGGCTGTGATGCAGCTATTTGCTGAGCAGAGGAGGCTGAATAATGTTAGAGGGGGCAGCGGGCAGGGGGTCATGCATTTTTAACAGCAAAAAAATGGAAGAGCCCAGTAGGGAAAACCTGGGAGGTTCCTTTACCAGGCAACAGCTTTATATGTTGAATTTCAGCAACCAGGGAGGGCAGTTTCTCAGCTCTGCCAAGTCCTGCATTGCTCCCTGGAGAAATCCAGGGCCTCTGTGCTGCTCTGTGCATGCCAGGATGATTTGGGGCTGGTTTGCATGTGAGGCTGATATGGCGCTGGAGGCCACAGCTATTGCAGGCAGCTTTCTGCAGAGGTGGATCAAGTTTTCCCCTTTCTTCTTTCCCAAGTTTCTCCCTGGAGCCCGGGTGGGGTAGCCAGAACATGATGATTCCAGCCCATCAAGGAAAGAGGAGCTGTGGGAGCCGCAGCAGTAAATTCCTCTTCTTCCTACCCAGGCCAGAAACAGGGTGCTGCGGTGGGACACTGTGTCCCCAGTAAGTAATTCCTCCCTGGGGATGCTGCCCGCAGGCGCCGCGCATCGCGGTGGGGATCCCGCTCTTCCCAGGATCCGGATGGAGCCTCCCAGCCTGGCCAGGTGGTTCTCATTGCAGCCTCTGACTCACCTCCTAAAAATTCCTGCGCTCACATCATGGCAGGAAACCGCTACCGGGAAGTGGTGACAACCCTGCAGCAGCCTGAAATAGGGCTTCCCACAGCAAAGGGGGAGATGAAGCCGCAGCACTTCGGCCTCAATCCCTCTGACGCCAGGGCTGCTCATTGGCGTGACTTTTCGGCTGAGTGAGCGGTGTGTGCTGTTACTCCAGACTCAGCAGCTTCTCCCAGGGTGTTTGGGGGTGTTTCCCTGGAAGAGGACTGACCTCAGAAACGTTCCTGAGTAAATCGTCAGCTGGGAGGAATGAGCCCAGCTTGCTGGCGTTTGCCAGGACTTCCCAGCAAGCCCTGTGGTTCTGAGCTGTGCTGGTGGCCACTGAGAGCACAGCTGAGGGTCGGGGCTGGGTGGCAGCCCATGGTGGATTGCAGAGCCTGGCTGTGATTTAGGAGCTGCCATTGAATCCCCAACATAAAAAGGATATGGGAACTGTTGGAATGGGTCCAGAGGAGGCTAAGAAGATGATCAAAGGGCTGGAGCACCTCTTCTATGAGGACAGACTGAGAGAGTTGGGGTTGTTCAGTCTGGAGAAGAGAAGGCTCTGGGGAGACCTTGTAGTGGCCTTCCAGTGCCTGAAGAGGGCTACAAGAAGGCTGGAGAATGACAATTTACAAGGGCTTGCAGTGATAGGATGAGGAGGAACGGCTTTAAACTGGAAGGGGGAAGATTTATATTGGATATTAGGAAGAAATTTTTCACAATCAGGGTGGTGAGACACTGGAACAAATTTCCCAGGGAAGTTGTGGCTGCCACTTCCCTGGAGGTGTTCAAGACCAGGTTGGATGGAGTCTTGAGCAGCCTGGTCTGGTGAGAGGTGTCCCTGCCCATGGCCAGAATGCTGGAACTAGATGATCTTTAAAGTCCCTTCCAACCCAAACCATTCTATCATTCTATGATAACCCCCATCTCCTTGGGGGCTAAGAAATGTCCTGGGTCAAGTGCTGGGCCCCATGTGAGGCTGAGATTGTGGGTATACCTCCTTGCCCATGGGTCAGCAAGGCAGAAACGAAGGGTGTAGTCACTGCCCAGAGTCCTACAGCAAGTTGGTGGCAGAGCCAAATCTGTGTCCCAGCTCATATGCCTCAGGTGGGATGCAATCCTGACGGCTGTCCTCTGGGAGACAGCTCTGTTATTTCTGTCCCTTTCTGCTTAGTGCTGGTCCCCTGGATCAACGCCAGCATCTCCCCTGGGAGTTGCAGGGTGATTGCTCCATGCAAGTCTGCATGGCCAGGGGCTGAGAGGGGCTGAGCTGCAGTCCCCAGGCTGGGTCTGCTCGAAAAGAGCTCTGTCTCTGCACTGGCTGCTCCAGCGGGCTCTGGCTGGAAAGTTCCCACTGCTGCAGTCGATGCCTGTCCCCCTGCCAAACCCTGCAGCCCTGCCAGCCCCGATGCAGCACAGCGCTATTTCTGGCTCCACCTTGAGACTTGTACCTTCAGCAGTGGGAACGATGCTAAAAGAGATGGATCTGGGATGAGTGCATCCCTGCCTGTTCCCGTTCCCAGGCTGCTGCTGGCAGACACGGCAGAGCCGGCAAGGATCTGGAGGAGCCACATGCCTCAAAGTGAAACGCTGCAGTTCATCCTGCAGCAGAGCCATCTCCTCTGCCCGCCTCCTCCGGGACTGCCGGAGCCCCAGATCCAAACCTGCCCTGGCACAGAGAGCCTTGGGGCCGCGCTGCAGCCAGGATGCATCAGCTGAGGGGGTGAAGGGTTATGGTAGGGCTGAGAAGTCCCCAGCCTTTCCACTTTCTTCCCTTAGGACAAGATTCCTGCAGGGACCAGCTCCTCCAGAAGGAGGGCAGGAGTGGGAAGAGAATGGGGGCAGGAGGCAGTTGAGGAGGTGTTGAGGTGCTGTATTTAATCCTTGGTTTCTTGCACAACTCAAGACAAATTTTGTCTGCTGCTTCTGCCTCAGCTTCCCCAAACATTGCCTTCTCCAGCAAGCCCGGGGCACAGCACTCCAGACATACAGGCCTTCTCCCCCAAATGACATCTCTGGCGGTTTGAACACCCCACAGGCCCTCCCAGGACAGGAATTTGAGGGGTGTTCGCTCTTGAAGGAAGACTTGGTGGCCTCTGCGGTGAGGTCTGGACTGAACACCCTGCCCTGTGGGTGACCCCCCTTTGCAGTGGGAAAGGAGGTGGAGAGCTTGATTCACTATGGACTGTCCCCACCAGCACATCAGCTCTGTGCTGCACCCCCGTGCCTCATGCCTGCGCTGCCCTCCCACGCCTCTGTAGCACCTTGCGGGCAGGAATGGAGAAGATCAGGACAAACTTGATTGGCAGATGCCTGCCCACAGCATGGGAGCCATGGCTGATGAGCACCCTTCCGGCGGTCTGTTGTGTCAAGGGAGCTCATTAAGTCTCTTGTAATTAACACAGCCTCAAATGACTGTTTATCAGCACCGAGCAGTGAAGGAAATGATCCAACTTCCGCATTAGACATCACATCTGGAGGCAGACAAGTGGTGTCTGTACAGGACCCAGTCAAATCAGCCCATGGCTGCACAGAGCAAAGTGACCCACATGGAGATTGTGGTAGGCACCAAGCTGGTCATAGCGTGAAGTGGACATGTCCCAACGGTGCACAGCATTGGGACAGGCTCACATGAAGTCCACATAGACCAGCGCCAACATGGAAAGTCTCCATCTGGGTGTGATGTGCCATCAGAGAGGCTGAGGTTGTGCTGGTCTCATTCCCATCAAAGAATAACCTGCCTGTAGCACCCTCATCTCCCTGCGCCATGGCTAACCCTTCCCATGCCTCAGTGCTGTGGCATTGCAGGCTTTGACAACTCAAGATGAAGCCACTCTCAATGCCTTTCCTCAGCCCCCTGCACGCTATGTCCAGTGGAGCCTAGTCAGGTATCCGACTCCTATTTAAAGCACAGGGTGAGGGGGATTCCTGCAGCAAGGAGCCACAGATGGATGTAGCATGGGGAGGACAGAGCCCAAAGCAGCCCCATCGCCCCGTGGCACCTGCCGGAAGCAGTGTGACAGCTGCTCTCACATCCTCCCACCGCGTCTCGTGCCTTCCTGAGCAGAAATTGGGCGTGGGTAAGTCACCAAGAAGGGTGAGAGGCAGGTAAGGACACTGCACTCTCCACCATCCAGCTATTTCCTCCCATGACTCCTTGCTGAGGACCTCGGGACTGTTTACAAACACCAGGCTGCAGCATGGCAGCAGCCAGGGAAGTGGCTGTGCCCAAATCTCACCCAGAATCATCAGAATCAGCCGTGGGTGCTGCATTTTCCCAGCTGAAAGCACCAGACAGCAAATAGCTGGGTGCAGGTTTTCCCCTGCATTCCTCTCCAAGTATCTCTTTAAATGTATAGAACCCAGGGAAGTCCTTTCGGAAAGCACGATATTCCAAATCATGGCACTTCCGTTCTCGTTTTAGGTCACTGGAAGAGCAAGACTTAACTGTGTTATCCACCCAGCTGGTCATCCTGTGCCCTCCCTGCAATTTTTGCCAGTTCCAGTGGGTTTAACTGGGGACAGAAGAGGACTGAGAGCTCAACGCTAATTAAACTGCTCTAAGTGTGAAGAGCAATGCCTTCCTGAGGTGCTCAAGGTTACAGGGTCTCAGGCTGCTGACAGCCTGGCAGCACGCAGGGTGTGAAACCCACACGAACACTGCCACGAAGAGTGGTCTGAGGGGTGAGGAAGGCCCAGGGGAGGCGGAGAGAGGAACTGGGGCACCTCTCTGCCTGCCTTACCATTCCCACGGTGCTTATCTGAGTGCTTATCTTGCACTTTCCCATGCAGAGGCTCAGCTCCCATTCTGGTAGAGCCTCAGGAGAGCAAAGGGCCACCTGGAGCGTGTGGAGTGCAGCTTTATGCATGGGGAATTTGTCAGGAAAAATAATATCCTTATTGAACTGGGCCAGACCCTTGAGGCCCAGCAGCTCCTGAGGAGGCTAAGGTCAGTCCTGTTGCCATCAAAACCTGACACTGGTGACAATTGCCAGCTGCTGTGGGAACAGAGCAGCTCCCAGCCGTGCTGGTACCCTCCAGGCTGGTCCCTGGGCTGTGTCCCAGCACCATGTGCCCCAAGGTGGGGTACAACTCACATTCCCCCTCCTTCCAAAGGACTCCATGCCCATGGCACCCTCCAACCTGCACAGATACCTGATGCCGAGCTATCAGTGATGGGCAGGATATGGTCCTCCTCCATCCTCTCTCCCACAGGTGTCTCTTCCTGGCTGCCCATTGTCCTCCTTGATTTCTCTAGGAATCCACTCCACTCCTCTTATCTTCTCCTGGCTGGAAAGAAGCAGAAACAATGTTAAATGCTCTTCAGCCCAGCATGGGGCTTGAGCAGGCGCAGTCCTCCTGCCAGTGCCAAACTGGATATGGTGCACTGGTGTGGCTGCCCAGAGCTTTGCTGCTGCTCTCCCACTGCAAGCACGGGTCGGTGCTGTGCCATTGCCAGGACCGTGGGAGCACCTGTGTTGGACACCCTCTCAGGGCAGGGTTACCCATGGCAAACCCACGATGCTGCTTCTTTGCCGTCACGTGTCCGCAGAGCCAGGGGCATATGAAATGCAGGTGACACTTGGGGAAACTGAGGCAGGGAGCAGGGAAGGGAGGTGGAGGGGCTTGGGGCAGGCCAGGTCTGGGCCCCAGTTCTGCACAGATGATACAAGAAGTAGTTACTGCTACTAAAGTGGACTATTTTCTTTTAAGTTAAGGTAGAGTTAAGTTTAATCTAAGTAACTGTGTTTTTGAAAGTTAAACAGAATGTCCCTCTGACAGCATCTTTTCCTGATTTTTTTTTCAAATAATGTTTTCCTAGACACTCTTCTTTGAGTGATAATGTCTTGTGTTAAGTATGGTATGTGCTGAATGGATGTGTTTCCATCTCTTTGTAATCTTTCCCCATCTAAAACACAAGGTCAGACAGCGCTGCCTCCGAAGTTCCAATTTAGCAGAGATTTGGCTGTTGTGAAGTTCATAATAACGTTAAAATAAGTCCTTGGAAAGTAATAGAACATATATAAGATTTCTGGGAAAATTTATACATGTAAGTGGGAAATATATTCCGTCCCCAGCTCTTGTTTCTTTACAAGACTGATGTAAAATTGATGATTCGTGATGGAAATTGATTGATGGAAATCATTCCCTCGCGTGCCCAGCACTGAATTAAAGGCTGCTGTTTTCTTAAACTCCAAAACGAGCCTTAGAGAGTTTATCTGCTGGCACTTTCGGTGGCAGGGAGGAGGGGGCATGGGTTTCAGGTACTGGGAGCTGCTCTAAGGAGTGTAAAACTGATGTAAAATTGATGATGGGTGATGGAAACTGACTGATGGAATCATTCCCTCAAGCGCCCAGCGCTGGAATAAAGGTTGCCGCTTTCCAAAACTCTGAGCAGCTCCCCACTGAGTTTCGGTGCCGGCGCTCCGGGTGTCGGGAGGGGGCGTGGGCTGTTTTATGAATGGGGCGGCCCCGGGGCCGCAGCCGGGCGGCGCGGCGGGTGCGGGCAGCGCGCAGCTCCCATGGCCGCGGGCCGCCGCGCTCCCCCGGAGCCGGGGGGGGGCCCGGTGTTGCTGCAGGGCGTTTTCGGTGCCGGAGCGACCCCCGGAGCCGCCCCCTGCTCGCTGGCACTGACGGCGCGGGAGCTGCGGGTGCGGCGCCCCGGTTCCTCGCCGCGGGGCTCGGCGCTACGCATGGAGGACTGCGTGGGCTCCAGCGCCTTCCCCGCCGGCCCCGCCGCCGCCTGCTTCTCCCTGGTGTGTTACCCGCTCCGCCGGCCGCGCTGGGGCTCGCCCGCCCGGCAGCGCCTCGAGCGCACCTTCCGCGTCGCGCTGGCACCGCACGCCGAGGAGAACCTGCGCCTCGCCCAGGCCTGGAGCCGCGCCATCCGCCAGCTCGCGGGGCCGCGGCGGGACGGTGAGTGGCACCTGGGCACCTCCCGGGCACAGCATTCCCCCCCTCCCCCCTCGCCCCGGCCCCCGAGCCGCGCGGGATGCGGGGCACCGGCGCTCTCTGCCCGTCCCGGGAGGGCGGGACCCACAGGGACAGTTCGGGTCGGGGACGTGGATGGGGGTGATGTGCATCCCGCAGGGTCACCTAAGCTGGGGGGACCAGGACACCCCCGTGCACACACCCTGCAGGGTCACCTGGATCCCTCAGCCTGGGGGACTGGGACTTCCCTGTGCGCACATCCCGCAGGATCACTTGGATCCCCGAGTTTGGGGGGACGGGGATCCCCCTGTGCACGCATCCCCATCCCGCAGGGTCACCTGGATCCCCGAGCGGCGCGGGGTGCGGGGACACCCGCGCTTCAGTGGCTCCCCACGCATTCGGGTTGCCCCGAGGGACGCGGGGGGGCAACTGGGGGCCGGGTCCCACAGGGACAGTTCGGGAGCAAGGAACACAGGGCGATGCGCATCCTGCAGAGTCACCTAAGCCGGGGGGACCGGGACCCCTCTGTGCGCACATTCCCATCCCGCAGGGCCGGCTGGATCCCCTGAGCCGCGCGGGGTGTAGGGACACCGGCGCTCCTCACCCGTCCCCGCTCGCTCCGGTGGCCCTGGGGGGTCGGAACCCAAAGGGACAGTTCGGGTCGGGGTACATGAATGAGGGTGATATGCGTCCTGTGGGGTCACTTGGATCCCTGAGCCAGGGGGGACCGGGACACCGCTGTGCATGCATCCCCATCCCGCAGGGTCCCCTGGATGCCCGAGCTGAGGGGACCGGGAGAGCCCCGTGCGCACATCCCCATCACGCAGGGTCACGTGGATCCCTAAGCCAGGGGGACTGGGACCCCCTCTGTGCGCACATACCGCAGGGTCCCCTGGGTCTCTAAGCCGGGGGTAAAAGGACATTGGCACTCCTCGCCCATCCCCATGCGTTCAGGTGGCCCCGGGGGATGCGGGGAAACAGCTGGGGGTCTGGTCCGAAAGGGACAATTCTGGTCGGGAAACATGGATGAGGGTGATGTGCATCCCACAGGGTCACCTAAGCTGGGGGGACAGGATCACCCCTGTGCATACATCCCGGAGAGTCACCTGGATCCCTCAACCTGAGGGAACTGGGACCCACCTGCGCACAACCCCGGGGTTGTAGGGATGGGGGCTTCTCCCCCCTTTCTCCCTTAAACTGAAGGGGCAGCAGGGCTGTGGTGACAGCCTTTCGCACACACACCCCCCTCCTCGCATCGCGTGGGTTCCGTAAGTAGCAAAGCTCCAAAGGGCAGCATTAACCAAGGAAAAAAAAGTCCTTGCTGCTGACGCAGGCAGGAGGGAGCCAGACAGGTCCCAGCCATCAGCTGGGAGCAGGCAACCCCCCCCCGGGACGGCACGAATTGCTCCGGGTTTCAGTTCCCTCTCCCCCCCGCGGGAGCTGCCGCTGGCTGGAAGGGGACCGGCTGGCTCGGGGGCCAAGCTCCCCAGCTCCTGCAGGCTGGGAAGGCTGGCATATATTTGAACGTCTGAGCAGAGATTCAATTATATGCACTACTTCATTTATTTAGCTGTCCGGTCGCACTGATCAGACTTGGAAATTAAGAGGCATGCGGTTGGAGGGATCCTGTCAAATCACATTTAGCCCAACTATCCCTGCTTGGATTTTAAAATGCAGCTTTTTTTTTTTTTTTTTTTACATGACCTGCAGCTACAAAACAACTTTCTGTGGCTCCTCCTAAAGAATAATAATAAAAGAAAATCCAGTGGAAAGGGGTGAGGGCAAAAGCAGTTCCCTGGCTCTATTTCCAGCCTGAACTCTGCTGCTGTAAGACTCCAAGCATTTAAAACCCCTCGCTCTTTTAGCAGGCAGTGTGAGGGTCCTGGGGCAGGAACAGCTCATTGCATGGCAAGGGCCTTGGGAGAGCCTGAGGAATGAGGGTGGGAGAAGGCGGTGTGGGATTTTGCAGTTATTTTTCTAGCTGAAGGCCAGCAGGATTTGCAAACCTCCTCCCCCAGTTTGGGACAGAGCTCAAATGCCTCTCGCCACACCCTGCGCTCGCACCCTCGCGTGCCGGCATCGCGGCGTGTGCGGGACAGATAAGGCCCCGCAGGGAAGCTGCGAGTCTGTGCGCAGCAATCCTGCCACGGAGGGCACTGGGGGGCCTCCAGCGATCCCATCCCGGTGTCAGCTCAGCTCCAGCATCCTCTGGGATAAAAGCACTGTGGGGAGCTGCAGCGGGGGAGAAGATTTCCCTTTCTTGTTTCACCCCAATGGGAGAAAAGAAGTCCCTCAGCAATGGATAACCACAAAGCTGGAGCTGCCCACAGTGTGCAGGGAAGTGTCCCGGCCTGCAGCCATCCAGGAGGGAGCAAAGCACCCTTGGGCTTGTGTCCTGGTGGGGAAATCCAGCTCTGGGCTGTGGGAGGAAGCTACCAGCATTAGCCATGGTGTTGCAGCACATTGGCAGTGCTGCCAGTAGTGAGTGGGACCTGGCCCTGCCACAAGCCTCCTTATCATCCTTGTCCCCTTCCCATGCAGGGAAGTGGAGGTGACATTCTATGGAGAGGGAATGCAGTGGACACATCGCAGTCCCTCCCAGCCTCACGACAGCCAAGTCATGGGCCAGGACAGCCCTGCCCCCCACGCTTGTTCCCTGCGCCCAGAGAGTTTCCATAAGGATGTGAGGACACAGGGAGCAGCTGGGGGTGCTGGCAGTGGCACGGTGGCAGTGTGGGCCCTGCCTGAGCACGATGGGACATGTGTCCCGTGGTGGGGATGTGGGTGGATGGGGGAGAGCCGAGTTTGTGCGCTGGCAGTAACTGGAGGAAGGGGCTCTTTTCCTCCTGCTGACTCAGTGTCTGCTGGGCTTGGCATTTGAGGTTGAAAGCAACCACACTGTGCTGGGAAGTGGCTGAGCCTCTTTGAGGTGCCAGGGGCCAGCTGGCATTGCACAAGGAAAAGGGATGCTGCTGAAATCCATCCCCCTGCCTCTGTTGCAGCCTGAGCATTGCTGCTGCTGGGCTCCTGCTCTGAACCAGCACCCTCTGCTCCTACTGTTGTTGCTGGTCCTACACTGGGAACATGTCCCCATCCCTATATTCACACCATGGTACCACCAGTCTGGTGGTGGAGTCACGGCATCGCTCACTACCCTGGGCAGGGTTTGCCTTTCACCTTCCAGCCAAGGAGCAGACCATTGAGGTCCCAGCTGTAACTCACTGCCACGGGGCAGCAGCCACGGAGTTTCAGGGTGCAGCTCTGCGTGCGTGTCAGAAAATGTGGCTGATAAGAAACACTATGGATTTAAAAACTGTGTTTAGGCTCCTTAAGTGCCTTATACTCTCTAGGGTCAGGGGGAAAAGAGAGGGACCCCCCTCCATCACCTGCCCCTGGCAGCTGGGGGCTTGAGCACAAACTGGGGGGCTCGGCTGCATTTCTCTCTAAGGGATTTAGTGCCTGGGAAGGCTCTGGAGAGGAAGGATCCGAGCCAGCCCAGCCCTGTGGTTGCTGCCCATTATCCCTGACCCAAACTGGGGTGGCCTCAGCTCGTGGCACGTCACCCCTGTCCCTGAGGGCCGCTGGTCCCCTCACATCTGGCACCCTCTGATAAGGGGCCAGGGAGCAGCCAGCCTCTTCCCCAGCCCTGGGTGGCCACGGGGAGAACTGGCCCAGAGCTCAGCACTGGTGCACAGGGCTCACTGGCAGATCCCAAACAGCCAGTGTCAGGAAAAGGAGGTGACACAGAGGGTAACAATCTCACCAGGTCGTTCCTGGGGGCAGAAAATCAACCCTGAAGGCGTTTGAAAGATAGGTAGATGAGTTTCTCAGGGATCTGGTTTAGCAGTGGAGTGGTACAATTGGACTCTATGATCTCAAAGGTTTTTGCAACCAGGTGACTCTATGAAATCAGCAGAGATCTGTGTGCGGGAGCTCTGGGCACATCTCCCCACGGGGCAGCATGTGGAGCTCTGCCAGCCAGCAGGGAAGCCCTGGCATGGCCATCACCAGTGTGATGCTCTGTGTCACCCAGGGGAGGTGGCACATGTGGGAACCTCCATCGCCCCAGGCTCTCCTCCCCCTGCCTCCATCCCTTCTGTGGGTGGCAGGAGGGGCTTTATCTGTAAAAACACAGCCTGTGTGCTCAAATAGCTCAAATCACAGTGTGCAGACAAGGCAGGGGGCAGGCAGCTGCTCCCAGTCCCCCTGTCCCATGCTGGAGGGGGGTTCCTAGCCTGGGGCAGTGCTGGGAAATGCTGTCTGCTTTGGTGACTCAGCTCCTGACAGAGCAGTTCTTTCTGCTGAGTCAGGAGGCACAACCCCCACGCTGTCCCACAGAGCCCACGTACCCAGGCCAGCACCCAGCCCACCTCAGGGCCAGGTCATGGCTTTGGAGCCGCAGAACTGGTGGGGACACCCATCCACTCCCTAAAACTGGCTTCACCCTGGAGGGCTAGGGGTTTCCAGAGGGGCTGTGGGAGCTTCGGGCATGCTGCTCTGCTCATTTTGAGGCTCAGGGTGCCCAAGCACCACCCAGGGTTCCTGCCTTGAGCACGCTGCCACCAGCTCCCCTGGGTGCTATCACATCTGTCCCCCTCCCTGTGCCCCTCTCACAGGGCAGCTGCAGCCCAGGTTCATTCCCCCGACACGGGGACTGTGGGACTTGGGGCACAGAGAGGGGGGCAGATGGATATGGGCCCCTGCCAGGCTTGTAATTACAGCCTGACTGGGCCCCTCGTGTGTGAAACTGAAGCCCTGCGAGGAGCAGGGTAAGCAGAAGTATCCATCTGCTGGCACAGGTGTCTGTCCTGGCCCTGCTCCATCTGGGATGCATGTGGGGAACTGGGATCTTGAGTCCCCTTGGCCCTTGTTCCCCAGTCCCTGGCTCATTGTGGGGCTGAGCCGTGTCTGTGGGGTCAGTGGGGAAAACTCACAGCTGAGGGTGGTTGGGGGCCGGGTGGCCCTGAGGAGGTTGGGTTTGAAAACTTGCCTTTGCTTCCACCTTTCTTTCCTCGATGTGCACAAGAGCGCAGCCAGCAGAACCCTGCAGCCCTGGGATACACTGGGCATCTGCTGCGAGGTCACTGGGCTGCTGTGGGGCAGAAAACAGCTCTGCTGATTGCAGGAGAGCTCAAGCTGAGTCCCTGCAGGACCCCGTGTCCCCATCTCTGCCACCTTCCCTGCTCTCCATCCCTGCTCACCTCCCATTGAGTACGGGTAGGGATGCAGCCCAGGGAGCTGGTGGGGACTGAGCCCCTTCCCACGGGGCCGTGGCAAACACTGCCCCTGTTCTCAAAGCCCTCCCTGGGCAGTGCTGTGGCCCCAGCATGCCGAGTCCCCCTCTGCCTCCCCCCAGGTGACACCTATGGGGTGCTGCCCCGGCCCTGCCGCGCCCTGGTGCTGCTGAACCCACAGAGCGGTGCTGGTCGCGCGCTCGAGGACTTCCAGGCAGTCGTGCAGCCCATGCTGGCTGAGGCCGAGATCGCCACCACCGTCTTCATCACTGGTGAGTCCACAAGTGGCTCCCTCACCTCCTCCCTTCCCGGGATCCTACCTGGGTGCTGCTGCACCAGGACACGCTCCTCCGAGGGCCTTGTGCTCTCCTCATCACCACGGCTCCAGCTCCCACAGGACTGGTTTGGAAAACACAATGGATGGGCTGTCACAGGTGGTGGTGGCAAAGGATGCAGAGGGACAGAGCAGCACTCAACTGGAGTGACTGCCTCACCTCCTGTACCCCTGGCTGGGACCGTGATGGGGACACTGGGGCTGGGTTCACTAGCTGTGGGTGGCAGCAGGAGGGAGGGTGATGCTCAACTCTCACCACTTTCCCCCACAGAGAGACCCAACCATGCCCACGAGAAGGTGCGAGATGAGGACCTGTCGCAGTGGGACACGTTGGTGGTCATGTCTGGGGATGGGCTGCTGTACGAGGTGAGGGCACTGTGGGGCATCGCCCTGGCAAGGATGGGTGGAGAGCTGGGAGAAGAGGGGTGGCTGGGGCAGGAGCCAGGCTTCCAAACGGGAAGGCAGGCAGGGAATGGCAGGGCAGAGATGGCACCTGGCTTGGAGCAAAGCAGGGCAGCTGTGACCTTGGTCCTGCCCTGGTGGGGGGACACCACAAGCTCTGCTACCCCCAGGCTGGGCAGGGGCTACTGAGTTCCTTGCTTAGCTCCAGGTACCACAAGCTCCCTCCATTCCCACAGGTGGTGAACGGGCTCATGGAGCGGCCAGACTGGGCAGATGCCATGAAGAAGCCACTGTGCATCCTTCCAGGGGGCTCTGGGAACGCCCTGGCCGCCTCCATCAACTACTATGCAGGGTGAGCTGCGATGCCGCGCGGGCACCCGCTGCCAGCACTGCACCCTGGCACCAAGGAGCAGGGGGTGAGGGAAGTGAGAGCCTGCGCATGGCTGCAGCCTGGGGAAAGGGTGCTGGGGTGCCCACCTGGGTCCCCACCTCCCTGCAGGATGGTTTGGCATTGCCCCAGGCGCTTTCTGCAAGCACGGGATTGCATCCCTTCCATCTTCCCCCATGGCCTTCCTCCTCTCTGGGCTCCAAGTCTGGCACAGCTTTACCCCAGAGGAGCCACCCTGGGGCACAGCTGATCCCCCTGCAGGCTGGAGGGACCAGGATTGCCCTGGTCCAGCAACCCCAGCTCAGTTCCCTCTTTCAGGAACTGGTTTATCCTTCCCATTCCCAGCAAAATCTCTCCCAGCAGCTGTCTCACACCCAGCTGGGATGTGTCCCACCCACAGCACAAGGGCAAGGGTTGCACATAAATGGCAGAAGAAACCCTCAGGTTGGGTCCAGACCAAACTCACCCTTCTCCATCCCTCACAGCAATGAAAATGTCGCCAAGAAGAAGCTGCTGACAAACTGCACCTTCATCCTGTGCAAGGGGCTGCACACACAGATGGACCTGGTCTCGCTGAGCACAGCCTCGGGCAAGCGCCTCTTCTCCTTCCTGGGCTTTGGCTGGGGCTTCATCTCGGACGTGGACATCGACAGCGAGAAGTACCGGTGCCTGGGCAACGCTCGCTTCACCGTGGGCACCCTCCAGTGCCTGGCCAAGCTGCGGGTGTACGAGGGCCGCCTCTCCTACCTGCCCATGGTCCCTGAGCAGGGCACCCCCCCAGCACCCAGGGACCCCCAGGCACCCGTCACCAATGGCCAGGCCGGTGGCTCCCTGCCACCAGTGGAGACGGCAGCGCCCGGGGCTCTGCCTGCTGACTCGCTGCTGGTGCCACTGTCCCAGCCGGTGCCAGAGCACTGGACAGTGGTCCCTGAGGAGGAGTTTGTCACCGTCTATGCCATCTACCAGTCCCACCTGGGTACCAACCTACTGATGGCACCGGCAGCCCAGCTGCACGACGGCTGCATCCACCTCTTCTACCTGAAGGCTGGCATCAGCCGCGTGGCACTGCTGAAGATCTTCCTGGCCATGGCCAGGGGAACCCACCTGGACTTGAACTGTCCCCACCTGTGCTATGTCCGTGTCCGGGCTTTCCGCCTGGAGCCGCGGGTGGCCACAGGCATCATGACAGTAGATGGCGAGGCGCTGGCCTGCGAGCCCGTGCAGGGCCAGGTCCACGGCTGCCTCTGCCGCATCATCAGCGGCTCCTGAGCAGCCAGGTTTGCCCCTCGTGGTGCTGAGCTGCCGGCACGGCCCAGCATGAGGGTGGCAGAGCCTTCTTCCCACTCAGGAACCTCCTCCTCCTGCCATAGCAATAGATCTTGGGGGCTGCGGGTGCTCGTCCCCTCGCTTTCCCCCCGTGCTTAGCTTTACCCCGTTGGGACGGCCACCAGTGCTGTCCCAAAACCAAGCCACGAGCCCCCTCAGGTACTCGGTGCTGATGAGATGCCAGCATGTTTTATCCCGGTACGAGATCCCGGCCCAGGGTGGCTGCGCCGGCACAGCCCCGTCCCCTCCTGGGCTTGGACACTCTCAGTGGCATCACTCGTGTCCCAGACGCAGAGCCAGTGCTACCCCCCCCCCCGGGGCTGGTCAGGACCAATATCTCTAATACAAGAAACTGACTTTTTTAAAAGAATGTTTCTACCCAAAGCTTCCTGTAGAAGCAGAGTTTATTCTTGTGAGAAATGCAATAAATACCTAGCATTTGCAAAAAGCATTCCTCCTGGGTTTTAAATCAAGCTCATGGCTTCAGCTGGGGGCAGGGCTGGGGGTCACACTGAGCTTGCCAGGATGGGTTTAGCTCAGTGCTGTGGCTCTTTACACCCTGTGCTACCAGACCACCATCACCTTGGGGACAGGATCTGCACAAGACGCTCCCAGAGGAGATGCCTCGCATGCAGGACATGGGGCATCGCTGCCACCAGCCCTGATTTTTGGGGAATCATGGGGCCAGTTGAATCCAGAGAGTTCAGCCCCACCATGATGCTTTGGGACATCTTGGGGAAGATTTGGTTCTTCCAAGTGAGGGGAGGGAAGGGGTCTCAGAAGAGATTTAAGGAGGTAGTCATTTGAGCTGAGCAGTTTGGCTCTCTAAGTGGAAGCAGGAGACCTACAAGTTGCTCACACATCCCCTTTCCCAGCAGCCCAGCACCACTGGAGCCCAGTAACATGCCAGGGGTTTGCCTGGAGGCAGATTACTCAGCCCATTTGGTATAAAACTACAGTAATTAAACCTCATTCACAGTGCTCAGGCACAAAGTAGAAGAGTAAACAGTGGTGACTGTTTGCATTTATTCATCTGCAAACTATGCAATTAGGATTGCAGAGCTGGGAAAGAAGAGCACGATTGTTCCCCACCCCCCAGCCCCGGCCCCACTTGCTCTCAGGGAGCTGAGCTCACATCCCCGGCCAGCAGGGCAGGGAGCAGCTGGGAACCACCTCCCTCCATAAAGTTATTTCCCCCGTGGCGCTGGGCCAGGTGTAAAAACAGGCTGAGCACTGCTGCGCTGAACTCCAACCATGGCCAAGAGCCACCACTGCCAGAGGAGGCTGCGGGAGAGCTCCAGGGCAGGGGATGTGCTCGGAGCTCATGGCCACCTCCCTCAAGCAGGACAGCTCACTATAGAATCACAGAGTGGTTTGGGGTGGAAGGGACCTTAAAGCCTATCCCGTTTCAACCCCCGCTGCCATGGGCAGGGACACATCTCACCAGAGCACGCTACTCAAAGCTCCATCCAATCTGGCCTTGAGCACCTCCAGGGATGGGGCAGCCACCACTTCCCTGTGCAACCTGTGCCAGGGCCTCCCCACCCTCATTGTGAAGAATTTCTTCCTCATGTCCAATCTAAATCTTCTTCCTTCCAGTTTAAAGCTGTTCCTCCTCATCCTGTCACTACAAGCCCTTGTAAAAAGTCCCTCACCGGCTTTCCTGGAGCCCCTTTCAGTACTGGAAGGCTGCTCTAAAGTCTCCCCACAGCCTTCTCTTCTCCAGGCTGAACAACCCCAACTCTCTGAGCCTGTTCTCATAGCAGAGGGGCTCCAGCCCTTGGCTCATCTTCATGGCCTTCTCTGGACCCGTTCCAACAGTTCCATAGCCTTCTTATGTAGGGGATTCCAGAATTGCACACAATACTCCAGGTGGGGTCTCATGCGAGTGGAGCAGAGGGTCAGAGTCCCCTCCCCTCCCCTGCTGGCTGCTCTTCCATCGATGCAGCCCAGGATGTGGTTGGCTTTCTGGTCTGCAAGCGCACACCGCTGGCTCACGCCACCAGGGCAAAGCCTTTTGGGTTTGCAGTACCCGAGTGACTCCCTGGGCTCTCCTCCAGGCCTCTCCCCAGGGATGGTTGCATTGCTCACAGCAGCAGGCTGTTTGGGATCTCCCTTCCCCTCTCCTGCCCAGGTTTTGCTGCATAAACCTCTTCCTTGACCCAACTGCCAGTTCTGCCCACCAGCACTCATGGGCTCTTCCAGGAGCCCCCTGACAGCTCCTGCCATGCAGCCCCTCACTCCCCACGCCTAGGGGAGGCAGCGCTGCCACTCACCCAACGGGCAGATGCTTGCTGGTTTTGAACAACTCCAGCAAAGCTGCAAGTGTCAGAACCCTGACATTGCTACCAGCCTGGCCCTCTCTGAGCCTCTCCTTGCAGGCAGAGGGGCCAGGGAGGGAGCCACCAGCAAGGTTCCAACCCCCCACGAGCACCCAGGAGGTGTCAAATCCCTTGGCCCAGGTGTTGGCATCTCAAACACTTACCTGTGCACAGAGGTGCTGGGAAGGCAGGGCGGGGGCAGAGCCCTCCCGCTGCCAGGCTGGGGGGCTCCAAGGGGTTTGGCTTTGGCCAGGGTCTGGTCCCGCTGGCCAGGGCAGCAGCCCCCTGAGCCACCAGCTGTGCTGCAGGTCACGGTGGGCAGCCTGCAGGCACCACCTGCCAGAGGAGAGCATGGAAAATAGAGCCTGGCAGATGGCCCCTGAACCCCATTTTGGGGAGCTGGATTATCCGGAGCCACGGGGATCCCCTTGCTGCCGCATCTGCCGCGCTCCCTCCGGAGTCGCTGCCTCTCACAACCACCCCCTACAGTCAGCGGGACCCCACCCAGCCCAGCCCCTGGCACAGGGACCCATGGGCAAGTGCCAAGTGTGGCAGGGGGGGGGGAAGGAAGGAAAAAGAGACAAAAAGAAAGAGACAACAGTCAGAACTATTCACAGAGGCAAAATTTAATGGCAAGTCATCTTCCCTCCTTTAATTACACCTCAGTTAGCCAAACAAAAAAAATTCTGCAGGTAAAAAAAGTTTTAATGGTCACACAGCACTTTATACATATATCGTAAGCAACCAAGCATCCACATCTGCACGTGAACGACACCTCTAAGCATGGCCTCAATAGTCAGGTCTTTTTTTTTTTTTCATTAAATACTGTACAGAATCAAGGCTACAAACTGATTTTGTAATGCTTCTTCCCCAACCCCAGCACTTAAAACAGTTACAGGCTGCTCTCATTTGTACATCACACAGTCGTGTAGCCAGTTTTAAGGCTAACAATATGCATCATGCTTTGGCTTTTTTTGTGTTTTTAATTTTTTTTTTTAAGGTTTTAGCCTTTTAAATTTTGTTACCCTTAAATATTACATACATACACAAAAAATTACATAGCTGCAGTGTGCTCACCACCAACCTCATCACCCAGGAGCTTCACATTATGAGAATTTGTAAACCTCTGTGCACGCTTCAGTTTGGGACAGCCAGCTAGAGACTGATGCCAGGGGCAGCAGCAGGCAGGGAGCATCTTCCTCCTTCCCTCCTGGGTCTGAAGGCCCAGGACCCTGCGTGAAAGGTTTTGATCAAGATTAGAGGAAACAAGGAGGCTTCTTAGGTAAAAAAAAAATGGACTCACTGGGTTGAAGCAGCTCAGGCCTGCCCAGCCCCTGCTGATCATCTTCCCATGGGATGAGCTGCAGAGAGTAAATGGTGAGCAAAGCAGAGAAACTCAGAGCCCCTCTGTCCCACCAGCCCCAGCCCTAACGGGCTTTCTCCTTCCTTCCCAGGGCAGCCACAGCCTGGCACAGGGGAAGACTGTACATCATCAATGCAATCCTGTCTGGTGAGTAAGAGGTTTAATAGATTCTGGAACAGCCTCTCTGCCTGCCCTGACCCAACAGCCTCACCCCTCTGCCCCAGCTGGCCCTTCCTGTTCTGGGGATGCCCCACTCAAAGGAATCCACTCAGCACCAGCAAGGGGCCAACTGGCACTGCAGTTCGTACCTGTGGCTCACAGCATCTCCCCACGCCCAGGAGAGGGGTGGGCTGCTGCCAGATCTCCTGCCTGCTGGGCAGGGAGAGCTCCCAATACCAGCATAGCACCAGAGCTCTGCAGGCCCACATCTTCATATACAGCCAAGCTCTGCCTCTCCCAGAGCACCAGGAGCAGGATTTGCCCTCCAGTATCCCAGCAGTGATGGGGTGGCTTTGTGCAGCCAGCCCCCTGGCTTCAGAACATCATGGGGGCAGCTGGAAATGAGAGGCACAGAGAACTGGGGGGAATTTGGGTCAGTGGGTGCAGACCTTGGGGTTTCAAAGGGCAGAAAGCACTGCACAAATGTGCTGAGATGTGCCTGCTGTTCTCTGTTTTGAAATGAGAAGGCCGGATCATGGCCCAAGTTGGAGGAAGGGACACAGCCATATCGAGCAAGAGCAAAGGAGAGTTTTGTCTCCATCCTTACTTGGGGCAGAGCTGGCTGCTCAGCCCGACTCCTCCCAGGTAAGCCCAGCACCACCAGCTCCCTGCGCCGGCTGGAAGGAACAACAGACTCTCCCTGGCAGACTGTGCTCCACATGGATGCTAAAAGGGTGCTTCTCCGATACATCAACATTGAGCAAATACAGTAGTGCTGGTGTGGGATCACCCAGCTTCAGAAAGTAAGTGCATGCATGCAGTAAAAAAGAGGCTTTAGGAAGGTGTCTTGACCAGGAGACTCTGGCAAGTCACTGCTTCAAAGTGCTGATGTCACCAGCTCAGACAGCTCGCTGCCACACTGCTGAAGCATGGGCTGATGTTGCTGCCTGTTTCCCAGGGCAGCAAAACAGCACTGCACTTGAGATCAGGGATAGCACGTGCTGAGCCCACACTGCTGCTGGCCTCAGCAGACCCAGGCCACCACGGGAAAAAGTCAGCCAGGGAAGGAATTGTTAATGGTCTGCACCAGTGTCTGATGTGCTCCAGTTGCTGGCTGAGTAACAGCACAGGAACCGTCATGAACTGCTGCCGCTACAACAGGATCTCGTCACAACACCTCCTTTTCCTTGGGTGACCCCAGCTCAAAGGGCTCTGGAACACCCAGGCGAGTAACAGGAGCAGCAGCAATGCCAGGTTCCCCATCCAGACAAGCTGCTAGATCTTACACACCCCGAGATCCCTCACTGCCACCTGCCCAGGTGCTGCTGAGATCCAGGGGAAGGTGTAGTGCTGTGTGACAGCCAGGATGGCTGGGAACGAAAGACACAGATACCTTAACAAGCAACCAGGGCAGAACCCTGAATCTCATGTGTTTCTTGAAGACAGGCATGCATGGTGGGGAAAGGAGAGTCTGCCTTACTCTGGGGAAAAAGTGGGGATGGCTAGAATTGCTTCCAGAAGACCAACCAGAAGGTGTAGAACTGGATGGAAACCCTGCAGCGCTACCAGGGCAGCATAAACACTGGCACAGAGCTCTGGTTCTGCCTAAAGAGTCCTGACTGGAAGAAACTCGTAGTTATCAATGAACAACTAAGACCAGAGCAATGCTGTAGGACAGAGACAACTCCAACGCAAACACAATCCAATGTCTAAGTATGCATAAGCTGGGGTAAACTTCATAAGACCCATGTTAATGCAGAGAAAAGTGAGACTGGAGGGCACTGCCCTTCACTTCCAGATACTACAGCAATCACTTCTCCTGGCTTGAACCCCACCAGAACAAACTGCTGGGTGTAGTGCTGGGTGGGAAGAGTCCTTGTGTGGAAAGGTGCCCCAAGGTGAAAGTGCAGAGGGAACGTGGCTGCAAGACTGCTCCTGTGTAGGTCTCAAATCTTACCATTGCAGGGTCAAACTCACAAGAGGAGCACGTACATGGGACAGGGGGAAGGAAGAAGGGCTGGGGGCAAAGAGTTATTCATGCTTAGACAACCTTTCCTCGGAGGAGCAATTGGGCCTACCACCTTCTTTGGAACAAACCAAGCTGAGGAAGAAAAGCTGGAAGTAGAAGCCAGTTTACTGGTAACAGCATTTGCCAATTTCCTTTCTGCTGCTTTCCCTTCTCCCCTGCACCTGCCTGTCCCTAAGCCAACGGTTTATTTGTCCTCTGTCCACTCTGGGATATTGGCCCCTACTAAGGCAGCCCGGTACTGCTGCAAGACACCGCGGATGCTTTTAATGAACCCCTTGGACAAAGGGAAGAGAGGGAACCCAATATCAGGGTAACCGCTCTTCTCTGGAAGGAAACTCCTGTAGCTCTTTCTCCTTTTCTTTGGTTTCACGCTAGGCTGCGCGGCAGAGTCCTGGGCAGCCTTCCCCTCGTCCGTTCGGTCTCTGGCCAGGGCCTGGCCTGTGCTCTCCGAGTCTGAGTACTGTTGGAGATCACCAGCGTTGGGCATCGAGGCCGTGAACTCCGACTCATCCAGCTCTTCCTTCCCATCGAGCGCCGAGTCGGAAAGCTCGGCAGCCGCCCCTTGCTCCGAGCTGCCGCCGTACTCCGCCAGCGACCCCGCATTGTCTCCTGGGCTCTCAGCCAGGGTGCCACAGGCAGAAAGGGAGGCAGAATCCACCCCGTTGGCCTGTTCGTGGCTCCTCTCCACCAGCTCGTTCGTCTCCAGCCACGACTCGATGCGGGACACGAGGCGCCAGCCGTTGCAGCGGAAATGCTCGCGGATTTCGTGCTCAAAGACCTCCACCGGCCGGCGCAGCAGCTGCATCATGGACTGCACCACCCGGATCAGGGTCATCTCGTTGTAGCAGCGACTGTTCTCATAGCCCTCCTGGAGGCCCCGGTCACTGTCAAAGCCTGCCTCGTTGTAGTAGGGCTCGTTCACTAGGATGAGACCTGCCAAGAGAAGGAGAGATGAAGGGGTGACAGGAGGAACTTCCCTGGGGATTGCCACCCGCTGCTGGGCCCAAACTTCTGCCACGGTGGTTGAGACACAAGGGCCAGAGCACCACTGTGCTGAGGCATCACAACAGCTTCATCTGCAGCCACGCTGACACAGGCAGTGCAGGGAAGGGACTGCAGGAGGACACAGTACAGGGAAGCCACACTTTGACTTCAAGCAGGTAGCAGAGGCCAGGTTGGACAACCAGGAACCTGCAAGATGCGCTGCACTGGTATCGTGAGGGGAGTGTTTGTGTGAATGGGTCTGTGGCTTTCTGATGGAAATCTTGGATACTACAAAGAGTGGCGTTCAAGATCCTTGGCTGGCAAAGATAGCCTTCCTCTGTCCATGCAGAGGACACACAACAGCAGAGTAGGTCAAAAGGGGAGCTCCTTTCCCTCACCTCCTAGCAAAAAATCACACCCCCCACACCCAAAGCTTTTTTCTTAAATAGTTCTTTTTCCTCCTCCAGAGGCAAATCAGAAATCAGACCACAGGTAATCTTCAGTAACAGCTCTGAGCTGTCTAGATCCTATCCTGTCCTATCCAGCATGGTCCCATCAGACAGTACAGCTCTGAGACAGTGAATATTGTGACAAGTCAGCCACACCAAGCTTTCTCCTGGTCTAATGTAGTCACATGTACATAGCGATGGCACTGACACTGATAGGCTGCTGGCAGCCTGCCACAAACTGCATTAGAGCTGAAGGAGGTGAGATTATGAGTCTCTCAAAGGCCAGGCAGCAGGAGAAGATATTTTTCACTCGCACCAAGTTGCTCCAGTAAAACATTTAATATTTCATTTTCTAAATTTGGATCCTCAGCTTTGTAAATGACAAAAGGCTTTTCTTGTGCCATCGTTCCCGTGCAGGAGGATACAGGTGGACTGTGACACTTCGGAGGAGCAGAAGGTGCCTGATGACTTGTGGCAGGAGCCTTTGCTCTGTGCCAAAGGTTTCTCAAGTCACATGCCTGAGCTCCCCGCACAGAAAGTTGGCCTTGAGGAAGAGATCTGATTTAGTCTGTCTGCTCCCAAACTAGAAATGGCAGGATAAAGTCGTATGGCAGGAAGCCCTGGGGCTGGTCTAGGCACACCCCCGATTATTCTCTGCTTCAGAAGGAGCATAAACACCATCATCATCTGCGAAACCACGCCCAGTGTAGGACGGATGGGTGACTCAGTGGGGATAAAAACAGTCCTGCCAATGAAGCCCAGTTTAGCAGCTTCAACCAACTCCAGTAACTGGCTGAGGACATAGTGCTTCACCTTTGTCGGCTCAGAATAACAGCCAAATCAGCTCTCTGCTTAGCTGCTGCTGTGAGAAGAAGGGAAAGCATTGTGTCAGAAACCTGGGATGCAGCCAAAAATCAGGGCATGAGAAAAGCTTCCACCTGCTTTGACTGCTGAACTGGAGAGATAAGGACACTGCTTTGTCCAGCAAGGTGAGAAAAAAAGGCAGCACTAATCCAGCTGGGGTAGCAGATGCCAATTGTGTGCCCCCCCCACCCCCAGTAAGTCTGCATCCCCTCTTCCCTCTGCCTTTTCCTGTCCCACAGGCTCTGCAGGAGCATTTACCTTGGATGGAGATGAGTACTTGAAGGAGGCTGGATTTACTGGTCCACCTTTCTGTCCCCTGAAATGCACACACAAATACGTTAAAGGGCTGAAGCACTGGCAGTTTGCTCTGTGCTAATTGTTAGATGAAGTGAGGCCCCAGTTTCTCCACATTCCTATTGCTCACAGCAGCAACAAGGGACTGACTGACAAGCATGTGATGTGCTGTGTCCCACTGTACCAACCAGCTCTTAGTTTTCTGCCAGCACCGCATCCTGTCAGGCCAGTTCTGCTGGGAACAGAGTAACCCTACACACCAGCCACCAGCTCCAGTCCCTCCCCAGTTGCCCGGTTGATCTACCTGCCCAAAGCACTTCCCTGACTCTGTTTATTCCAAGTGTTCACCTGGACTTTGTGCCATACTACACTATTTGTCTGCAGTGTGGGAGACAGGAACTCAAGCGCCAGGAGAACGCCCCATGCTGACGTTGGCATCTCTGCTTTGTCCAACTGTGACACAGCCTGGCTGGTCTGACTACCAACTTCTCACCAAGAAAAGACAGACCATGGCCAAAGACACTCCAAGAAGCAGCCAAACTACACCAGTTACCTGTTCCAGACATCCAATACAGAGCCCAAAGCCAGAGCCATCCCCAGCTCAAGCGCCACCCGAGACCAGAAGCCCCCTAGGACTCTTGGTAGGAAGGGGCTTGTTCCAAAAGAAGCCTGGCACAACCACTGCTCCCTATGGACAGGTAGAGGAAAGCATTACCTTGCCTATCCACGTCCCCAGGAGGCTGACACACACTTTGCCATTGTCGTAGAGGTTGGGATTCAGTCTCCCACTGCACTGGGAGAGGTAGCGGAAGAGAGGTGGAACAGCAGGGTAGATGTTGGGGAGCTGGATATCAAAGAGAAAGAGGCCATCTTCATAGGGTGTGCGTGTGGGCCCTTTTATAAGTGCTGAGAAGAGATCCTGTGAAGAGAACAGAGAAGCCAGGCACTGTGACAAGACCTCCTACCTTGGCACGGTTGTGTTTACACAGAGGGCAAGAGGGGCTGTGATTAACTCAGCTCTTGCAAGGGCTGAAGTATCACATCTCAGGGCACCTTCCCCTGAGAAACTGCACTTCTCCTGTGGCCTGAGGGCAGGGCAAGCCCTCAGATCTGAGGCAAAGCTTCAGAGGATGGCCAGCAACCCTTGAACTGCTCACTGGTTACATCAGCCCCTTGCTGGCTGCCTGCCTTTCCTGCTCAGGGGGACAGGAAGCCCAGTGGGCAAAGCACCCAAAATAGGCTTCCTGCAAAGAGGAGCTCCCTGTTGTTTGTCACTCTCACTTAGGGAACCAGAAAGCAACTGTTTACGGTAATTACAGCCATAGTTCACATGCTGCACACATTCCTGCAGCTCTAATGCAAAGGATTAAGGCTACTCAAGGAATGCCAGAGAAAGCAATCCGGATGCTGAGCTGAGCACTAACACAGGCATCTGAGAGCAGACACTTGCCATTCGATCCTCAAAGGTTTTAACTATGATGCCGTCAGGCAGGGAGGTGGCCAGGAGAGCCATCTCTTTCCGCACGGTGCTGAAGAACTTCTTTGCTTCTGGGGGTTGGAACTCCATTTTCTTGAAGGCATGGCTATCTGTGGGGCAAGGAGAACAGGGTTAGAGACTGCCCTGGGAAACTGCCACAGGGTCCTTGTGAAGGCAAAACTACCCATGTGTTACACCCATCATCTGGAAGAGCAGAGCTAACTTGCTTTGGGGGCTGAGCCAGGAGGCAGCCTAGATTATTTGATTTTTCCCACACTGTACAACAGCCACAACCTGCATCTCCTGTTCTTGTAGTCCCACACAATGTTCTCCCTGTGCCCCACAAGGAGCCCTTTCCCACAGCGAGGACAATGATGCATCAAAGTGATGACCCTTCCTCTGTGAAGCCCAGGCACAGCTCCCCATCTTTACTTATGCACATCTGCATGTTCAGAACAGTTTGACCACCTTTCCTTCTCTGGTCTGGCTGCCTGGCTCGCCGAGCACTGTGGGCCCCACTGTCACCACTGTTCCACACAACCAGATGCTCTTTTTTATTTTTGGCTGATTAACATCAGCACAAGTTGGAACAAGGACACTCACCCACCAAGGACACCCAACACAAGAACACCAGCTGTTCTTGCTCTGCTTCTCAACCAATTCATCCCTGAAAAAAAGCCTGAACAAACCCTGTAGCTTTCAAGTATCTGCAACTGATAACATAACTGATCTCTGCAGCCCTCCAAAGTCAGTGAGCATTGTGGACAAAAGAGAAGCCCACTTTTGTGGCTTGAGAAGTTATAGCAGTACCTAGAGATGCCATCTAACAGCCAGGTTTAGGTCCCAGAACAGACTGTGCTACAGAAGTTGTCTTTGCTTCTCCTCCCCAGTTAATGAGCTGTGCAAAGGACTAGGAAAAAGAGAGGAAACCAAATCCAAAAAGCCTAGAAGCAGAGGTTTTGGAGGAAGAAACACTGCAGGACAGTAATGAAGAACAGAGTATCCCAAACTGGCCTGATCTGACACACTCACCTGGAGCGTACTCCAACACAGAGAAGACTTCTCCCTTGGCACTGGTGAAGGTGACTCCAGGCTTGCCTCCACTCTGCTGGCAGAGCACTGGTGTCTCACTGGGCCACTCTGACCTCACTGGTGTTTGTGCCTCTGCTTTTTCTTCCTTCTTCTCTGTCTCCACCATGGCTTCCATCTTTTCCTCCTCTGCAATAGCCACATTATCTAAGGTCTTCTTCAGATTCTCCTGTAGCTTTTTAATATCATCCAAGAACTTCTTCTCCCGAGTGGGTTTTTCCAGATCTACAGTTGGGGAGGTGGGAGAGCCTGTCAGCAGCTGCTCCACAGTCATATTTTTAAGGCTTTCCAAGATCTTGATGGCCTCCTTTAGTTCTCGGAAGCTCTTTGGAGCTCCATCCTTGCCAGCTTTCTCTGCAGCAAGATCTGCAACTGCCATAGCCACAGCTCCCTGGACTTGTTCCTCTACTTTTTTCACCTCCTCTGCTGCTGGTTCCTCAGGCTCAAACTCCTCAATTCTTGGGTGGTCGTCCTCCATGAGGCCATTGTCTGTCTCCCAGCTGTCACTTTCATCCTCCCACTCAGAGGATGCTCCACTGCTGCTGCCATTGACAGAATCGTAGTCTGACTCCTCAATTTCTGATTCAATATTGTATAAGTGCTAAAGGAGAGCAGAGTTACAAGAGGTTTAGGCTGAAGCACAGAGTTATAGCTATTTTCAAATGCAAATTCTCCCCATGAAAAGGGAGCTTCCATCTAGGATTGGTTGGGCTGTTTCAACCTCTTCCATCTGTGCAGCGTGGACTGTGTTTGATCCAAATAATGTGCTCATCAATGACCAGCACAAATTATGAATCACCTTTCAAAGCAGGGCATTGGGGGAAAACCAGGGCAAGTTCTAGGTGGGCTGCAGCCACGCAAGCAGCTGGGATCCAGCCAAGGAGAACACGTATGCACCGAAGAGCTACCTAGATGCCCCAGGGTTTCTGAATGCAGAGCTAGATCAGGAGGTATCAGGTATTATGTGCAGAGTTAGTATTTTTAGCCTTGCTCCTGCACCAGCAATTTTGTTGGCACAGAGCCCTGGTCTGGCTGCCTGCACACTCCACACTGTGCCTGCCCCAGAGACAATGCTGGAACCAGGAAAAACAATCCCACACCAGCTTTCTTCTTCTGTGGCACACAACGCTGCTTTAGCTGTGGTATGTCACTGCTGCTTAAAATTCAGCTGGGACAATGAAGCTTAACTCAAGCTGCTGAATAAGATCTTACATAAAATGCTCTCTTCCCCTTCACTCCTGGAAGCTGAACCCATCCACATTTCATCTAGACTCACCTTTTACAATCATGCTGTTGCACATGTTCCACCTCTCACGAGGTTTCCCTGTAGAGCCTTACAGGCCTACTCCAGCTACAAGCTCTAACACAGGAGCAGGGGAGCAAGAACTACTTTGCAAGGCTGTCTTAGGAGTTTCAAGATGGAGCATTTTATCCACAGGCTTCTGACACTTGAATGACAGACTAAGAATCCTCTTAATCTTGCAAGATATGATGCCAGAGGCTAAAGTGCATGGACACTCAGCCATCTCGTCAAAGCCTTGAACTGAACCAGCACTGCTCAGCTCAGCTTGCCCTGCGCCACCCAGAGACAGGCAGCCAGCAGGGGTTAGTTGGGTTCAGCACAAGTGACTGCAGGCAGGAAAACCCATCAAAACCCCCTGCACTCAAAGCTAATCCAAATCCGAGTTGGAAAGTTAATTAGCCAGTTATGCCATCTTTATTTTTAGAGCTGAGAAAAAGCACCCAGACAGCTTGTCTCTGGGCACACGGACAAGCATTGATAAATCATGGTTTTACCAACTGATAATTCATGCTCCTGACATCTCCCCAACTCCCATAATTACGTAGATGAGCAGAATCGAAGGGACTGGCGTGACACAGCAGGAGCTGCTGCAGAGCCCCAGCACTGCAGCGTGAGAACAGCCCTTTGTGGAGCACACATCAGACCTCCAATTGTGCCTACGATCCAAGCACATGTGACAACAGGGGGAAGGGAGACAGCAGCCTGCTTTGTAACACTCCAGTCCACCGTTATAGTGCAGGCATTGACTATTCTACTGTAATTAATGCAGAGCTGCTTGGTTTAAAAAGAAATCTTGATCAAGTCTTTTCTACTTGCAAACACATCTCTGCAGAGGCAGTGGTGTTCTCTGCCATGGTGACTGGGATGGGACCCTACAGAAACAGGTCTTCTCTTGTCTTTATGCTGTCTGCCTTAATTTGAGGTAACAAGGAGAAGAGGCATGGGTGAAACTGTACAAGGAGCAGTGAATAAAGATTACAAGACAGTACAACACAAACCTCAGAACAAGGCAGAAGACAAATCAGTGGAGTTAAAGGCATTAGTATGGCTATATACGTTTTTAAGTTTGCTCTCAACTCCTTTCCCACCCTGCTCTGGGAAGAAATTTGGACTTGATCCCTGGGTTAGCTAAAATCACAGCTCGTGGTTCCAACCTAGTTTCTTGAGTAGTTTCTCTAGCAAAGAAAACACCATTGGTGACATTTCACAAGCAAGACAGAACAAGCAATTCAGCAGTGCCTTAGTTGGGCAATGCAGGGACTATGGACTCAAGTCAGAACTGATGATTCTGAGCTTGCAACCCCTTCTGCAAAGCTGCTGGTGCAGGAGGCCAAATGCAGGGCTGTGACCAGAGCTGTGAGCATGAAAGGACCAACAGTCTGCCCATGCTTCCCTATTCTCTATGTTCAAGAGCAGTGATGACCAATTAGTTGCTCAATCCTCCTGACAAAGGAAGGATTTCCTTGTGCTAACAGAAGTGGGAAGCCACTGTATCATATGTGAAGGTAGCAATAAATAGAGAAGGATTCCCTCATGCAGTGAATGTCTCTGCACCCAGGCTGTAAACCCAAGATTTGTCACTCAGCTAAGAATTACAGGGATGTCATCAGCTGGAACAGGACCTCACCTGAGGCAGAATGATAGTCTTGGAGTTATCAGCCCACACCACTTCCACTTTACTGCTGACATCCACACGAGCCACCTGTCCGACTGAAGGCTGTGGAAACAAGAAGAGTTTGTCAGTCCTTTTCTTTCTAGCCATTCCAGTGCTGAGCCAGGAAACTTTTGAGACAGGCATTCATCAGGCTAGAGATCCACCTAAAGCAATGCTCACAGCCTGCAGGAGTGGCAGGAGTCCAGGGCTCCCACGGCAGGGGAGGAGGACCCTACACTTAGCGCTTCCATGAGAAACCCCCCCTCCAACACTGCCACAGAGATGGGGAAAGTTTTCTTTGAGGACAGGTCCAGAAGGACTGTTCTGGAAGCAGATCCTGACTTCTGATCAAGATCAGGGCCATGGCAGGGCTGTGGCTTTTACTCAGTCAGCACCAGTGGGGTTGTGCCAGCAAGAGGACAGGACCTTCCCCTGAATTGGGCTGCCCTCTAGTGAGGTGCCTCTGGCTGGCCCCTGCACTCTGACACCCAGCTTCAGAGGCTTGCAGCAGCTTCTGCCAGCACAGAGTGCAGATATGAACACACAAGTCACACAGTATGCACAGTAAGTACCATCTTGCACTGGAAGAAGGTTATTTAGATCAGCTGAGCAAGCTCGGATGCGTTTCATGTTGCTGCAACTACAACTGCAATACAAGCCACATTACACCTAACCCCTTTTTAGGGCAGCAGTCTAAAAGCTGCAGGTCTCCCCTGCACAGTAAGGAAGCCAGTTACCTAGCAAAGAGTACCCTCTACAAGATAAATTGTTCCCTCTTCCCCTCCAGGAGATCAATCAGCTCAACAAAATTAACACGTACATAACAACTCAGATAAAAACCAGAACCTCAGCCCTTTGTTGCCAAGTGAAACGGGTTTAATGACAAATACACATCACTCTTGCTTAGGAGCCTGCAGAACATCCTGATAGTAGAACTTACTCTGAAATTCTAAGCAAGAGTTTCATTAAAACCCCTCAGGCATATGTTCAATTCTTGTCTCAACATTGTTCTCACTCTGCTATAGACTCTCTCTGAGGCCAAAGCATTTCAAGGTTACAGCTCCACCAGACTTGTTGATTCGATGTTACTCACAACAGCAGGGGACACTGGTTTGTACCAATGAAACTAGCAAAGTAGGGAGTTTAGGCAAAGGCCTTCCTATTGACTCTTTATTCTAGTTATTATTTATTCTATTTATTTTATTTGTCTCCACTAACACCCAGGGAAAAGCAGTCCCATAACTGCCCAGACTGTACCTCATCCCCCTTCGCCGCGGCTCCATCCGAGTTGCCAATGCGAATCACAATGTCAGTAGTGCGGAAGCGAAAGTCTGGATGATCAGCAATATCGTAGACACTCACATCCTCCTCCTCCCCGATCAGCTGCATCAGAGACAGAATGCCAACATGTCAGCCCTAGGATGCTGCACCGACCTTCAGAGCACCTTCAACACTTGGAACTACTTTATGTTATATTTTGTCAGTTTTCAGTTGCTCCAGACTGCAAGGAGCTGCTAATGTCCCTTCTTGTCACCTCACCCTGCAGCACATCAGTCAAGGCATAACAATGAAAAGATGCAGATATCTCATCTGATCATCCTCACCTCTACTTCTGACTCTGCATCATTATAACCATGAGACATCCAAGACATATTCCCTTTTGAAGGGCTCAGAAGGGGAGCAATGCAGTAGGGCCCAAAGTGTTAGAGTTTACTTTTGAAATGATGTAAAGCAGCAGGAAGTGTCTGACAAAAAGCTTGTCAATTAAGGGGAAACATCTTTCCTTTGATTTCTCCTGTAGAAGCACTATGAGCCCAAAAATAACGACGAACAGGTAAAGTGGAGCACAGCCCCCAGGCCAGACTGATGTTCTGTTTCTAGATGTACAGGGCCCATGTCAACGTCATCTCCCAGCGTAAGGCAGAGAGCAGTACCCTGGATTTGAGAGGGGAACTCAAACCATGCATCTCCAACTACACTGCAGCCCATCAAGGACCTCTTTAGAGTCTCCTACATGGCCTGACTGTATTAAGCTGGCTGTAGGCAATAGTGCCTGGCAGAGGTGAGCAGGACAACATGGAATAGACTGATGCTCTTTCTGTAATTCCTGCACTCCCTGATAAAGCCTGGAGCCCCTTTCAGTACTGGAAGGCTGCTCTAAGGTCTCCCCGGAGCCTTCCCTTCTACAGGATGATCAACCCTAACACTCTCAGCCTGTATGGGAGGTGCTCCAGCCCTCTGATCACCTTCATAGCTTCCTCTGGACTAACAAATCCACATCCTTCCTGTGCATTTACAACTATGAAGCGGCACCACCTCTAGCTAAGACTGACAGACCCAAAAGCACATTACTGTTCCCGCTCCCAAGGACAAATTCCACTGCAGAGCTGACTCCCAGGCTTATCTGTGAAACTTGTGCTGTTTTGTGGCTGCTTTCTCTTGACTGGTTCCAGCAGGTGCCGGCTCCTGCACTTACCTCCACATCTTCTCCACTGGATTTCAACTTGAACCACTTCACCACACAGGTACGGCCAATGTGGTCACCAGACTGCACGACTCCGTACAACCCGGGGTCCTGGGAGCTCTGAGCTGTTCGTTGCAATGGGAGGGAAGAAGAGAGACAAGTTAAATGGAGAAGCACGGACGCCCCAGAGCAACTGAGGCTGTCAGCTCCCAAGCTCTCACAGCTGAAACCTTCCATTTGTGAATGGCATGAGAAAAAACACTCCTCCTACTCAGTCAAGGTTGTACTAACAAGTCACATTTAAAGTGAGTATGAAGTGATGGTAAAGTATGATTATGTTGCAATGGACTAGATGAACACATTCACTTCAGGACCACTTTTGAGCTCTATCACCAAGAAAAAAACACGCTGTCATCTTAGTGCACTGCTCTCCAAACTAGCTCTGCACTAAGACTGTCAAGAGTTCCTGGATATGCTGGCCAAGAGCTCCCTGGGAGCCACACTGATTGCCAAGCTTTTCATCTAGAAATGTGTCATCCCCAATAGTTTTGCTTTTGCTCCTCTAGAAAAAAGGACTGGACAAAGATGCAGGCAGGATGCAGGCAGGCGTACGGGTGCATATGCATGCATCAAAGAGCCGACAGCATTAAGGCTAGGCCTGGACCACCCCTCCAGGCCTGGGCTGTTATCCAGCATATTGCTATCCAGCCATCTTTCAGATTCATCTGGCTGACAATATCCACCTCCCAATATCCTTAGCAAGGGGAATGCAACGAACTGCTTGGACAGTTTGTTTGACAGATACAGAGGAATACAGATTCCCAGAGGCCAAACTAGAAAGATAGAGCTGGAGCTGATAACTTTAGTTTCCACAAATTACATCTAACCCACAAGACCAGTCAGACTATCACTCATCAGAAATGGCCACATAAAACAGCATTTTTTTTGGCTAATCCAGCTCTCCCCTCTTCCCAACCTGACAATATCTTGTGGGCCCCATTGTTGAGGGTCTACCCCTGCTACAAAAGAGGAGCTAAGAGCCAGATGGTGTCCCATCAATATTTCATTTCCAAAAGCTCTGAGTCTCCTTGAACTTGCACCATGACTCTCACTAGCACCACCAATTCATTTGTTGAAGATGCCAAAACCCTCCAAAAAAAACAACCCAGAGAATCATGATAAACAAACCATACAGAGCAAGCAGCCTGAGGTGAGCTGTTCATACCTTCCCTCATTCTGAGGGAATTCCCTCATTCAGAGCTGTCTGCACTTCAAATGAGAAGGTGGGCCACCTCTACAGAAATACTGAGAATCCTAGCTTTGCTCCTTGGCATTCATTCCTTTCATATCTTGCCTGTTGTCATAGTTCAAATTTGGCATTTAAATACTGGTTCTCTGCTGATATTCATGTTGAGTGAATCCTTGTCTGTCTCTTGTTAGGCTCTTGTGCCTACCTCAAGTGAGTGCTACTGGCAGCTACTATGAAGACAGCTAATGTGCATTAGGAGATCCAGATTGAATAATAATTTTTAATTAAGAGCATGCTTGTTCCCAGAGGAAAGCACTGTTTTGACACCCAATACCTCTTTTGTCCACCACAAAATCCCCTGGGCAGAACTCGTTGTTGTCCAGATGATGGACTGGAATCAGCTCGTTGGAGCGAATGTTTGTCTCCACGGTGCCATCCTGCCACATCACGTCAGCTGAAGTCATTGTGGTCACCACTTCTACAGCAACCCTGGGAATACAGAAAAGCAACGAGTTACCAGAGGGAATGTGCATGAGCACATCATTCTCAATCACTGCAGATGTTCTGCAAGCCTATCCTGCAGGAGGATTTACTTTCCAGGGGGTTAATGCTGAGCTCCCTTTTATTCCTAGTGCAGCAAATTAACATCTACCAGCACCCACTTTCTACCCCTGGTAAAGGTAAGACAGGAGCTTCAAATACTTTGAAAACTTAAGATCTTCTCCATTGCAACACCTTCTAGCCTGGCAGCTCTGAGTCTTTGAAGCTAGAGGAGCATGGGACTGGAAAGGAAAAATAAAGCAGCAACTATCTCAGCCCTTCCAGAAACGAAAAATGAAAAGGCAACATATTCGATGTGGGTAAAGCAAAAGGATTTTGTTTGAACGAAAAGATTCCTTCCCAGCTGTTCTAACACACACATGTGTCTCTGCAGCTCAGAAATAAAACTCAAACATGCAACAATGGACCACATGCTGGCACTCTGCTGTGGAGCCTGACAGAGTCACTTGAAAAGGGAAATTGCTCAGGGGCAGGAAGAACAGAGCTGTGGTCCAGCTGGATGGGCTCTTCTAATGAGCCCTCCACTACTTCCACCTCTTCTACAGCACAAAACAAATGGAATCCCATGCTGAATTCAAATTCCATCTTTGTTCTCCTGCCCAGGCCTTCCAGATATAACACAAGTGCTGTGTTTATGTTGGTTTTGAGTCAAACCATAAAGAAGATACAACAGGCAAACACAACTGTGTTCCTCCAGCACTTCTATGAATGTGAGTGAAATATTTTTAAGCAAAAATAGTATAAAGTTTCTAGTAAGGCATAAAATATTAGAAAAGGAAATCTGTAATAGGTCAAGTGTGGTAGGTGATGTGCCAGGTTCCTTGGGGGAAGTGGAGCACATGCAGCTGAGGAGGGGAGAGTGGAAAGACAGACCAAGGAAATGACACCATTCTGTCTGCACTGCGGTTTAAGCTGCTTCGCAAGCAAAAATCATGACTTTGCATTAGTAAAAATCCCTGTGTATCACTAAAAAGGAACCAGAGATGCATGCTTGCCTGGAGAGCTGCGAGTCACTGAACATGGTGAAGCCACATGCTGAGCTGGCCCCCTGCAGTCAGGGATGCCCATGAGCTGAGACATCAGATCTGGTGAGTAAGGGCAGCAAACCCAGCCACTCAGCATCTCTCAGCAGTGCCTGGCTGCACACAGCGCTCCTACTGATGGGCTCACCAGCTTCACCTGAATATTCAAACAGCAAAGACCCCTCATGCTGAGCTGTGGCCAGCTGCCCTTTAAAGTAGCTGCTGGAGTTCCACCTTCTGTGCTGAAAAAGCCTCTATTTCTTATTCTCTGTGACGTGGTCATCTCTCCAATATGTCCCAACATCTGAGCTCTGCATTTCCTTGTACGAAGCTGCCCAGATCCAGCACAAGAAGCTCTCAATGTTGTCACAGGGATTTCTCCCCACTGTCTGCCACGTGCAGAAAGCTATCAGGTTTACCAGCTAAGCTCTCCTTAACAAAACCTTTAGTGAAGCAGAGGTTGAGAAGTGAGAAGTGAACCGAGAATCAGTTCCCAGGAACTCTATCATGCTCTTCCATTTTTTTTTGTTTACTTGAATCCTGAGGTCTGTGACCTTCAAATCCAATTTCTCCAAAATCCACAAGGAGCAAAGGAACAGCTCTCCTTGCTTACAGGTAAAGCTAAAATACCCAACCAACACATAAAACAAATTAATAGCATTCTTAAACTACTGGATCCCTTGAATCCTCATAACGTCACTTTTCCAGGTTTATTCTCACATCACCTGCACTAGTTCACTTCTAATGGAAGATCTGTATACAACAAAGAAGCCCAGTGATGCCAGCACGACAGACAACTCAGCTGTCAGATGTCTTTGCATCCCTTGAAAACAGTTTAAACATTCTCAAGTTAGGAAAAAGGTAAAAGCTGCTGATATCCAGTTTTATATAGAAATGAGCAGATACATGCCATGCTCCATCCCCCAGGCTACTTAAACTAATCCTTCCAAAGCTCTCAAGGAGTACATTCTGTTCATGAAAAATCCAATAAAAAGTACACTGCTGGCAGAAGTTGCAGATTTTTCTCCAGAGCAGAGCAAGGCTAACAGAGACCACTGTTGCAGCACGAAGCCCTGCCAGCAGACCTCTGTGCTGACCCAGAGACAGCCCTCTCAGAGGAGATGCTGTCCATTCACACTAGCGTGGTCTCTCCTCCCTGCAGAAGCTGCCAATGAGGTAACCAATTAATGTCACGTTGAGGCTGTATGATCTTTATTCACCTGTCTCTGCGTACAGTCTAGCACAGCACAGATATTCTGTCAGTGCCTGGAGGCACAGCTGAAATAGAATAGCATCACTGTCACGTCACGCCTCAGTTTCATCAGGAGCTGGACTGAGACCAAGCTGATTTCACACAGGCCACTGCACAGTCATCACAAGATAATCGCTGTTGGTTACAACCAAGCAGTCCTAACGAGGCACACAGTCACCCTCCACCCAAGCTGAGGAGGTGGTTTACATCCAAGAACTCTGATAATGGAGATTTTGGCACATATACCTGGCTTTGGAAATGCAGCTCACCTGTCTCCTGGCTTGAACTCTCGTGATACCTTGGTCTTCTTCTTCTTGTGCTTCCGCTTCAAGTTTTTGATGGAAAGAGGGATGCTCTTCTTGCGGCCAGTGCCACTGCCACTCTGGGATGAGGCTGTGGAGCTAGCAGAAGAGGTGACAGAGCTAGTGTCATCAGTGTCATCAGCTGCCTCATCGTCAGCATCTTGCTCCATGGACTGAAGCCGGTAGTCAGACGATGCTTCCTCTTTCAGCAGAAAGGGCGGCTGCTGCTGCCGCGCTGCTGCTCCTTCTTTCTCCTTCCCTGTTTCTTCAGGTTGCTCCTCCTTTCTCTCCCCAGGACTAGGTGTGCCATTGGAAGAGTCATCCTGCTCACACTTTGATCCAGCCTTAAGCTCTTCTGATTTTTGGTCAGCAGCTGCAGCAGAGTCTTTGTCAGGGGCCTCAGCGGTACCCTGAGACTCTGGGGAACAGGACATGATCTTCACTATCTGCTTCTTCAGCAGCCGCCTCACCTAGAGAAAGCACACCTGGGTCAGACAGTACACTTGTACACTCAGCCAGCCACCCTGGGGAATGGTTAGCTTTGTACACAGAAATAAAAACCACCCCATGGGCCTCTGCACACTTCACATGCACCAGGATTTGGCAAACCAACATCTCGCCGTTGCTCTACTCGGGAGCAGCTCTGGTCCAAGGACAGTGAGCTTTGCTCCTAAAGCTATTTTAAGCATGTTCTGAACTTTTTGTTACGGAAGGTCACAAGAGGCCACACAAGTTAATTTATTTAACAGACACAGCTATGCAGGGATGACACCATCCACACTGATATCCTGTTATTCCAGGAACACTGTTGCTCTACAGCCAGCATGTAAAAACCATAGTGTGACTCACTTGGCCTGGGTAGCAAAGACTTCCTTGTCTTGCTGTAGGAAGGAGTTAACCGAACGTTTCAGTTCCATGAGAAGCCTGTGGTCATGCTAATGAAAACAACACGTGTCTAACTGTTCCGGCTGTCAGAGCACACCAGCTCTGACACAGCCTGATCCCTGAAAGGTGACACCTCTAATGTTTGAGGTCCTGTTCATGTTCTCTCATGGCATTAGCTGCACACTTCACCCAGTGCAGTCAGGCTGCTGCACAAGGTGACTTGGCTGCTGCAAACAAACCATTACTGTTTACAACAACCACTTCAGGAGTCACATTTCAGACCATTTGACTACCAGGAAGATTTCTGCTTTAAAAGCCACAGTGACCACAAATGCTTAGAGGAGTCAATACCTCCTTCAACTCCTCAACTCACCTTTTTGGCAACTGATCCTTCACCCAGGACACAGTTCCTCTCAGGGCATTCACAGGTGATTTTTGCAGGCTCCACTTTGTCTGGGAACACATAGAGGCACCTTTCCCCAAGCTGCCTTTGGGCATGGTCAAAGCACCCCAGACGCTTCACCCTGGTAGAACAGGAGGGCAGCCATGAGGAAAGTCCAAAAGCAGTAAAACAACCTAGCAGTGACCACAGCCTCCACACAACACTGGCATGAACTCATGCCAATAGCACTTCTTCTGGGGTGGCAGAACCCAGCAATGCACCAAACCTTTTCCAGCCACACAGTTCTAAAGGATGAGTTGAAAATCTTGAGCAGGGACAGTGCAAGGATACAAAGGGTTTGGGTGGGACACCAGTCACTCCTCACCCTTAGCCCTCCCCTCCTAGAGACAGCTGCTTAGAGACATTAGAAGTTGTTTTTTTTTTTTTTTTGCTGGCATCCAAGAAATCCTCTCCTTCAGCCTCCCTATGAGCTCCAGGCAGCAACTACACTGCATCATCCTATTACTCATCTGACTTTTCTTTCTGAATTTTGTCCAGCACGTTTCTTGCAGCTGCAGCCTGCAGAGGGCACCAGATGCTCCCTCAGCATCAGCCCGGCTCCAGAGCAGGACTGTGCACACAGTTAAAAGATGCAGCCTGCTCCAGACACAAGTGGAAGAAAAAGGAAAGGAGTGACCTGTTGCCAGACACCACTTTCCTCTATGCACTCATCAGCTGGAGAGTACTTGGAGAGGATTAGTGGAATGTTTGTCCCTGTACTGGCAACTCAATTGTCTGCTAAACTATTTTGGAAGCACTTCACTCGCAGTTTTGAAGCTCTGGAATATACAGACATACAAGGTGAAAACCTCACTGCACACAGTAGTATTGTGTCTAACCAGTTGGTAGGCACATCACCCATAGCCTGTGCAAGCCCAAGGTGCTGGGAGTGACAAGGGGTTTTAACTGATCTCACCTGGACAGGTTCTCCTGGCTGATTACTGAAGGAGGGGGGCTCACACTGTCAGTACCTCCAGGACAGAAGCTTTTAGTGATCCAAGTAACTTTTAGTTCCACCACCTGTACCTACAAATTGAAGAGAAAGCAATTTAATTTTTCAGACTTTTCCTAGACCAGCGTCTAGGATCTGACAACACTTCTCCCTTTTTGGCTAGCTTAACATTAAGTTTCAATAGCAGAGGTACCTCTACTACCCCAACCATCAGTAGTTCAGGCCTCTAAGTGTACTGGCACGTGATCACCTTACAGGGTGCCAGCAGAGACCTTTGGGAGGGAAAGCTAAACCATGCTCAGAAGTCCTGTTCCGTCCACAATGAGGAATCTGACACCTCAGAAGAACAGAACCACAGTGCATTTGCCCTTGGAAGTTTACCATGGGAAGCTGACTCTGCTCCAAAACACCACCCAGGGACCATTCTGTGCAAAAAGTGGCCATGTGTCAGCTTGTCAGTCCTTACCTCTTCCACCACCACTCTGAACTTGCTCTTTGTGCTCAGAACAGGCTTCACACCTGAGAGCCACTGCACACTGGAGAAGACTTTAGAAGGCCCGATGAGGACTTGCCCAGGATAAAATCCATATGAATCATCAAAGAAGAGACCCTGTGGGAGAAAGGGAGGGAAAAAAAACAGCATAAAAGACTCTTGCTCTTAAGAGTTAAGATTCTAGCATTTCTTTCTCTCATTTGTGACCAGTCAGATTACCCATAAAGGAAGAGTCTGCAAGCTGGCCATCTCTTAAAGCTCATTCCTCTCCTGAAGCCAGCCCAGCAGTTCCTATAGCAACCTGCTACCATCCATACTAGACTATGACTCAGTGTGGAAGTAGCAAAGGTACTTGCAAGAAAGATGTGGATTCCCACACAAATAACCCTCACTAACAAGGTAGCCAAGGTGGGCTGAGTCCTAGGCAAAGACACTCATCTCTTTTCCATGCTCTAATTTAATCATCTACAGCTTTCAGAGGCAGAGGATCCCTGCCTTCACTCCTTTGCTTGTCAGATTAGGTTAGTAATTATTATTCCTGTCTCAAGTGGATTAGTTAATATGACAGTTCTTTGAAAACAAAACAGGACAGAAAACACAATTGTTCTCCCAGAACTCTTTCCCACTGATATTTAGAGTGACTTGATGAGCCAAGATTCAGAATGTGGGGGCGGACAGAGCAGGTTAGGGTAGATAAAACACTAAGCACAAAATTGTATCAAGTCTTGTAATTTGTCAGAAAGGATAAGAGCCACACGACAAGATCTAAGTCAGGTAAATATCTAACACACAGCAGTTCTGAGTGCAGGATCAAGAGTAACACCAGAGAGTACTCGCATTTCACACCAAACCGTAAGTCTCCAGAGGGCTACGTACACTTTAAAAGCAACCTGACTCAAGACAAGGTATCTCAAAATTGGGTATTAGAAACTGGATGCTGCTACAACATCCATTTAGAAAGGAGAAAATATGCTGCACAACCCATAGCAGCAGAGACCAAGACACTGGAGAGTATCCAGCAACAGAGCACATCTTTTCTGTCCAAATCAAGAAAGCCACAGCAGCACATCCTATTAAACTGATATTCTTCAAAAAAACATGCATAAAATTTTAACAGCAGTGCAGTTTTAGATCAAAGGGACCTTTGCTTTGAAGGCTGGCAAGGATAAGAGCTGACTGCTCTGTTATTTGCTAAGAATTACACGACATTCTCAGTCAACTCCCTCTACCACTGCCAGCACTGAAGTGAGGTGCTACTGACTCCGTTTGGAAGAGCGAGCAAGCTGTCATCAGCCTTTGCAGGTGAGAGGTCAGATCCCACCATCACACAGGCAACTCCATGTTTCACCCACTGGCTAGCAAAACCTTCCCCACCGTGTGATTTAGAAAATGCCAGTGTGGTGGCAGGTCTCCATTCAGAGACTGCAGTGGGCTAGAACAAGAGAGACAGTGCTTTATTATGATCTGGAAACTTGCTATAGCAGAACACCTTTTAGACAATATGCCCTTCTCCAGAATTGGAACACTTTTGAAAGCATTAAATGGAGTAAGAGCCAGCATGACAACTATAACGAGCAGACAGTGATCTGCCTTGACACCAGACATCTGAGTATATGTTATGCAAGTTGTTTGCAAAGAAAGCAGCTGGATATACAAATTCTAACACCTCCTCATTACTAACATTACCTTTAACTAAATCCTATTACACTTCAAGTGCAGATCTAGTGAAATGCCTTTCATCTGTGATGCATCATTTAACTTTTAAGATTAATAACTATAGTTTTGCCTTCTCCTTCCCTCCAGCACAAAAAGCTTACAAGATGAAGCTGATCAAAAAAGATTCTCAGGAGAACCAGAAGCTCACCGAGTCACTGACGTGAGGACAAACGTCGTACAGCTTGGCTCCATCTTCTGTGCTCATAGAACACCTGGAAAACATACAAGAGAGTCACATTTCCAGAGCCACCCACCTCAAAAGTAAAGAGCCCCTCTCTGAGCAGGCCTGTCCATATGCCCAGCAGTGTATCACTGAGTCTGGTCCAGAGCAAAACTGGTTATAGACAAGCTGTAAGACCACTGCCTGGTATCTAAAGGCTGCATTCAGCATGTGAAAAGCATAATTAAGTAATACACAGGGTGCTGGGCAAGATTTGTTTGCTGCAAAGGTCCCATTTGTTATTCAGACTGACACTGGAACCTAAAGACAATTTGGGTATAGCTGCTTCAGTAACGGCTTCATTTCCAGAGTGATTTCTGGTGGTATTTCAAATGATTCATTAGGAAGAGATCTGGTAAACAGTTACCTCATTTTACGTATCTGTGCATGAGCTGGTTACAGAAACCAAGCAAGGTTTTAAATTGTACCAGTAACTGCAGGCAACAGACACTCTTCTCAGTGTAGCTATTTTTTACTCCCAATTTAACATATGTGTAAGAGCCTTTCAGTCTGGGTTAACTGAAAGCTAAAACAATCAAAATTTCAGATGCATTCACCAATCATCTGTTATAGCTCTCACATTACTCGCTCCTCACAAAGACTCAACCCTGCAGCCAGCTCTATGGGGTCTGGGTTTTTTTTTTTTAAACATCAATGTCAACACTCAATTTACAAGACAGATGGGCTGTTCCCCAGCTGCCAGGCCCATAAGTCGCTTCACTCTCCACTGGTTCCTTCTTTCCCTTGCATCAATAAAAAAGTTTGTTGGACAAGACAGACCTCAGCAACAGAGCGAATGTAGTGAATTCAGAGTGGATTAGTTCACAAGTAACTGTCTGACATGCACAAGGAACAGAACACTCTGATCCTTCTGCTTGTTTTGCAGAAATAAGTTAGTCAAGTATTTCTTTCAGTACCTCTGGTTAAATCTCTCTAGAGATATGACTTAGGAGTATTTTTTCAATGAAGACATAATGCAAACAATTGCAAACAACAGCGAAGAAGCAAAGCTGTTTAGTCTTCGACTGCTTTTTCATCTTTGCCAAAAGCCACAAGCCTGCAAGTTCCTATGCTTTCACAGACCTCTTTTTAAAAATAAGTATCTTCCCTGCATCTCAGTAAAGTTTTGCTCTCCTACTGAAAAAACATCTGGCGATCCATCCTAAACAGCTACTTTTCCAGAGGAGAGACACTGTTTAAAGACCAACGTGCTTTAGTTCTAGAGTACTGATCTGTTTGGACAGATAAAAAATTGTCACCTGTCAGACAACAGCTCTTCCACAGGGTGATAAATGAGACTCAATGCTTTCAGAGAAAGATTTATTCTTACTCCACATCTGAAGGTAATGCAAGCGGATAACTTATCAGCATGTGAATAAAGCCCAGTCTAGCTCTCCTAAGATAGCTCAGGATTGTGAAATCTAAGAGGGACAGCCTTCAACAGAGAGAGAATTACCTGGCTCCATTGGAAAGTTTGAGGATGACCTGGTTCTTCAAATCATAGACCTTGCCCAGCCAGCAGTCATAAGCTATGTAGTCACCATACATGAAAGGCTATGAAGGAAACAGGAAACAAAACCTTATAAACATCAGCATTTCCACTTTAAGCTATCAAGTGAGATTTATGACAGCAACTGGAGATCCCACTGTAAACTGGAATAAATGTACATTGAAGAGTCTGCCTGACAGCACATGGCTTGGATTCTCCAGTTAAAGAGCACAGGCTTTCTGTGATTTTTTTTCTCAGATCTTAAACTTGCTAAGACGCTCCTGTCTTCAGCCAACGTTAACTATCAATTTTTATTCCTGAGTCTAATATTCCATCTCAAGTAGAGAAGCCCGTATCCCACCACCATTCCACAAGCTGTTTCTCGAGAAGGATTGACACTCCTGTTCTTCACTCTCAAATCATCTTTTTCTCAGAGGAAAAAGAAAGATGAAACCTTATCCCATCTGGTCTCTGGAAATCACCCCACCCAAGAGGGAGAACCTGGTCCATTTCAGGATGTTCTGACTCAACAGAAAGATACTTGACTCCTCTCAACATTTTTATTGCCTGTTTTAAACAATAACATTTCTGCAGCTCAGCAGCTCTGTGCCAGGGCCATGGGGCTGCCCCAAACAGGTTGCCATGCCAGCCCACCTCAATGCTGAAGTCCTCACACAATTTAACATCAGCCCAGCCCTACAATTCAGTTTGGTCTCAGCGATATGATCAGAAACACAGAACAGATGGGGAGGTGAGGTGATGCTGCATTCCAGGGAGGATGTTTTCAGTAAGTTTAAAATAAAACCAAACAGATGCAACTTGTGCAATGTGGATGCCTCCTTCCATGCGTTACTAGGAATACAGCAGCATCCTTCCAAACCACCAAGCCCTGGCCCCCACGTTGATTTTGGTTTTACTCTCACCCAGATATGTTGCAGGTCTTTGCTGTTGACAGGGTAGAGGATGCAGTTGGTTCCAACCAGCTTCACAGCACACTCTATGTTGACATCAATTACAGTCCCACACTGGCTGTCCTAAAAACACAGAAGACAAAAAGGGTTTATCACCTAGGGAAGGTCCTACGTGCACCCATATGTTCCACGTACAGATGAGAAGTGTGGAGACAAGTCTTACCCTTCAGGGATTTGTTCGGAAGAGGTATTTTGCATGACCTTAAAACAACTCAGAAGATGAGATCACTACTAAAGGCCTGTAGTGTTTTCCTCCCAGTTAAAATTTGCAATAGTTGCTAATGCAGCAGTCCAGCAACTCCTGCACCATCAAGTAAGATCAGACTATGCCAGGTGATTAGTATATAGTTGCTTTAAAATCTGCTTGGCTCTTTGGTCTACTCAACTGAGCAGATCTCTGCAATTCCACAGGACTGTCCTGCAGGTCTTGCCCTGAGCAAGCAAAGGCAGAGGTAGATCATCAACACCAGAACAGAAGAGAAAACCTTTAAAGCTGTCTGTGACCTCACATGGAAAGCCTGATTGTGCAGGACATTACAAATGGTCTTCACTTGCTGCCATACTGAAAAAAAAATCTGGCACTTTTCATGAGATTTCAAGGTTTCGAGCCAGATAATTTACAGTCAGTCCAATTAAGAGATTTCCCTCACTTTTCAGCAAAGTTTTAATCTTTTTTTTTGTCCCCAAGAAAACAAACCATGCTGTCAAGAGCCTTCTGGGGATAGTTTGGCAGGGAGCATGCTATATGCACGTTGCTTACACATATGGCAAAGGCCTGCAAGGACGGGCTGTTAACCCAAACACTGTCAAATGCAGCAGCTGCCCTGGCCTCCTGACAGCTGTGACAATCAATACTCTTATTTATTGAAGACCACAAGTCCATTATAAAAGCTGACTGAGGGCCAGCACCACAAATGCCCTGGTATCAGCAACTTCTGAAGCTGTCCTTATCACTAACACCAAGGTCTTTGCTCCAGCAGGACTTGAGTGTCACACTCAAAGGGCTTACATCCTGAAAGAAATGGATTTGTTTACTAAGTCCACTTATAAACAAGCTGTTCTTTTGACCACGCTAAATATTTATTCAAGGCCTTCCCTCAGAGCCCTGGGCAGCCCTTTCTGCAGTTTGCTGGTGCTCAACTCATCACGCCTCATCTTGAGGATTGGCAGGCACAGCAAAGACACCCTTCGGACACCTGCAGTCATCGACAATTCCTGGGCAGCCTGCTCAGCCTACTTGGCAGCCTTGTTTTCCACTTGCCTGCTGCAAGCCCTCCTCCTCACATCACACAAATCTGGTCATGCTCCACAGCCCCCCTGGCTCCTGAGGAGGTGGTGATGAAGAGAGTGGGTCCTGCCCTGCACATTGCCCATGCAGAGCTGTGCCAGCATGGCCAGGAGAGCCCAGCTGGCAAAGCCCAAGGCAGAAGGGGCTCATTCCCTCCATCTGCTCCACAGATCACTCCCACTTCTTTCTAGAAAGGCTGGGAAGCAAAGGAACCTTTCCAAACACCATCACAACAGACAGCAGCCAAGCCTAATGTAGCTTGCAGCCTGCACAGGTTGCCAGGAAAGAGCCCAGCACCATAACTCTCACCTGAAAAGAGTTTGCCAGAACTATGCTGTATTCACAACAGCTGCTGCCAGCAGGATTTGAGCTGCAGGATGAGTAAGGACTGCTCAGAAGTGATATGTGCTCAACAAACCCTCAGCTTCTGAAGGCCAGAGCACAGCCACCTACACTGCTTTTCCTCCTGATTAAGCTAAATTGAGTATGCCCAGGTCCATCCTTTGCCCATGCTTTGCAGTTCAGGTCCTATGCTATAGATTTCTTAGTTGTCTGAACCAAAAAAAAAACAAGAAACAAATTCCTTGCCCTACAATGAGCAATTCAGAATTTAATTTATTAGCAGCCAACATGACAGCAGCTTTGAGATAAGATACAGCTTGACATCTACAGTTCCTGTGGATCACCCTGTCTCTGGGCCTAAATGCCCTCTTTTATTGATGGTGAAAGAATAACAAGTCATAAAACTAGGAATGGGGGTGACTGATGTAACCCAATATGCTCTGCCTGTTCTCTAAGTAACAGTCTGCCCATGCAGAAGTTATCTGCACCATCCTTGAAGCCTTCTTCCCATCTATCACAGTTGGGTGCCTCCTGGTCATGGGCCAGAACACCAGGTTCACTTCAGCTGCTTCTCCATCCAGTTCCAAACAACTGAGCAAGCATAGAGCACTGTGTGTGGTGAGAAAGCAGAGCTCTGTTGTGAGCAGCCTCAGAAACCAGATGGATATTGAGGCACAGTCCTGCTCCCTCACCTTCCACCAGACCTTTGTTTATCATGAGGTTACTTATTTCACTACCACATGAAACATTAGCCTGCAACAGGGCAGGCAGATTTGCAGGCGGAGGGGTTCTGCTGAATCACCGTGATTATTCAGCAATGCAGTCCCAGAATAAGAAGTTACCAGATTTTTCTTGTCTCACAGGGCAGTTCTACAGCCAGAGCACCGCTACTCACCAGCCTTCTTAAACACAACCATTCCATCCTGTTCATTAGATACTCCCATTAAAGGAGGGGCCAAATGAAATGAGGTGACATTTCACAGTTCTGTTACAAAAATCAATTTCCATCAACCCCAGGAGCAGAATTGGAAAAGGGAGGTGACTGATTTTCATTAGAAGAGTTGATGGGTTCAAGCTATGTTCATGTCAGAAATAAACCTTCTTCCTGCTGCTTTTGGTACCCTGGCAGCATACACTACACTGAAGACACTAAATATGTAAGCAGTGAATGGATGGAGCAGTGATTCTCTCCCCCTTCCCCATCACAGATAAGGCTTTAAGGCAGACCAGCAGACTCACATCTGACAGAAAAGCAGCTCAATAAGCACAGGCTGCAGTCCCACATCTTCCTCGCATCCTTCCACTTCTTCCCTTAAAGCTGTCTTTTCTAATAAGAGGATCTTTACACCACCCTCTTATTCCTTTATTTACAAGGGACAGCATAGCCCACCATCCCCCGAAGCAACAAAATCCAGGTGTCTGACAGATTACAGACCTACTTCTAATCTTTCCCCAGATTAGCAATCACCTGGAAAAATGGACTCTGCCACTTTCACCGCTTCTCATCCAGCTGGATTAGGCTTACAGTCCTAGCTGCATTCTAAGCAAATGATCTCATTTTGTTCATTACCCCTGGAGCCACCTTTCCCGGCACTCAGCAATAGCTGAATTGGAGTGCACATGAATTGGAGTCAGCTCTCTTCTCTTGAGGAACAGAGGATTTCCAGTCCTTCCCGCTCAAGGTTAAAAACAAGCCCTGAGAGAGTGTGGTGAATACAGAATAAGTTCCACATTGTGCATTTGCCAGGCCAACTGGTGCAGGGCAGCCATCCCACATCCTGGATTTGGCAGGCTGACCCTGGCAGATTTTCTATTTTAAATGCTCTTGTAATTTTTGGAATACATCTGATTAACAAGCAAAGGTTTTCCTTGGGATAGAAAGGGGTTGTTTCATTTACCACTGACATTTAAAAACATATTTGAGGGTAAGGTGAAGTATAAGTCATCTTCAGATTTGCTATGGTTTTGAATAGAGAGAGGAAGTTGAGTTACACCCTCACCATTCCATCAATTACAAAAAGCAAGTTAGCAGCTGCTAGTACAAATGCTCAAAAGTCAGTGCTTAAAAATGTGAATAGACAATAAAGGAGTGTGCAAAACAACTGTTGGGTAAGGTACCTACCCACACACGTGCAGCAAGCCAGAGAAGCCAATTTCTGCTCAAATAAGTATGCAAATTGCAAACAAAAGCCCCACATCCATGTTTGCCAAAATGACAACAACTTGCTGTCCTGAAAGCTTGAAATGACTTCAAGAAGCACTGAAGAATAAACAGTGAGAGGCAAGACTCAAAGCACTCCTCTGAGCAAGAAGGATATGCTAGAGAGTCCAGCTGTGCCAGGTGAATGGTGTGAACAGCTGATATTTCAATTTGCTGTTCATTGTTTGGATTTAAACGCTTTCATGAAGCTGCAGTTTCAGTAAGATAAGTTGACTCCAAATTTCCATTTCAAACAACAATTATATTTCTTCAGGAAATAATTCATTTCAGCATTTTTCAAATCGCCCTTTACATTTTTTCTCCCTTTCCTTCTCTTTTGAACATTCGGTTAAAAAGGGGTGGAGTTTTTTTTTTTTAAATTGACAATAAAAGCTTTATTTAAAAAAAAAACAACAAAGCATCCAGGTCAGGGAATGGCTTCCCCATCCCTACACCAGGCTGTGCACCATGTGGTGCCACTGCAGCAGTTAGTGGCCAGCTGCCACACACAGCCTTGGTAGCCACACTGCTGGAAGCAAGTCAAGGGAAGATGCAGGCGTGCACAAAGCAGGCCAGATGGCTCAGGGTTATGGGTTAGGTGTGAGCAGCAGCAAGAAATTGCCAACCTGTTTAGGTCCTAAAGAGACTACATCTCCTCTGATAATCCATACTGAGCAATATTCCCAGTTACACAGAAAACAAACTCACACATTTCTGACCAGCACAACTGTGGTACAACTAGAACAGAATGACTAGGACAAAGTAGCACCCATGAAGAATACAAGTAATGATTATAGGCTGCTAATTAAGACCAGCTTGTTTTCAGCCAACCTAAGCTGTGTCAGGTGCTTCAGCAGTGTTGGGATTTGATGTATTTCTGGTAGAAACTGGACAAGATTATGCTTGCTATAGACCAAGAGGTCTCCCTGAAAACAGGCACGCAGCAGCAGTAATGTCATTTGCCTCCACTCCAGCCTCCCCATTAGGTCTGGGAGAGCAGGTCCACACTCCCCACATCTCAGAATGGATTGATTTAAAACTCAAAGGATAGCAGGACAGACAAGGTTCTTGTCTCATTACCTAACATTACCAGGCTCACTTGCTCAGGAGACCTTTGCAGATATGCAATAGTAGAGAAGCAGCCTTATCAGCATTTCATTTTCAAAGGATGCAGTCAGGTCTATCAAATCCACTAAAAATAGAACATGCTCAAAGCATCACGGCTCAGTTCCATTCAGGCAATTTGGCAAGTTGTAGAAACCCACACAGCAGTATCATGATCAAAAATGGACAAAGAAAAAAGCACTTACGCTGGAGCTCATATGTCTGACCACATCTCGAGGGACCACAGAGCGATCTTCAAGCTTCAGCTAAGGGAGAGAAACAGACACTGAATTTAGCAATTCCAGATGATACTTAGTGAGAAACAACATGACAAATACAATTGCACAGTATCCCAATCCTCCAGAGGAAAAAGGTTTCTAACAGAGGATGCCGAGACACTTCCACACACAAAGTTAACCCCTTTGACATGTTTGCAAAATCCAGTTGACAGTTCTGAAGCACAACCACCAGGTGATCCATCCACACCTGTGCTCCAAGTCAGCAGGCACATCAAAAAGGGTGCAGATACTCTTACTCATTCGTCCCTTCAAATCTCCCTCTCCTCTTTCCCGATTGGCACCACGCATAATTTCCTATCCAGTTTACATAGTAGAAATGACAGAAGACACAGGAAGAAGCTGATTGCACCAGTTCTGTGTCTCATCCTGCACAATTTTTGCCAAAGATATCCTCAAATACCTGTGGAAATCTTGTTTGGCCTGGAACACGTTAAGTAAAGAACTGTACAGCAAGGTCGTAGCTCGCAGGGTAATTTGCTTTGATGCCAAATTCACTGCAGAAGCACCTTCCTTGGAAATAAATGAGGAGAAATGTCTGTTCCCATACTCAGTTGCCCCCAGGCCCATGAAGGTAACACAAAATATGGATAACAGTATGGATAAATTCCCAGCATTGCTCATACTCCAGCTCCTGCTAAAGCACTTGTTGGCAAAGAGCTAGTGCTGGCAACAAAGGATGCAGCTGGACCATGTAGTGATGGTACATCAGTACACTCAGAGCTGTGTGCACCAGGGGCTGTTACTGGTAAAGGGAGGTATCACTTAACGAGTCTCCAGTGACTCCTACCCAGTTAGCCAAGTGAGGTCCTTCATCATGCTGTTTCAGTCATTGAGACTACTTCCAGGCTATTTCAATAAGCATTATCAACAAGCTCAAAACTACAAAATGCAGATGCCATTGAATACACTACAAAAATGCTACACGAGGGATAATGCCCTAAGCATTGGTACATCATTCTGAGCCCTGCAAATACTAATCACACACCACATGTTTTGGTAAGCAATGCTTGAATGCAGAGTCAGGGATAGAGCCTCTGCCTCATCTTAATTTCAGAATCCATCTCTCCATTACTGCCACATTTGTTGTTTTTCCTTGCCAATCCCCTGCCAAAAATCCACTATGCTTTGTCAGTATTTCATCCTAACTCACACCCTGCCTCACTGCCTGCTTTACTAAATTAGACAGAAATCTATAATCCAAGGACAGGATCCGGAATCAAACCAAAATATCTGAGTATTTATTGCCTTCTTGATTGCGTGTTCCAGTAAGAGAGGAAGAGAGACAGCCAACGAGGCTTTTAAACCGGCTTCTGGAGTCGGAACTCCAGCAAAGAGGGAAACCTGAAGTCTCCCATCAGCCCATTTTCACATTGTGGAAGTGTTTTCATTGCCTCCCACATCCCACCAGGGTATATAGATAGACAGCAATTTTTATAGAGCTTTCTAAAATTATTTGTTAAAATAAGTACTGCTTAGCCTCTTAGCATCCAGAGGCAGACAGGAACATTCATATTCCAGTAAGCATTTACACGTGAGCAGCAGTCTGAGCATTTTAACTGGAGTTCTCTTGCTGCAGTGTATAACGATACTTTCATTTCAACATGCACGAGGGCAATTTAATTCCTGGCATGTGGTGTTTAAATTGAGGCATTACATTTTAGCATTTCACTGAGCCAGACCTCTCTGTTCTGTACTAAACAGGATCTGAAGAACTCAGACTGACAAGGTGATCTGATGCTACCTGGCAGTAGCAATATTTGTTTGTTAGTCAACTCTGGTAGAGGTTGTAAATGAATAGGCTTCCCCTTTTGTGATCCTTCCTGAAGGATATAATCACACAAATCCTTCCCAAAGCAAGGCATAAAACTTTCTCTACGGGAGAGACTACATTTAAACTATTCCCAGACCTCTTATTTTTAAAGGCAGTACAACTATTTTCAACTTCATGTGCCAGACCCACCTGCCTCAGTTGTGAGGATAAGCAGGCCAAGCAGGTAGAATAAACAGGCCAGTAGGCAGAATGCCAGCATCAGCAACAAATACCTAGCAGGTCTGTCATCACTCAAGACTGTCAAACCCCAGAAGAAACCAGACCAGAGGAAGCTGGGATGGCTGTTGATGAACACATGACAGTTCAGTCATTCCTTCTCTCCTCTGTTGTATCAAGAGCGATGTGATCATCAGCCGAAGGTCGCCCCCCTTTCACAGCAGTGAGGGAACTCAATATTGGAGAAGCACTTTTAAAATAGATACTTACAGCTCAGTTGCTATACTTGCCTCCACAAAAGTCAGCATTAGCATCAATATTTTTATGCTCTAGCCACGCACCTTGATAATAGCACTGAGAATGAGAAATACCAGTTTCCCAGAGATGCTCTCAGCTAGTCCTGCACTCCTGCAGGGCAAATGCACACCATATTTTGCATTGCCCTTTTACAAAGTAAACTCACACCTATGTCTGTTAAATAAGGCAAACCAAGGATCCTCATCCCTGCACACACACCTCCCCAGGCAAGAGGGATGACCGGCACCCACTCACCCACAGTTACACTGCACCCAGTGCAGAAAGAAGTGGCAGAAGAACTCTGGCACCCACTTATTTCCTCTGTTGTTCAGATGTCCTCTCGGTGCTCAGTGCTGAATCCATACCTGAGCTCCCTGGCAGATCCACTGATCAGGAGGGACCAGCTGCAATCCAGGCAACATCAGACACTTCTCCAGGTTGGATGATGCTCACACAGCAGGAGTGGTGCAAAAATTTTGATTTTTGCATAGAGAACAAGCATCACCAGGAGCACATGGAGTCATGACTCAGCTGAGTCACCTCACTGCAAATGAAATCAGGTAGCCACCACCACTCTCACCTGAAACTGGGAAGAGCAGGAGAGAAGGACAGATATTTCTGCCCAGCTACTGGGCTTTTACTCTTATCAGAACCACAGTTTTAAAGGCTGAATGCATCCACATGCAGTCATCAGGTTCTGAGTCTCAATTACACACCAGCACACACCTTTTGCACAGGCTCCCTCCTTCCCAGCTTTTGGAAGAGCTGACTCCTCAGTGGACCTTGCAGGTTCAACCCACGCTTTGACACAAGGAGGACAGGAGACCTTGCCCCTGTGACTCATCATTGCTCATGGCTGAACTTCAGAGCACAGCTCCTTGATCTTCAGGCCCTAGTGACACACGGACTTGTGAGCACACCTTTCCCCTGGATCAGCCATGGTTTTACAGCTGCCTTTCTGCTCAGCCACCCAGAATCACAGGGAGCACCCTGGCTATGGAAAGTGACACCTGATTCAGCACAAAGCTTGCCAATACAAACCCAAACCATTAAAGTTCGTGTTTGGTCTCATGTAACTCCAACATCTGGCCAATAAAGAATAAAATTTGCTTTAGGGTGCCAGTGTGAACCCACAGCCTCCCTCCAACGCAGTCACTGTGGTGAGAACATCAGTGTCTATTCCAGACGCTTTCCAGATTTTACCCTCCAAAAAAAGAACCCTGAGAATAACCACATAAGGATGCAGGAGAAAAAGCAGCACATACCTACCCTCCCTTGGCAGCTGCTTATAAAAATGGAAATACAAGATACTGCAAAACAATGTACTTTTGGGACAAGGTCTCCACTTCTGCCTGACCAGGAAGTAGATGGTGGTGGTACTGGATCCCTACACCCTGCTATAGAAGTCCACCACAACTCTGCTGTGTAAGTGATGCCTTTAGATGCATTTAGGTTTTAGCCATTTTGCATTTTAATATCACCATCATGCATTTTCATAATATCGCCTGTCATCTCAAAGGAGAAAATATTTAGAGTTACTTAAGGAATTGTACCAGGAGATTAAAAAAAGCTGTTCAACATGGCCTGTACCAACTCTCAAAAACCTGGAGTGATTCAGGAATACGCAGTTCCTCACCAGGATCAGTCAAAATGAGGGAAGGACAGCAAGCAGGATCTTCATTTCCTGCATTCAGTGCAAGAGAGCCCAAAAGACAGTTCATGAGTCTGTTTGGGCAGTGCAAAACACAGTTCTGCAAAAAGGTCAAGTTGACCATTAACTTCAGTTGCAGAAAGAACAGGACAGGGGCAGGCAGGGAGGTGCTAAAATACTCCCCAAATAGAAATAAAAGCTTTAAAAGGACTTCATGGAAGCTAAGATGAAACCAAGACAGCTTTACATCACATGCAGCACTACCTGCAGTCAGTCCATTGATAACTTATTACAATTCTTTTGTCCATGCAACGAGCAAATCTGTCAACCATCTGACACTTAGCACACTCACAACTAGCAGCACAAACCCAGATTCCACTAAATCTACCCCAAGTAGTGCCTGTTACCAGTAACTACTATAGATTTAACCATACAGTGTGGACATAACGCTTTTTCAGACAACAAGCAAAAGGCATGACTTTAGGATTTCCTAATTTAGCTCACAAAGTTCCCATCGGTGGTTGGGAAGAACACAGCAGCTTCCAGGCCATCACACACTGCTCTAAATTAAACTTGCCTTCACTAGCTTGAACATATACAACAGTTTAAAGCCCATGTAGTAAGAAGACATGAATTTTTATCAAATTACACTACACTTGTTTACTGGACTGCCAGAGACAGGCAGCATCAGCAATCTTTTAAAGAGCTGTTTAGCAAACACCCAGCAGGCAGTGGAGTAGGGAAGCCTTTGCAACACCCACAGGAGACCAGGCCTGAAAAATGAGAATCAAATCATTGGCTCCACATGGTTGTTCTCTTTCAACACAGCCAGCAGTGCAGGAAGGCTTGTTACACAGGCAGCTTCCCAATCCAGCTGTGTCATTAGTTCTTAAAACCTCCCAACACAGCAAGCCTCACCAGGGACCTGCAGCTCTCATAAGACAAACTGTCAGCTCTTTCATTTGTTTCCATGACATATTATGGAGACACAAAAAATTGAAGTAGTGTCACTCAGCTGAATTCCTTCCAACTTCAAGCTGAAGCTCCTCAAGCCTCCGCTACCTACATGTCCACCTGCACATGGAGCTACTTTTCTCCCTGTTTACATTTCTAACCACCCTGTTTTTTTTTTCCCCTCCCCATTATTTTTGGGTAGTAAAGTGGCAGACTATCTTTACATCCTCTGCAGGTACAAAAGTCCTGCTGTAGCACAATTCTGGTCCTTCACTTGCAGCCATATGCTGCAGCACCTTCCCTCCTTCCCTACAAATGTCACCTTTGAGCCTTCCGCCAGAAAGACAATGAAAGGCTCTACTTTCCTCTTCCAAGAAGTGGAATCTAGCTAAAAGTCTGAACAAATAACTGGATGCACCAAAAGTTCAGTTTATTTAAAATGTGGGTAAACGTTGCCCTTTGGAGCAGAGGAATTTGGCTTTAACATAAATGTTTTACCTCGCAGAAGTAAATCCTTTACATGGATTTCCCTTGTCTAAGACCTATTTCTTATAACGGCAACAAATCACTTCTGTACCTCTGCAAATTTACATGACATTTTGGAAAACACTTCAAGACAGATTCCCTGGTCTGGTGAACACACCAATCTAAAAAGGAGGACAAAGTACAAGGCAGTAATTCAAAGGAAGACAAGATGACAAGGAAGGTTACTGACTTATTACTTAAAGGAAAAGAAGTAGGTTTGGGAACATCTCCCAGCAGAGGGAGCAAGGTGGCTGGGAGAGAGGAGGATCCTGAAGATAGAACAAGGAAAGCTCCACAAATCTACCTTGGTCTCTGCTTTGCTTGGAAGGTGAATCCCACCTATAACCGTCAACAGCAATCTCAGCTTTTCAGCATCTTTAGCCTCACATTTCTGTCTCACTTGTGTGAAAGCTGAGCACCATCACTGACCACAAAACGAATGCTGCAACAGGGAACCCACTCTCAAGAGAGCCTGGGTTAGATGCCTGGAGAAGGAGTAAAGCCACAGAGACAACTTGGTACCTGAAGTATCATCTCTGACTTGAAAAAAAGAGGGTTTCTAGGAGCCTATTGAGCTTTCTAGACTCAAGAGGCAAGAATGATATTCGCTGTAATTGGGAAAAAGAGTTACAGAAAAGTTTGACTCTGCCCAACCTTATCATCAAGTGCTGCTGAACTCTTTGTTCAAACAGGCTCACATCCCACATATCCACTCACATCAACCAGGAACCAGATCTTTCCATCTGGGAAAGCAAAGCAAACCCTCTGTGTGCAAAAAAGGTTTACAAAACCTTAGGATACCTGAAAAATGATCCAGAAAGAACATGATAACGATGCTCAGCATAAAGATATGGAAGGTTAAAGTTTAAAACCATGGCTACGACTATGAAAAATGGTAAGATCTTGTAAGAGAAGATTTAAGGAGTAGCAACTCGAGCAGTAAAGTGCTTGGAGTCCTATGGGGAATCTTTCAAAGATTACAAGATTTAATCTAAACTCAGAATTTTTCTTCTTAACAGCAGTTTAAGATATGATCCCCCTTCTCAGTGTTTACACTTCCTGTTTCATGGAACCAGCCTTCTGGGTGTAGCAGTTCTGGGAAAATAGGTTGCTTAATAGAAAAGCCAAGCCTAAAGGGCTTCTCCAGGTGCAATGTCCCAACAGCACAAATTACTACACGACACTCCTCCTCCCATTTTCTTACAGTAAACGAGCAGATTAAAAGCAATCCTGTCCTATTACCTCTGCTGAAGAATTTGAGAGAAGCTTGATAAAGAGCCATGCTCTAGCACCAGATGGCACTGTTACCTGAAAAAGCCCTAATGATGCTGTGGTTAAAGACACAGGAGCTGGTTTTAAAGAAAAACAACATTTTGCCCATACATCAGCCAACACTTCTTGCAGACAGGCTGTCTCAGCACATCTGAAACACAGGTCAGAGTCAGCAGCCCCTACCAAGAAGAAAACAGCTGCGAGGAGCACAGCACCTCTACGGATGTCGAAGCCCAGTTTCTCGAAGCACCCAGTTCAAACAGGACCTCAGGAGATGGCTGTGGAAACCCTGGTGAATACCTGACCATCCAGGGTGAAAACGATGGCTGCGCTGATCTCTTGGGCAGTATCTAACAAGGTCTAAGTGAGACATGTTTGGCTGCTGGAAGTGACTTCCCTAAGGAGCAGCTCACTGATGCTAACACTGACTTATGTGTTAGGGAGAGAGTAGAAGCTCATTTCAGCCACTAGTCTAGATTCCTGGGATTCCCCACAGTCTGCTGCTTAAGCTTGCCAATTAAGTTGTGTTCCTGCTTGTGCTTTTTCATTTACCTGAAGCAAAAGGACTCCTCAAATTGCTGCCTTGGGAGGGAGATGGCAGTTATTATGCAACCGGTTTTCTCCCTTCTCACTGGACCACACTGGGGTTGCCACCTGGACAGCATCAGTGCTGTAGAAATTAGTTGCTCAACACTGTGAAGGACATTTGGGGCACAGTGCCAGGCCTGGAGGAAAGAGCAGGGACTGCTCAAACCTCCATCTGCCTTTCCAGAGGATAGAAAGGATGCTGGGAGGAAATCTGTGTGACTGTTGCTAACCAATTCACTCCTGAGGCACAATGAGTACACTGTGCCTTCCTACATCTTTGGGAGTAGGAATAAAAAGTATATCCCTGAAAAATATTCCTCTGCTCCATTTCCTGGAGCAAATCAGAGAGGGCTCTTTTGCTGAGCCAAAACCGGACTCTGCCAGGCTGGTGGTAACTCTGTGCTAGGGAACGAAGCATCTCCTCTCCACTTGCAATCAGGTCAGCAGTGTGCAGGAGGAACTCATTATTAGCCAAAATCCACCTTGCAAAAGCTGCCAGGGAACAACAAGAGGGAGACATATCAACAGAAAATCACCATGTCTGCTTTCCAGCTGGTTAGCTCATATGCTGCTGCTGTGAATACAAACCAGCCATTTAAATTAGCTTCTAATTGCTCACAATTATTCAGAGACAGCATAACCTGCAAACAGCTTTAAGACAGCAGGCAAGTCAGAGAAAGAACAGTTTAAGATGCTTTAACAAGATTCATACATTTGTGCTTTGCAGGTCTCACAGCCTACGTCCAGCAATGCTGCCTCTCTTAACAGCCCCCCTTGTCCCCATATATGTGTTTTGCATCGCAGAGGAAGATGACCCCTGAATGTTTATGTATTTCAGATTTCTACTCTTCCTTGCTCCCGTTTTTGGACTGGTTCAAGAATTAAACCAGTAATACTTTAGTCTACCCCAGTCGTTCATAGTCTCTGCACACACAGGCAGTTTAAGCAACACTATTTATAAAGCTGCTTAAAATTCCGGACACAGCCAGAGCTCTTTGATAGGATGTCAGCCATGCGACACCCGAATGTAGGAGGTTGACACAGGATGGTTAGTGTAATACAGCCCACTCTTCTCTTCCTTTCTTTCACCCAGAGCCTCCACTACCACCCTCACAGCAGTCCCTTCCCCCAAGCTCAGACAGCAATGTTGCACAATTGCTGCGATCTTCTCTGCTAAAAGAGGGAAGATATTACCCTATTATCCTTCAATACCTAGCATGTCAGTTTTGATTCACACATAAGACCCAATACAAGTCCAGCCTGCAGGTTAAATTGCTATAAGGGACTTCATTCAGACCTACCTTAAAGATGAAATTCCCTCACTCAGCCACGTTTGCACCCACAGCTACAGCGCTGCCACAGAGCCAAAACGCTCAACTAAGTTTTAGGAACCACAGCAAATTTAATAAACTTAAGTGGGATTATTTTATCAAGTACAGAATCTCCTCTAGGAGACAAAATAACACTGAAAAGTGATGTATAAATAGCTCTAGCTGGAAGCACCACATATGCTGTGTCATGCTACGCTTCCAAGCCAGTCCTGGGCAGTGAGTGCATGGAGTCCACTGGTGTTTCTTGTAGCTTCTGAGCTTCACACCTGCTCTGAAGTGAGAGCATCCCCCTGGAGAACTATTCTTGGCTGATCCCACACACAGAACCCACTCCACAAACACACTGCAGCGCCTCACTGCTCTGCTACATTGAGGAATGCTGCACGGACAGCCAGGCTGGCTGAAGCCCAAGGAGAAGAGGCAGAGCAGTGAATTCAATGAAGTAGATCAGGACCTGGGTAGATTTGCAGCCTTGGCCGGGAATTACAGGATGTCAGGCCGAAGATGGGGGCCGTTTCCACTGCTGTCTTTAAGAACACTCAGAGGAATTCTGAAATTTACTTGCAAGGAATGCAGTATCACTGCCTCCTCGCTAGGACACAGCTGAGGCAGAGGTCTAGGACCACCTCCCCAGCCTCTGCTCACATATGAAGGAGAGCAAGGTTTGGAGAAGCAAAATGGCTAACGTTTGCTGTGAGACATTGCGAGTATTCTGCAAGGGCTTGCTGTTAAATAACATGCTGCCTTCTGAACCTGCTGCATCCACAGTTCAGTCAGGTACCGGTTTAAAATAAAAATCAAAGCCCTTTGACCAGTTCAGCAACCTCTGGAATGCTATGGAGAATCCACCCTAAATTCAGCGACAGCATGGGTACCCTGTGCATGCATTTATTGCTGATAAACAGCAAAGCCACTCCCCCTGCTCACACTGCAGACGAGAGTGTCTGAATGCTACTGGGACAATGCAGCACAATTGCATCATTGCCCAAAAAAACCTCAGCTGCATTTTCTATTCACGGAGTTTCAATTATCCTCCCCATACATAAATGCTGTATTGGCCACTACAAAAAGAAGAAAACAGCCCCTACTGAATCCATACACCAGGCTACAAAAACCCAGTTATTTAATGACTGAATTTCTGCAATGCCTGCACTGTTACATGTGTTTTCATTCAAGAGGTGAATCTGACACTTGTAGAATGGCTGGGGAAGACTAAAGCATCTCCTAGCCAGACCAGGTTTAATTGATTACCTCTTGTTTGTGCATCCTATAATATAAAATCAACCAACCTTCAATTCCCTTCAATAACTGAGAAAATCTCTCTGGAACTGGTGATAGCAATGATTCAACAGGGACAAAAGCGTAAAAGCCCTTCAGAGTCTGATGTAACGCTCCTGTAGCAAAGCGTTGTTTCACCCCCTGTGCACAGGTAAATCTAGTGGACTGATTTTTTCCTTCCTTACCATCTCAGCCAGAGCAAGAAGCTTCCAACATTGTATTTAAATTCCACCAATACGATCACCCCACATTACTATATCATTGTGCCTTCAGGTGCTTTTTAAGCTGACTTCTAAACCATTTATCCAAGCCTTCCATATATGTGCCAGCAATCTAAGACAACACAGCATTTGCCCAGGAGAACATCCCTCACCCACATGGAAACACCACTCTCCTCACTGCCTTACTCCACAGGTATCCACTCAGTTTTTCAGCAGCACACCTGATGTGACAATAATTCAAGATTATAGCTCAGGGAATCGTCTTTTCTTCCCCTGTCCCTTCCCTGGCAGCTGAACAACCAAAAAGCATATATATAGATGGCCCACAGAAGTCACACAGCCACTGATATGAGTAAACACTTATAACAATGACAGAAACCAGAGGGACAATTAAGTCAGATGTTATTTGGTTTTGTGTGAAGTACACACAGTTCCCATTCTAAATCTGCTGAACTTAGATTAGTACATCTCCCCGGACACACGTTTAAAGGGCAAAACCCTTTATACCTGCATTAATCCTTGCCAGCCTGATTTCCTCTAGACATTAAGCATACACACAACAGTAAACTTCTTGCAAGAATACACATTTTCCCTCCTCAACTCCACACATGCTCTACAGTCCAACAGCCATACAGCAATCACAAGTTATTGGGTGAAAATACTGCCCAAGATGCTCACTCAAATCCAGCTTTGCAGAATGGCTTAGGCACTTAGGAGACCCAGTGTCAGTAGAGACCCTAAGGGAGGAACATACTTCTAGACCAGTGAGGAAACCCTGAAATCTTCCATTTCTAATGAGGAGTGTCTTGGAGAAACATGGAACTTCTCCTGCAGTAAAAACATTGCCACCTCTCACAGGCAAGCAGGGGGAGATCCACTGTTAACAGAACTCTCCTCGGAGCTACCGTCCCACAAATGCCAGAGACAAGAGTCCCAGAATTTTCTAAAATGGATTTAAAAACTGTTTTAAGGAATGCTTTGCTGCACCCCTCTCCTCTGCATACGGATCAGCAGGCTGCCCCTAGCACGTATTTTAAAAAGTCTTCTCTGAATTTATGTCTTCAGCAGGAAAACGGGAACATGTCTCTATTCCCTTCCTTGCCCAATTGACAACTATCAGACAATAACATCACCTGTAAGATGTTTCAATGCAGATCTGGTTACAAAAGGTGCTAAAATAGCAGTGGGGGATGCCACACTCGACTCAGCAGCTCTGTCAAATATTGCACAGTTACAAAGCACATTTGCTCCCCTCCTTACCCTTTCCACCCCTTCTCCAGACCTGCTAGTTCAGCCTAAGGTCTGAGATGAGCTAAGGTCTTTCATCTTGAGCATCTTTACTGCCTCCGTGGACTCTCAGGTGTAACCTGACAGGATGTAAGTAGCTCTGTTGAGGATGCCCTTAGAGGAATAAGTGCTCACTCCAGACAGCACAAGCAAAAAGCAGTAAAAGCCTGTTTGCCTGAAATCAGTAGTTCTGCTTTCAAACAGACACGCAGATTGTCAACGAAAGGTTCCTTCTGGTTTTTTTTTCCCCTTTAAAAAAGCATTCAGTTTTCAGAGCAGAAAGGCATTAGATTCCTAGCACCAATACAATACTGAGTCTGGCATTGCACCTGTGCTAACAGCATCTTGGGAATATCCTAACCAAGAAAAAAAATATTAAGGACAAATTATGCAGCTGATCAATTACAACACCACTGATCCTTGTCCCTCCAGTGGCATGACTCCAAATGATTGATTTGGATATCTGGATGCTTTAGCATCTACACACAAAAGAACAAAACGTCTGGAGAACAACTAATCAATCACACCATCTACAAAACACATTTTACCCTCTCAAACCAAGTCAGTTATCCTTGACAGAGAGGCTCATACTTCCTGGAACTGTAATTCACTTGATGATTACTTCCTACAATAACTTTTTTATATATTTCTAGGCACATATGCAGTAGGAAAGAGCATATTTTGCTTCAATACCAGACTATGCTAAGTGCCATACACATAACGTGTTCTTTGCTTTAATGACTTCAATTGAAATAGAGGGATTACAGCCCATCACCACCCCAGTGAAACACTGAGCCATAAACACAGTTAGTGTAGGTTTGCAAAGGCTATAAAAATACCCTGGCATGGGGATTTAGAGAGCCCTGGTCCCCTGACAGCTGGAGCACTACTCTGCCTCCTCCTCCTTCCAGCAAAATGGATGCTAACCGAACTCTGCCTCTTATGGGCACTGCCAAAATGCCATGGTGAGGGCTGCCCTGCAAACCCTTCCAAGGGGCACAAAGCTGCAGGACTGTGACTGCAGAAAGTAATGACTGGACAGTAGATTTCAGAGCTACTGAAAAGCCACACGGCATGAACTAAACAGCACTGGGGTGACCTTAAGCAGAACTGCTCTGAGGTGCTGAGTCCTAGCCATGTTCAGGGAAGGGTCTGTGAGCTGACAAGCCTTAGGCTGCATTATAAGGGCTGTCATTCCTAATTAGAACTACAAACTAAGTCCTCCCTTAAAACTGCCCCTACTCATTAATTGTCACTGTATACTCCTTAGACGTGGCAGGCTCCTCAAAATGATGTGTAACCTCCAGCAGCAATTCAAGCCAAGTCAGAGCAGCAACTACCAGGATGCTCCTGTGCTTACAACAGGGATTTTTCACTTGAAAAGATTCCCCAGCTTTGCAAGCAATGCATATGCAAAGCACTGCTTCATCAGCTGCTGAAATGGAGTGCAGGGGCTGAACAGAGTAGCTATGAAAAACCAGGTGTACGATTATGCAGTGGACAATAACAAGCCAAGAACATGAGAATTCTCAATCTAAAGGTGTCTCCTCTGCGCATACTCCAGTACATACTCAAGTACTCAAGATTCTGGCAAGACTTAAACATATGTTGAGTACACAGAAAAAGGAGCTAAAGTGATGCTTTTGTTATGAATATGAAATGACAAAGTCTAAAAAAATCGAGAAAGCACTTGATGCAGCAGAATATTGTAGTGAAAGGTCCTCAGCCATGAACATCTACATAATAGAACCACCAGGCTCTGACAGGCATTTGTTGTCTTTGTCAGCTTTTATTTTTGGATATACTCCTTATCAGGGGTGCGTGAGGAGATTTCCTGCATGTTACAACACATGCCTTCACAAAAGATTCATGCAGAGAATACAAAGCACCACCTTCTCTGTACAGAGTCAGCTTCCATCCCTCTTAACTCATCTGTCTGGATTCGTTTCTCATTACCCCAGAGCGATGTGCCTGGCTCACATAGCCACGTATGCAAAATTATCTTTATCCTACCGGGTACTTCACAGTGCCTCACACCTTGCCTCTTTCCTCCTTTACCCTTGCCTTGGGCACTGAAGGCTGAGAAAGCCAGTTTGGACAGAGAAAACATAGCTGAACTGGTCAGAAGGCCAACTCTAGAGCTCTAAGACATGGCATTTAGTAGGCCTGAAACTGCTACTTAATTAGGTTTGCTCAATGAGTCATATTAAAAGGCATATATATAAGAACAGGTTCTCCATTAGTGTGAGGACCTCACTGGATTATGTAGGTGAAATGCTGCCATTACAAAGCATTCTTTTTTCACTTCATATACTTAACCATGACCTACATTCCTTTGCTCAAAGGAAGCCCATCTCCAGAGGGAATGTGCCTGTTCAATCAGCTTCAGCATTTTTCCAGAGTTCAGAAGGGATGGATGGAGAGGCCTCATGTCTCTTCTGATAACACACAGCTTAGAGAAGCTCCAAGAAAATGAGTGGTAAAAAAGCCATCAATTTAAAATAAGGGCAGGCAGTATCTGCAGCCTGGTCAGACCAGCACCCTCTGCTCCAGCGACTGCTGGGATCAAAGAACACCACATCATCCACATGCCCTCCATAAGCCTGGCCAGCTGCTTTACTTTGTTGTGCAGTGGGCTGCCTCCTGGTGAAACTGCAATCACGATCAGGTTTGCAGAGGAAAACAAAAGCAGACTTAGCCTTTAGTGAAGAATGTGAAGACAAGCAGACTCACCAACTACATGAAAATATAAAAAGGGAGCAGCAACTCACATGCAAGGATTACGCCTTACCCTTGTTTCCTGAAAGCTTCTCCCATGTTGACACCAGTCACTTCAAGATACAGCCTCTTCCTTACACTAATGCAGAGCCAGCAAAAACCAACCCCTTAAAACATGCACCCACCCCCCTCAAAAAACCTAAACCAGAAAGAAACCACAGAAGGCTCAACAGAGAAGGAATTTGTGCTCTGGGGCAGTGTGTCCAGGGATCCAGGCCCATCCCTCAGGTCTCCCATCTGGGCTGCTCAGGGCTTCCTCCAGGCACAAATACTAGGATGAAGACAGCCCGTAGGGTTTCAGACTACAGGGAGAACAGCTCACTGTGAGGGGGGTCAGGGCTGCAGCAGGAACTGAGAAAGCCTAGAAAAAGCAGTGACAGAATAACATACCTCACTGCCACAGCCTTTGGAATATACTGATTTGATGAGTGCATTCTCCCCATCAGAAGCATTTCAGATTTACACTTTTTCAATCCTATACGAATGTTAGAGATTTAAAAAGCACCAACAGTTCTTACAAGCTAACCCACATCATTTTTCTACCCTCTTTATCACCACCAACAATAAAGATCCCCAACACTTCCCAAGGCTGTTGGCTTTGTTGGTGCAGAAAAGGATACGCCCAACGCAGCAAACCTCAACAATACAGACAGCAGTAAAAATCACTCTCGCTTTGGTGCACTAAGCAGTTAAGATCAGGAGGTGCATGGAGACTGTGAATACAATAAGCTGTTCACAAAACAACAAGGATTATGTCGCATAGAAATAGCTCCAAGATTTAAACAGATATGAGATCACCAGGGGAGTGGTAAGAATGTCACAGTTAAAAAATACCATGATTTTCCCTTTTGTTCATATCATCCTAAACAGAAAAAATGAAGGAGAGATCAGGCTTAAAGTTCCCTCCAACTAAATGGAAACCAGCACATTCTCTCCTTTGTTTCCATATAAACTGCTTTCCTTCACCAGTGCGGCTCCTCTCCCGAGACACAGGCTGGTGGATGCCAGCACTAAGCCTGCTGCCAGGGCAGGTCTGGCAGCTGGACCACATCCAGACCCAGGCTACCCACAGCAGGACAAACCCCAGGCCCGGCACTGCAGCAGGACACCCCATTCCCACCACATCGCACTCCCTTGCTGCAGCACCAGCACCACCTCTCAAGTTCCTAGTGCTGTTCAGCAGCACATCCTCTCTCAAACTTTTCCATCCCACGTGCAAGACTTGGAAATGAAAAGAAGATCCAGACTCAGCTGTGTGCAAGCAGGCACTCTCACACTGTACTCCACCAGAGCATGAGAGTCTCAGAAACGAGGTCAAGGATGAAGGGGTGATGTCTGCTCCTCTTCCTCCCTCTCCTCCCGTAGCCCTTCACAGAACTGTCACTTCCCTTGCCATTTTTAAGTTTTGTTTTCAAACCTTGGCCAGAGAAGCGTAACCTGGGAGCACAAAGCCATTAACTAAATGCTTCTAGTCTGAAGTCCAAGCAAGTGAGGGAGGCAGGACAAGCAGATGTTCCGAAGGCTTGAGCCCATGAGAGGCTGCCTGTCCACAAAGATTCTATTCTCTGCATAACAAGAAATAACGAATCTCATTGAAAATATATACAGAAGGGTTTATGGAGCCCATTGTATGACATCCTCAAGAGACATGAAACATACTAAACACACTGTAAACTGATACGATCTCTAACTTTGCCAATGTTCAATCAGAACAGCATAAGGTTACTCTTCGCAAGTACCTAAAACCACAAAGAGCCCACAATGGGACACTTCTGTTTTAAAAGCAAAGCTTAACTCCAGATTTTCAGGGAAACTTAAGGCCACATTTATATTTAAGCTGAAAGTTAAGAAGAAGGGTCTCCTCTTCCATATACCTGATCAGCAGTAATGCAAACAGTCTGTGGCAGAGTCCTGGCAGAAATATAAGTCACCTCTGAAACCAACCCGTCTGCAAGTGCTGCGCTGATGGATGGTTTGTATTGAAGCACTACAATAATTAGTAAATAATTAATTGAATACAAGACAACCAGACAGTTCTATCAGAAATCTGCATTTTCAACCCAAGAGAAGACACAAGCATTTCCTTTCTGAGTGAAACTATTTCAAAGAAACTCCAACTCTTAACACCCTGATTGCTGCACACCTCTCAGGATGAAGCCTCCAACTATATTTTTACTTCTGCCTTCCATGGACAGAGCATACATACTGTTTCGGCTCCACATTCAGAGTAGTTCTTAGTTCCAGTCTGGTCAGCAACCTAGGCTGAGACAGTAACACAAAACCAGAAATTACTAAAAATAATTTCTACAGTGGTGTGGTACACGCTTGTCCATCAGCGTCTGGGTCTTCTGCTACAGCCACACTGCAGACCCTTTGCAGGATTACATTGTCACCACAAACACATCACCCACAGGGATCAGCACTAAGTCTCCCTGACAGCCACAAGCACGGCGACACAGTGATACCTTCCACAGGCTTTGGGCATGTGACATTTTTACCAATACCTTACTAGCTCACTTAAGGCAATAATGGCAGCTGCAAAAAGGGCCCCTCCAGTTAAGCTCTCGATCCAGCCTGAGGCCTCTAAGCACCTCAGCATTACAGCATCTAACAGTCACTCACCTTTCAAACAGCAACAGCCCAAAGATCAGAAGTTGACTTAAAAGCCTATCATTCAACAGACCCAGATCTATTTCACCTAGCAAAGATTATTTTGCTACACAACTGTAAAAAAAATGCCAATGAAGTTTAAAAAGAAGTTGCTGCTTCTTGGTTATTGCAAGAGTAAGTGATAGTGGGGTTTGTAGAGTTCACTGGAAACTGATTGTGATAGAGGCAAGTCAAATTCGCAACTGAATCTGAGGTTTCTTCTCCCACACGCACCAATCACAGGTCTTTCCACAAAGTAACACTTCAGGGCTGAAAGGATGAAGACAAACAGCAACTTTCTCCTTGCAGAAAACCTCGGCGCCAGAAGCCCAATGCCACAGCAGCACTGCAGAGGCAGCAGATGGATAAATATTTCAGTGGGGAAGTCACCATAGCTTACTTAGGACAATTATGAAAAGAGAATTGTGAAGATACTTGAACACTGCACCAAAAAGCATATTGCTAGATGTTACCAATAGTCTGGGCACTCAGACAGTGCTTCTTTTCATAATAATGGGAAAAAAACCCCTTGTGACGTGCACAGAAGTAGGCAATGGAGAAAGTGTAGTTTCCTGAGAAAAATCAATTATGGTGGGGGAGCAGGGTGGGATAAAAACAATACATATCTATTAGTGTGACATTTTAACAACCATCACAGCAGCTTTTGTGAATGGAACACCAAGATAATTCAAGAAAATATTAGTTTCAAAACACTTCAAAGCAGCTCTGGTAAGCAGCTCTCTCACCATTAGCACATCTCTTGGCAGAGACCTGCAGTTTTCAATACATCCAACAAAGTAAGATAATGCCTCTCTCTGTTCAGAGACACATTCAACACATCACTCGGATTTCACCCCAGCAACACTTCAATAGCACCTGTTCCCATTTAAAATAGCTATTTATAACAAGGTGGGTGTCAGGAAGGGTAATTTCACCCATCACTTCAGGCCTGGGTGTAAATCATGGATCACATGTTGTCATTTATGATTAAAAGCTCTTCCTCTTCCTGGTGTCTAATGGAGATTTGCCACTTTGCTAAATCCCAGTGCAGCTGAATGTGACAGGTGTCTTCTTTTCCTGAAAGCACAAGATAAACTCAAAGGTAATGAATGTTTGGACGAGGCTAAGCTGGAAGTCGCACTACTAGTGATGCACACAATATGTACTAACCTACTGGAGCCTCATTTCACATGGGACATAAGAAACATCTTTTTTTTTTCTCTTCTTTAGAACACAGATAAATCCTAACTGCTTCATTTCAAATACTCTAAAGCATTTTAGTGGAAGAGCTGCACTTTCAGCTCAAATACCAGTGACATTCATTAGCAGGAAAACCTAAAACCCAAGCTCAACATCACTCCTCAGTTCCAATGCAATGCTCCCAGGCTAGCACGTCATGCTCACCCAATTAAGCATTTTGAGAACATCCAGGGACTTTTGTGGTGAAACTGGAAAAATGAGAGGGCAAACAGATGCCCTGCCAGTCAGGGAGGCCAAGCATCAGACAGGTCTGCCACCATCTACAGTAGGACAGGGATGGCTCTCAAGAGCAACAAACATTCTATTGCCCTGAGTAACTTGACTCCCAGAGAAGAACTGCAAAGATGAAGGATGTGAAGATAAATGGGTGGGGGAGAAAGGGTGTTTGACACAGCAGCAATCCTGGTGTGGGGAGAAAACTAAACCTAATCAAAGGGCATGAACACCTGGGAGCCTCTGAAGCAGCAAAATAGTGTAAAAATGAAAGAAAGCTATAAAAAAAGACTGCTACCACAACAACCTTTTGTCTACAGCAGCAAAAAGACACCTGATCCTCTTACAGCACAGCAGGAACCAGCACAGCTAAGGGGTAAGCTAGCAAATACCTAAGAACTACAGCTTGGTGTCGTCTCTCCCATGCTCAGTAATACCTATAGGTTGGACAATGATGCTACGAAAGTCATTCTGTGTCTAATCCTAGAGCCTTTGTTTTCAGCCTTCATTGGAGCCCTGCCAGCACTGTGGATCAGAGGCAGGCAATCCCAACTGCAGCTGAGGTAAGTTAGCAGTACTAACAAGAACAAACTGCATTTCACAATGATTTTGCACGCTGCTTCCCAGAAAAAGTACCACGGACTCTCCAGCTCCCGGGGAGCTCAGTTCTCTGCCATCACCACATTGAGACAACTCTTCCAGCACCAAGGAGATGCAGATAGAAGATGCAGATAGGAGACACATAGCAGACTTACAAGATTGCTCACAAATGCTTCTACAAAATGGCTTGCTAGTCCAAATGGTACTAAGTGGTAAAGATCCCAGTTCTGGAAAGCAACAGCTCTCAACCCGAGTCTGTTGCCCCCTCCACACTCTCACCTTTAGCAGCGTAAGAGCACGACACTCATTTACAGAAGCAGGTACAGGAGTACAGAGACAGGAATCTGTCCTACAAACACTGCTTTTAAAAGCTGATCTTTTCAATCCGTTTCTCATCGCAGCTCTCCTGACAGCAAACACTTACCAATGCCAGATTAGAAGAGATTAATTAGGCTATCACAAGAGAAAGTACAGGTTCATGTCAGTCACCACAGGCAGTAAGGTACACAGAACAATAACCAGCAGGGGCAAGGTGGGAGATGAGACCAGCCCAACACGGCCAAGAAGGTCAAATGCAGTTTGTAAATCCAACATGTGCGGCTCAGCCCCAGTTTCCAACCATTTCCACAGCCACTACAGGGGAAAAAAAAACAAGCAAGCTTTTGTAGTGAGTACTTTCTTCGCAGCAAGTATGTCAGCTATAGGAATTCTCAGATAAGAGTATTTTCTCTACAAAACTGCCTTGCCTGCACAGTTGTCCATATGCTAATCAAAAACTGCCGTAATATGAATAGAAAGCAACTGTGTGGGACAGAAACAAAAGAAGTCAAAGCATCACCATGAGACAGGAGACATTAGGCATGAATACACATTCTGTGTTTGCACCTGAATACCAGTTAAACAGCAGAATACACAAAATTAGCACACCACATACTCAGGCCACATTCACTATGCTAACCTAAGACATAATTCAACTCAACTATCTTAAGTGCAAGAGCAGATATGATTCCAAATGGTAACCCATACCTGTGGATGCCAATATGGTACTAAATTACATCACTGAGAAGAGAAAAAATTACAGACAGCACAATTAAGTGGAACCCAGGAACTTAGCCTGGATTTCTTCCAAAGCTCAAAGTATCAACACTGAAAAAACCCAGGACGACTCCTGCAGTTAAAGATTTTAAACATGCACTACAGTGACCACATCGATTATCATATTTGTGGTATTTGTTTCCTATAAATCATTAAACTTTCACTAAGATCCCCACAAAACAAGAAATACAAGAGCTGATCACATAATCGTCCTGTGAAATACAAAGAGTGCTTGATATGGAAGTGTTAAGTTTTCATCTAACACTTGGGCTCAGATAAAAGCAATCGCAGGAAAAACATTCATATCAGTCAACAAGGTACTGGAAGCTGATGAGGGCAGCCAGAGCCACTTCTGGTCAAGAACACACAGCACGACCTGGAGCAGACAAGAGCTGCAAGATGAGCAGGGATAGAGCTGATCTGGCAAGGATGTTAGCAATGTAGAGTTAGAGGGAGAAAATGGAGAAGATCGTGCTTCACCACATACTAGCTTACCTATAAATAAGCTCTTTATGAGCCAGGTTTACTTTTCATGAGAGATGAGTGTAAACTGCTCACACAGTTATGCTACAAATAACAGGTTTTGCCATCCAGACTGGGACAACTTCCTAATTCAAGAAATCAAAGCAATCAGTTAACTCCTCATGACAGACCTTCCCTGATGGATACAGGAGGTGGTGGCTGCTGCAGTGAGCATAGGGGCTGGCTCAGGATGCCCAGAGTACCAGCCTGAAGAGCTCAGGAGTAATCACAGGGAGCTCCTGCCTGGCACACATTTTATTGTAGTAAAGTCACCACGTACTTAGCACCTTGCTTTATCATTACAGGGCAGATTCGTTTGTGAACCAAATGAGACGTTTCTCTGCCATGTACCAGCAAAATCCCCACCACACAAAACTAAACAGAGGAAGTTTCCAGCCTAAGAGTCAAAAGGGCAAATAAGCTGACTCAGCTACACAGGTCAGGTGTTCCGGGTGAAAAGGGAGTTACTGGGCCGGTAACACTCTGAATCTCCCTGTTTAATTTCTACATGTAAAGTGAGATCTCAAAACATTGACAGCTGGCACATTAGGATGATAGAAATACCAGCTGATGTATTAAAACATCCTGAAGTTCCTTCTTAATCTAAGCACCCAGGAATTCTGGTATTTCCTGTGTACCATCACTTTCCCTGCTGTGCAATTCTGCAAGGTACTCTGTTTCCTCTTATATTTCAGAAACATACAGAAGTGTGCAGTCCAGGAAGCAACTTGCTTCATCCTGTGAAGTTTGCTCCAGTTCAGAAAGCTCCCACAGTCAGGACAATTCAGGCTTTTGTTCATCAATCACAAGCTGCATTAAATTTACCCCAAGCAGACAACATTACCTACTACTACAACTCCTTAGGAAGCGATTCCCAAGCTCTCTGGAATACACCCGAAACATTGGCCAGCCCATCTCCTACAGGAAGCAAATGAATCATCCGCATCTGCAGACTTGAAAAAACAAAAACAGATGCCTTCCAGGAAGGATGGAGATTCCTCCCTCTCTCCCACTCCCATTTTCTGCTTTAAACTGAAGCCCACAGACAACTCACCAAGACCGTGCTGCAGCACTGCAAACCACAGCAACTTTTACAACCTGTGGCACAAGGACAGAGAAAAGGCTGCCAACAGAAGTCTCTTGTGTTAAGGACAAAACAATAAATACAAAGCGGCAGTTCATTTCCAGTCAGTTGCACAGATGTGTAGTAACTCTAAATTTAGAAAATGTGGCTATTTTGTCTAATGCTGTTTCAAGGAACTTGGACTCAGATGCTGAACAGAAGCATGAATATTTCTGGCAATAATCATGAGAATTATTCACTTTCCCTTCCAAGGGAAAAAAAAAAAACAAATCTTCAAAAGCAGAGGGAAAGACAAAGCCAAAGAACAAAGAGGGTCTTGCTAGAAATCTGATCAACTCTGAACAAAAAATATTAAGCAGTGCTCCATGCACACTCACCTCCAATACCAAAAAGCAATGGTGTGAGGGCACAAGCCAGCCAGCAGCAGTCACTCGAGACAGGGGCCGAGCCCTCTGACCCCTCTCTCCAGCAGCAGGTAGGGTAGAAATGGCCATTTTAGAGCCATGTGGAGTAAAGTCAGATAAAAGCAAATACAAAGGCTCAAACTGTATCTCAGTGTAGCTCCTGACACCAATTTCCCTGAGGTCCAAAATCCAGGACCAGTTCTTTAATAGTATATCTTGATCAATAGGCCTGAAAAACCCACTTGATTCTAGAAACCCCACTAGTAACTAAGTTAACAACCTACATGTGGGCTGCACTTCACAGATGACATTTCCTCCTAACCTGGCTATGCAAAATCCACAGCTCACCAGGATTTATACCCAAGCTAACTTTAAAAAAGCCCAAACATTAAGTTACTCACTTTAGGTACTCATGTGAGTGTAATCAAATCAAACCCAAGTCTCTCAATAGTTTCCAAGCGTCCCATTTTACACATATGCCAAATAATCAATGAGTTACAGTTCAGGGTGAGAATGATTTGCCCAGACAGAAGGGTCTGGCTATAACTGCACTGAGGCATGTCAAAAGTTCTCCCACCATCCAGACAGCTCATGCTTTCCAGCCTTGATTGGAAAGGATCAAACAGATAAGGCACTGAGCAACCACCAAAAGCACCACCAAGGCTGGCAACATTGATGCCAGCTTTTACCCAGAACCACCTGAGGGAAAGTCTGTCACCTTTCCAACACACATAGCCAAAGAGGAACTGTCACATTAGAGTCTGGAAAATGCTTTGAAGATCAAAAGTGCTACTTACTTGCTAAGTATCCTTATCAGCACAGAGGCAGCACCGTTTCTTACAACAAAAATGATTCAGATGCAAAATTCTTTTATTCTCAAAAAAGTTTTATCCTTTCAGAAGTAGGTAAAAAAATAAATCAGTCGTGATGGAACTAATTCTAGCTCTCCCAGTATTAGCCCATTTCACTACGCAGAAGGCTCATCGTCCGCTGACAAACGAAAACTGTACCAATCATTTCAACAGGAATGATGCAACAGGAACTCTGTGCTTTGGGCTAAGAAACACAGTTAAAAGCCTTAAGCTTCTCATCTTTTCAGATGGAGACTGAATAGCCCTCTTCACTTGTCAGTCTCCAAAGCCCTCCCTCACAAGCAGAAAAGCTAATAGCTTTACAGGCACCGGTAAGAACAAACCTCAGAGGCTGTGTTTGATGTGTGCTGAATGCAGAACCACATGGTACCACTGTTGCATTTTATGGTACAAAATGACTGCTGCTTAATGGACCGAGGGCAAAGCTGTTGAGTTTCTGTTCAACTCAAGAGACTGTAACCAGAGGCTGTGAAGTGATACCACTGCAAATGCAAGCTCAGCAGGGTTTCCTTGTTTCAAATTTACTCCTGTGAATTAGTTTTTTTCCTGGCCTGGAAGCTATGCTAAGATAGAGTTCTGTCCTCTCCTAGCCTGAAAGCTTGGTCTCATCTCCTACCAGCCACCTTCACACTGCCCATTCATTTCACAAAGAGTTACAGCACAAGCTGTTGAGGAAAGAAACAGGTCATGATTTTAAAGAAAATGGCAAAAGCAAGGGGCAGTCACAAAGCTCAACTACCTTACCTAGAGCATCCAATGCATCTCTGTATCAGGGAGCTGGTTGTTCAAACCCCTTGGAAAACTGGGCAAATGATTTAAAATGTAGCTTGATGCATCTACTTTCAAGGTATCTCCATACAGGCACAAAAAACATTTTGTATCTTGGCCTCCACCTGCTGCCCTTATAAACCCAAACAATCTCCTATCCCAGGCCAAGAAGCTAACACAGCAAGCATTTCCAACCCACCCCAAACTACAGCATCTCATCGAGACCCTGCTCTACCCACCACTGTCACACACCCCTAACCATTCATTTGTTAAAGTTTAGATCAGCAGGAGCATTGATACATGTGCTCTAGGCTCACAGCACACAGGAATCAATGCTCTTTAGCTTAAGCCTTCCCTCCAAGCTGAACTGAACAGCACTGAACTGAAGCAGTCACAGCACTTCTTCAGTACAACACGCACCTGACCAACAGAGAAGGATGAACAAAGCATGAAAGTAATGTAATTTCTTACATTATGTAATTTCTTACATTACAAAGCAATGCCAGAAGAACAGTCTAGTTACTGTACAGAGGTACAGATTTCTTAGTGTTAAAATCTGACCACTTTCAACTAATTTTTGGCCTTGAGCTACGTGTCATATTCTGAAAGTGGAAGGAATTTGAGCTACAGACTCTTATTGGATCTCTCTCTCCATTAAGCTGCTTTAAACCCTACACAATTAAGGGCAGAAGACAAATGCAACCTCTCCTGTCCTCACTTACCGCTCCTTCACAAGCACATATCCAACATATTGTTATCAAGTCTGCAGTTGCTATCGATAAGTATGTTTGTTTCCATCTACAACACACTCTGAAGACTTCATCCCAGTAAACATTCACAGCTTCCACCTGGGTCACTTCCACTGCCTGGTCCAAGCACTCCCCAAAGGCTGGGGCAGAGAGCACAGCAGACTTGACTCCACACCTTTTTTTTTTTTGCCAAGTGCTTAGTCAAATGCATGAGATAGGTAAGAATAATCCTGAAGCGCTTAGTTAGAGAAGCTTTCTATCAAAAAACACAGCTGAGACCATAACACACCTAAACTGCACAAAGCTGGGCTGCATGTGCTCTGGCTTTGCAGCACAGGCAGAGGATGCTCCATGCAATTTATTCAGCAGAGACTGAGAAGAGCAATACAACTAATAGGACACATGTCAGCTTGAAACTCAGGCAGCAGCTATTTCAGTTATCAGTAACTTGCACCACCTCTACTGCCAAAACCACAGGTTTTTCATAGTATCTGACATTTCCAGTTACCCCTTACAGTCATTATTGCTCTATCCCCTCCACAGAAACATGTAACATTCAGAAATAAGAAAACTCTTACCAATATCTGTCAAAGGAAAATCCCCATCCTGTCCCAGGACCTTGTCATTAAGAGAAAATTACTTTTGCTGAAGTCTGGTGACTTTGCAAATTCAAGTTCACAAGATATTTTAGTTTCAGACACAACCATGCCCATCTATTTAGCAGTCTAACAGCCATCAGCAAATGGAAAAAAGCCCAAACATTACCATCGAGTCTACCTGTGTTTTCTTTAATTCTAGAAGATAGGATTGCATTATCCTACCTTTCCACAGGTCTAAAGGTCTCAGGAATGGAACACACCAGCTACACAAGGTAGAGTCGAAACTGAGTTACAAGTCAAGTGCACAACACAAAAAGACGACAGAAATGCAAGCCATCATCTCACATCTCTTGGTTCCAGGAAACTCAGGACAGACAACCTCAAAAGTAAGTGCAAAGATTTGAGATGGAAGTGTCAGTTCCTCTGCTTACAAATGGCACATTTGAGCAAAACCCAGCACACCTGGGAGGTAACAGTAGAGTGGAAACAATGAAGCAGATTTTTCTTAAGTAGCATTTAGGAAGGAAGGTGTCATCACCTTCTGAGCCTTTGAAATCCTCCAAGCAATTAAACAGTCAAATAAGAGGAGGCTTTTAGTTTCGTAAATGCCAATTATTTCCCAGCACCAACGCAGATGCTGAACATTAAAAATAGTGTCTTCCCTCCGAAGAGAGGAGCTGAGGACAGCTGCCATAAGCAAGCAAGGCTCTACCCTGAAAAGCATCTGTCAAAGCTTCTGCCATTTAACTTCAGTGAAAAATCTTCAGCCAAAAAAATAACTCTGTGAAATTGCTTAAAGCCACTTCTTTGTGGAAGCCTGCATTGGAGCTGCATCACAGCTGCAAAGGGCGAATCTGTATGGGAAATCTGCAGCAAAATGCCTCACTCACACAGGTATTTCAAAGCTTGTCATGGGCTTTGACTGATTCCTTCTAAAGCTTTTAGTGCACATTAGTTTGTTTACTAGTCCTAAGAGCATTACTAATTTAGCTTCTTTTTTTTTCCAGCAATACCAGAACGCTCTGAGTGCATCTTGGAAGAGAGTGTGTCACAAACCTGCTTGCTTGGGGAGAGGTTTCATCCATTATAAAAATAGCACTCCTTTCTAGATTTGGAATAGTTATAATTAATTGCTTAGCCCAGGTGGCCACTTGCAACTCCCGAATTATCAATTGGCTCTGCATGCTGTACACAAAACAATTTTCCATACAGTAATAGCATTCACTGTTCAGTACTCCTGAGATTTCCTTACTGCCAGTTGTGCTGGATTCCACTTTTGCAGTAAAATATTAATGATGATCCCCAGTCTGTACTGCAAGAGCCAAACAAATCAAAGTAAAATGAAGAACTGACTCAAGGGTACGTAACCTTGCAATGGATATTCACAGGATGGAAAGGTCACCCATTAAAGAGGTTCTATTTTACACAGAACTGCAAAAATTCCAGTAAGCCTTTTCCCTTCTCTTGTCTCTAACGACTATGAACATCAGGTGGTTTCAAAGAACCCTCCAAAGGACTAACTGAAAAGTCAGATGCAAGAAGAGGGTTAGATACAGCTCCTCCATGCAATAAACCCCAGTATTAATAGTTTATGGGCACTGAATTTGTGAGCTGCAACAAAACTAGAGTTCTGCATGGTGACCAGCATTTCCTCATGGCTCCTGAAAAGGACCCTGACTGTGCAACGCCGAGCCATCCCTCTGCATCTCCTGAACACACTTACACTATATCACTGCATTTCCAGACAGCAAACACCTTGCTGGGTTTGAAATGGAAGATTCAAGCTCTCTGTTTTCATCCCTCAATTGCAAATCATTCCCACAGAGTCACTTGCTAGGAGTAACACGTGAAGAGAGTATGCTGAGCTGAGATTTCAGAGCAAGGGCTGAGACTGGCTGCAAAAGGGACACAGGGGAAACACAGTACTTCAGTAAAAGGAAACAATCCCTTCTACTATAAGTGCAGTAGGACTGTAACTTAAAAGTTTAGGTCACAGCAGTAACCACGTGGCAGAATTCAGACAAGAAACCAAATATTCATTAAAATCTTGAAATGATGAGTATAATATTTTCAGAAATTTCTGTAACTTTCTATTCCTGACTCAATATTTGAGGACAAGATACTATATCAGTGAAAGGTGGGAAGAAGAGCTGTATGGGACAAAGCAGAGTTGAATTCATAGAGAAACTTGTGGAGATAACATCAGACAATTTCCACCTAACACATTAGCTGCAAAGTTGAATGCAAAACAGAGTTGCATTTTGGACCTTACAAAACAAAATGCTGCTAAAAATTTAAAAAAAATAATCTGCACCTTGAATCTTTGGCAATCCTGGGGCACTATAAGGTCCCCTATGCATAAATCAATCAGCAACACGTGTGCATAGCACAGGGTCACAGCAAGACCAAGCACAAGCATTTGCTCCTCAAAGCAGAGAGGGAGCAGGAGGCTGGGAACTCAGCTGAAGGCCTTTAGATAAGGCTCTGAAATACAACACCTGCACTTCCCATTTCCCCCAGCTACACACCAGGCATATCTGCCTGGCACAGGCTTTGTGAAAATTAAAGGTGCCACAGCACTCTAAGCCTTCCAGGTGAGAGGAAAGAGGAGGAAAAGAAGAGCATTTTAAAGCACTCTGTAAGCCTTGCTAATATTTCTGTAAAGTTCCCCAAGGCAGCTCAAGTGTGCAGCAGGAATGCTAACTTGCAGCTGAGAAATCCGAGAATTAAAATTCAGCTGGGTCTCAAGTACTCCTGCTAATTTGTTAGAAAAAGCATCAAGTGCTCACACCAGTTTGCAGTACTTTCACAAGCTGAGTTGCAAATTACACCTGGCATTCAAACAGTACCACAAAGATAAGAGATGGCTTTAGCCATAGAAGAAGAACTGGATTTCATGGGTCAGTCAAATGTATTTGAAAAGGGAAGCTTTCTGCTTCCAGGACTGCTTGGGCTTTACAACATTCAGTAGGAATGATCTCCCAGTTTTGAATCGGGCAAGTGGTTACAGAAGGAACACACAGAGCCAGAGATAAGAATTCCTGGCTCTTCTTCACATCATTGCCGTGATACAGCTAACGACTACCAACATGGGAATCAAAGCTAGGAATGCACTTGGATAAACCACTTACTTGACTGGAGGAGTGAGTGGGGCTTTGTACCAAATGCTAGCTCTCTATTTCAAAAGAAAGTTTCTATTACTTATTAATACCAGTAATCACATGTTTGGGTTTAAGTGGCAGCCTGCCTACCATTTCCAAAAGGAAAGAGAAACAGCAAGAGTCAAAATTCTAGAAGCAACAGCCAAAGTGATCAGCCTACCTATTCCTATTCACTGGAAAAAATTATTTAACCACTCATAGTTTAAAGAAAACACAGGCTAGCTCTAGGATTACAACTGGGAACAGAAAACTGCTTTTGACCTTTGCGCTAGGAGCTGAAGGCAGTGTTTCACTGTCCTCAAAATCTGCAGCTTTTAAGGATGCCAAACTAGGATCTCAAAGCCAAAGATGCTAGAGAGTCCCAGTCACAACCAAAAGACATAACTGCAGATAACAGCAGGCAAGGGCACTTAAAAGCCAAAGAAACTTTAGGCCCAGGACCACCCTGCGGTGAAGATGGTTTGTACCCCTCCTAGTGTGGAAAATTAGCAAGTCAGGCTTACCTGGCCAGTACTCACACATCAGTGTAACACAAAAACGGCTGGGTCAGTTGACATCTAAAAAACCCAATAATAACCATGAAATGCTAAGCCCCACAGCAGATTTGTTTTTAGCAGCCCCGGGCTGCAGCACAGATGGTACATGATGCCTCTCAATTTTGTTAGCAGGCAGCTTTTCAAATGGAAAAATCAATGTGATAAGTACACTTAAATTCCTCAAGCACTTAGGAAACTTTTCCCCAGGGTCTATTACCTGAGTGGTAAAGATGGCTACATCAGAGGAGAAGGACCAGGAGAAGGAATGAAAGACAGACCCTTTATTTACATAACTGTCCTTGATTTCTGATCCTCCCCAGTCTGGCTTTTTCTAGCATTGCAAAGAGTAGTTACCAAGTGACTGAAGTCAGAGCTAAGACTTCTGGATTTGGGAACCCAATAACAACTCCTACGTCCATGTTAACTCACCCAAATTGAGGCAGCTTTGTTTAGATGCTGAAAATTGCACTCAACTTGGGACAATTTTTTTGCTGCAACAGCACACAAAGATTTTACTGGAAGGCTGCAGTGACTGAATTGTGGTTCTTGAGAGAAAGACGGCTTATTTTTAAGGTAGAAATACAACACATAGTGGTATTTTTCTGAATACCTGTTTTCATATTCCTTATCTCCAACCGGTCACGTGTCTAATGACACTACCACCTAAATTTAGCTCATTCTGTAACACTTGCAATCCCACCGATGCCTGTAGGACTGCAACACACCTTTCTTGCTCTCAGTCTCTCCTCCAGCAGACAGGGCCATTTCTGAAACAGCAAAGCAGACTGCACACCAGAAGCCTCCTGCTTTCATTCTGCCACCCCAGAGGAGCACTTGGACCCGGCTTCACTGCAAGGATAGCACAGGCTGCCTGTTTTGTTCCGTGCAACGCCCATTCCTCGCAGGCCCCTTTGTGCTATATTACAGTGCCCCCTCGCTCGCTTTTGTCTCCGTGCTGTCAGTCAGTCTGTGTGAAACCCCATGCCAGACGAACTTTGGGAAGTGGGAATATTCCAACGCAGAACCGCACCTTGTGGCTCTTCACACACAATTAGGAGGTCACAGGCTGAGCCATGCCTCATCAGCAGGGGGTATGCACTCACATAAACAAGAGCAGATCCAAACCATGGCTGAAATATTTATCTAGCGGAGGTTTCTCTGCTCATCATTAACTCCCCTAGAACAGGCGATGACGACACTGTCCAATAAAGGCAGAGACACTGGCCCACATCCCCAGCAATCAGCGGGGTCTGGAAGCTCGTTCAAATCCCTTTCACAGCCAGGCGTTTCCTCGGGGCCATTAAACCTCAACCAAACTGGGCTTTGCCACCAGCCAAAGGCAGGAGGGGCATTTGCAGGGGGCCTCCAGAGGGAGCGGGGTGAGAACAGAGGAGCGAGGGCAGCAGGCAGAAGGATTTCAAGCTCTGGACGACACCGTCCCCAAGCTCTGCCTGCCGCACCCCACCCAGAGGTAACAGGAACGGGGGGGACAGCCCTGTCAGAGCTGCACGCCACGGCCCGGAGCGGGGAGGGAGAAGGCAGTCCCGCAGGCCCTGCAGGCCCCAGTCCCCGGGGGGGACGCAGGGCGGCCCCAGGCCGGGCCGAGCCGCCCCGGGGGCGGAGGGCACAGGAAGGCCCCGGGCCGCCCCCGCGAGGTGACACAGGGAGGCCGAGACAGGCCGTTACCTTGGTCTCCTTGACGTGCTGCTTGATGCCCTCCGGGTACCACTGCACCCGCACGTAGCCCCGCCGCAGCGGGCTGGCGCGGCCCTCCTCCCCGCCGCCCCCGGGCCCCCCCGACTCGGAGCCGCCCGAGCTGGCGGCGCCGCCGGCCCCGCGCCCGCCGCCGCCCTCCTCCTCCTCAGAGTCCGAGTCCTCGCCGTGGATGAGGCGCACCAGGCCGAAGCGCACGGAGCCGCGGTACCGGCCCGACACCAGATCGTGCGAGAAGAGGAGGCGCTGCGAGCCGCCCGCCGGGGCCGACAGGGGCAGGGGGGCGGCGGGGGCCGGGGCCGCCTCAGCGCGCTGCTCCGCCATGGCGCCAGCTGCGGGGAGGGCGGGGGGCGGCGCGCGCGGGTAACGTCGCGCGGGCGGGGCCTGGCGGGAGCACGCCCACCACGGAGCCACGCCCACTACCGGCGGCTGCACGGGGGAGGCGTTGCGCGCGGGAACAAGGGAGGAGCGGGGCCCGGAGCGGGCACGCCTAGCGCTGAGCCACGCCCACCGGTGCACGGGGGAGGGGGCGCGCGCGTCAGGGAGCGGGGGCGGGGCCTGCCGGCGCCACGCCCACAACGGGTCTAAGACCACCGGCGCTCGGCGCGGGAGGGCCGCGCGCGCGGGTAACGGGGAGGGGGCGGGGCTTGTAGGGGACACGCCCATGGTGTGGCCACGCCCACTGGTGGGAGGGGGCAGGAGGGAGGGACGGCGGTTGGGGGCTGCGCGGAACCCGGCGCGGTTGCCGGTCACTGGGAGCCGGACTGCGTCATCCCGGGGTCTCGGTCGTTGAAGGGGCTGCGCTGCATCTCCCCCCGAGTCCCCAGTTACTGCGAGGGCTGTGCCTGCACCCCCGGGTCCTCGGTCACTGGGCTGCGCTGGGTCATGCTGGGTTCCCAGTCACTGGGATTGTGCTGGATCAGCCCCGGGTCCCCAGCCATGGGGGCTGCACTGTATCACCCCCGAATCCGCAGTCTGGATTCTGCGCTGGATCATCCCGGGATCCCGGTCATGGAGGGGGCTGCACTGCATCCCCCCGGGTCCCCAGCCGTGGGGGCTGCACTGTATCACCCCCGAATCCGCAGTCTGGATTCTGCGCAGGATCATCCCGGGATCCCGTCCATGGAGGGGGGCTGCACTGCATCCCCCCGGGTCCCCAGCCGTGGGGGCTGCACTGTATCACCCCTGAATCCGCAGTCTGGATTCTGCGCTGGATCATCCCGGGATCCCGGTCATGGAGGGGGCTGCACTGCATCCCCCCGGGTCCCCAGCCGTGGGGGCTGCACTGTATCACCCCTGAATCCGCAGTCTGGATTCTGCGCAGGATCATCCCGGGATCCCGTCCATGGAGGGGGCTGCACTGCATCCCCCCCGGGTCCCCAGCCATGGGGGGTTGCAAAGCTTCACCCAAAGTTATGCTGCCTCTTTGCTCTCTGCATCTCCCCACCTGTACAGCACTGGCTGGAATAGCAACAAAATGACTGAAAGTCTCAGCCTGACCTGTTTTTTTTCAGGCAAACCCCAGGAGCGGGCTTTTCCCTCTTGCCCACCCCTCCCTCAAAAGCAAGACTGCTCAGTCTTGGTCTGATCAACCAGCTGGCTATCAATTCTCTTTGAAAGGTTTCTCCTTTTAAGAAAATCAACCAGGATAAAAGTCTGCTCACGCTCAGTTCTGAGACTCACTGCCCCACAGGGGAGCAGAGACCTTCTCATCAGACCTGCTGGGATTTTCCAACCTAGTGAATGCCTCTACCCTGCCTGAGGGATCATAGAATGACCTGGGTTGAAAGGGACCCACAAGGATCATCGAGTCCAATCCTGTCCTGGCACAGGACAACCCCAACACTTACACCATGTGTCTGAGGGCATTGTCCAAATGCTTCTGGAATACTCTCAGGCTTAGCACCGTGACTGCTTCCCCAGGGAACCGTTGCAGTGCTTCACCATCCTCTGAGTGAAAAACCTTTTCCTAATATCCAACTGAAACCTCCCCCGGCACAGCCAGCCAGGGTTTCTGCTCTGCCCAGCTCCTGGGCCATTCCAAGTTGTGAGCAGCAGGGTGCTCTAAGTGATGGTGAAGCACAGACTATTCCCAAATCAGGGTGCTGCAGGCAGTGCAAGCATTCCTAGTGCCTGCCTTCCCCTGGGCTGTGGTTCAGCTCGACCTCCATGCCAGCTTTTTATCACTTGTTACATCTTCATTTTAACCAGAAGGGCACTGTGTTGATGTGGTTCCCTGCTGGGACATTTCTCTGCATTAACTCCAGGGATAGGTAACAGAAAAGAGCTAAAAGGGGCCATTGGGTGGGAAAACAGCAGCGTAACCTTGGAGAAAGACAGTTTAAATATCCATTCAGTGCCTCCTGGTTATACAGATGTTTACAGGGCTGTGCTTCTGGGACTACTGACCTCTGTCTGCAAGCCATGACCTCTATAAAGTGGATAAGGCAGAGAGGAGAAAGTAGTGCTCAGCACGTGAGTGCCACCAGCATGAGGGTTTCACTCTGCCCATTGCTATGCTGGAGCAGGAATGTGGCCCATCTCCCTAGGGCATGCAACCAACCCACCTGGGGCTGAGGACAAGGTACCAGCCTCTCTCCCTCTGTAGTGAGGGAGAACTTTGCCTTTGTGGGAACAGGATCAGGCCTTTGGGAGGGGGAGGAGGTACCCTTTGGCTCCATTCAATCTGGCACCATGTTCTTCTCAAGGTTTCAAAACTTTATCCAGCATGGTGATGCTTCTCATCATCTCCTTAACGTACATTGTAAGAGCTGCTAATAAAATATAAATGCAGGTAATGGGCATTAACGTGTGTGTAGGTGGAAACCATCCCTCTTCAGAGCAATTACACACTGCAGAGCAGCAGTGGGGTTTCAGGTAGCCACAAACAGCCACACAAACAATCACACCAGGCAGGCTCACGGCAGGGGGATTTTAATGGGGAAAAGTTAGGGCAGTTTTCTTGTTAGCAGGAGTTGAGCCGGGTTTGTTTTTGCACTCTGATCTCAGCTGGGGCTCTGATGAGCTTGGGAAGGAGTGCTCATTTCTTTTTCAGGACACAACAGCGTGGACTACCACAACCCAGAGGTGCTTGGGGCACTTTGCAGTCCTGGGCTTTGAAAGGAACACTTGTTCAACAAGCTAGCCTGTTCAGGTCTCTGCTGAGGGACCTCAGCAAGACCTCCCTGCAAAGTACCGAGGCAAAACCAGGAAGCATTTTGCATGCGTGATTCTGTGAGTGAGGCTGATTCAGCAGGAGGTCTGAGCATCCAGATCTTCTGCAAAGTAACACACATCAAGCAGCATCCCCTGCCCTGTTCAGGGACAATTCCTGTTGTCAGGCTGTTTTGGGAAGTGGTGACCTTTACTCTGCAGGAGCACATCCTCCCTGCAAGCAAGCTGCCCATGCAACCTCACCACCTCGTGGCAGTTAGATCACCAGTATCTTCCTTTTGACATACTGGTGAAAAGCAAGCCCCATCCTTCCTCCTTGGGACCTGGCTAGAGCTGGGTGCACCTCTGGCAGGGCAAATTTCACAGGCCTTGCAGGGGTTAAGGGGCTTGTGCTGGGATGCCTTCCAAGTGCTGATATGCCCCGAAGGTACCTGGATGCCTGCTGGGTGTTAGAGATGTCTGATGCCTACTGGGATGGCCACGGGGTACTGGAATGTCAACTGGGGATACACACAGGGTGCCCATAGGGTGTTGGAGCTGCCCAGCGGTTGTTGGGGATACTTGCAGTCTTCTGGGATACCCAGAGAGTGCCAGGATGACTGCAAGGTGCTGGGTTGCTAGCAGGTTGCTAGGATGCTTGCAGAGAAGTGAAATGCCCAAAGGGTGCCAGGGATGCCCAGAAGGTGCTGGGATGACTGCAGGATACTGGGTTGCTTGCAGGGTGCCCACAGGATGGTCGGATGCCCATGGGGTACTATGATGCCTGCAGGGTGCTCAGATACTCACAGAGTATTGGGGATGCCAATAGGGTACTGGGATGCTTCAAGGGTGCTGGGAGTACCCGGAGGCTGCCTGCATGCCTGCAGGGTACCAAGGATGCCTTCAGGGTACCAGGATGCCCAGAGGGTGCACTCGGGGGGTGCTGGAATGTTTGCAGGGTGCTGGGGAAACTGGAGAGTGCCAGGATGCTCACGAGGTACTGGGATGCTGTAGGGTGCCAGGTTGCCCCCGGGGTACTGAGATACTAGCAGAGAGCTGGGATGCTTGAAGGGTGCTGAGATGCCCGCAGGATACCAGGGATGCCCGCAGGGTACTGGGATGCTTGAAGGATGCAAGGATGCCTACAGGGTGCCGGGAATGCTCAAAAGGGTGCTGGGGATACCCACAGTGTAGTGGGGATGCCTTCAGAATGCCTTCAGGATGCCACGGATGCTGCAGGATAACGGGATACCAACAAGGTGCTGAGGATACCTGGAGGGTGCTGGAGATGCCCAGAGAATGCTGGAATGCCTGTAGAGTGCTGGGAATACCGCAGGATAATGGGATGCCCGCAGGGTAGCCGTTCCCGGGGCTGTGGCGGGGCTCGGGTGCCACCTCGTGGGCTGCCTCCTCCCGGCCCGTTGGAGGGAGGGAACATCACTGCTTTTCGGGTCCCGAGCAGCAGAAGCCTCGCTCGGCAGCCGCAGCGCTTGCAGACAGGGTCAGCCGGGTCCGGGCTCAAAGGAAGGAGGGCTCTCAGCACGCTGCTGAGAGCTGCTCTGCTCTCCAGCTCCTCCTTGGTTTCTTCTTTTGACGCTCCCGTGGCACGTGTGTTCCTCTACCACCCCTACCAGATGCTCTGGAAGAGCTGGTGCCTTCAGAAAATGTGGTTTGGAATAGAGCTTGCTGCTCAAGTCCTAGGGAATGGCTCCAGACCCTCCTGCAGGGACAGGCTGGGAGTTTATTGCTGTCGTACAAGCAAACAGCTTAGCAGGAATCACCGTGTCCTGATCACATCAGGGAACAGAAATATTAGCAAGTGATGCAGCACATGGCAAATTCTGAGGGTGGTGAGGCACTGGCACAGGTTGCCCCGTCCCTGGAGGAGCTTAAGGCTGGGCTAGAGGGGGTCTTGAGCAGCCTAGTCTAGCAGGAGGTGTCCCTGCTCATGGCAGGGGAGGTGGAATTGGATGATATTTAAGGTCTCTTCCAACCCAAACCATTCTATGATTCTATGATCTCAGTAAGCTGGGTGGGCAGGGGCAACCTCTCCCCTGAGAGAGGGACCCCAGCAGTTCCTGGTGCCCCACCTTGCACAGAATTACCTGGCCCTTCCCTCCTTTCTTATGCTGCCCTGATCAAACACCTCTGGCCCTCCCCACAAATCACCTCAGAGTGGTGTCACCTTCTATATATGTATAGCTTCATGCAAATGCAATCTTTTCTCACACATCCTCTTTGGTGAGACGAAAACCTTACAGCTCCCCTGACGGGGCTGGTTCAGGCCCAACCTTGATCTGCAGGATTTGGCTTTGGTAATATCTGATCCCCAGCCATCTCCATGGAGTCACCCAGGTCCCACCAGAGTGTGCTTGGGCTGGACCAAGGGCAGGAGAGCTCCTGTGAGAAACAGAATGCCCCAGCAACAATTACCTGACTGCCATGTCCCCAAGTCAGAATTGGATCTAAACTGCCTGGAGGTCTGGGACCAGAGGATGGGCATTGCCAGAGCCTCCCACCTGCCCAGTCTTCTGCTCCCAGGGAGCCCCTACTGAACCCCATCCTCCTTCCTCCCCGGGGATTGTGTCCTGGGTGGCTGTGACCTAGTTACAAACTCCCACAGCCCAGCAGAGAGAAGGAAATGAGGCTAATCACCACTCGTGTCTGCCCTCTGGGGAGGGGATAAAAGAGGTCCCACATGGTCCCAGTCCCCTGCCTTTGACTGAGATTGCTACAGTCAAGAAACTACGGGTGAAATTCCCTCTCTGCTTGCACTCTTTCCTCAAAGGCCCACGTAGAGGAGTAACAAGACACACCAGCCCTGCAAAGGCATGTGTTGATCTAGTGCAGGTCAAAGCCAGAGTACAAAGCTTGCTTCCCCTGCCCATTACTGGGATCCTTAATAACCTGCAAAGTAGCATCACTTCATCCCTTCATTCCTTCCCCAGCTCCCTGTGAGGAGGGAATCAGCCTTGCACCCTCACAGAAGGGCATCAGTTGCACTGATGGGCCAAAAGGAACATGCCAGAGGAATAACACATGCATGTGTATTTGCATATTTTATGTATGTATATTTACATTTCAGAGCACAGAGCAGAGCCAGCCCCTCTTCGGTCTCTTTAGAGCCTGAGGCTGGGATCTGGCCACCATCTATAGGAGCCCTGTACTGCTGTTTTGAAAGAGCACCAGCTCACAGGCTCCTAAGCTGCACTGAACGCCCCGCTCCAGGGAGGAGGCTGGACCTGGTGGTAATTGTGATTGCTCTTGGCATGGTGAGAGGGAAGAACTGAGGGATAAAAGCAGCAGGTGGCCAGCCTGGCGAGTGCTGAGAATACTGAGCATGTCCAAAGAGCCGCATCCTGCTGCAAAGTTACAGCAACAACAAGCACTTGCACACTGTCAGTCAGCAGCAGCTGATGAAAAGGCAGGAGACAAGGGAGAATGAAATAAGAGCCTGCAGCTGACCTTGCAGCGATGCCAAACTGCTGCCACCCCTGTTATGGCACTGCCAGGAGCAGAGCACCACCCTCTTTGGGTACGTGAGTCCCCTTGGCTAAGCAGGGGAAGGTGCAAAACAGGGACATAAGCAGAGAGTCCAGATTGGTAATTACGTGTGTAATTACGTGAGTTTGGGAGAGAAACCTCCCTGCATGGTGCCACAAAGAGGGGAGGACCCCAATGCCACCTGTGTGCCTTGTGGTGGCAAACCCTGGCTCGTGAGGTAAAGGGACTATGCAGGCAGCAGCCACCGAAAGCAGCTTAACCCCCCTGAGCCCTGGGATGACCTGGCACAGTGGCAGAGACAGAGGCAGAGCAGAGCACAGCTGAGGAGGCCCTGGGCTTCACGTGTGTTGCTTCATTCCCAAATGCTGGCAGAGGTGAGGACGAGACGTGGTTCATCTGCCTCCCACGCATCACCCCTCACTGCAAATCCTACCCAGAGATGATTGCCATCTTCCCGAGTGGGCACCCCAACAGAGGGACCAGCCTGGCTGCGAGGCTGGAGTCACAGCTTGGGGCTCTTTGAAGATGCTGAGAGAGCTGCTAAATATGCAAATCTCAGCACACAGCTGTGTCTCTCATTTAATGGAGTTTTTTACCCTCTGCAGCTGTGTAAGAGCAGGGAGAGACAGATCCAGCTAAGACCTCTGATAGCAGCATTGCTGCTTGACTATTCTAGCCAGGAATCAGCCCCTGCTCTGCTGGGCTCAGTTTTAATGACTGGGAGTTGCTCTGAAATGCTGTTTCTGAAGAGCTGGTTCATATTTCTGTTTTGATTCCTTGAAAAAAACTTAAAAGAGAGAGATAAGGGTGTAGCCCCAGATCATTTTGCCTATGACTGGAAAGTAAAGCAAGTCCTTAGCTCCCCTGGCAATGTCTCCAGTGAAGCAAAGCCAGCTCTGCCTCCTGCTCCGGGCTTCTTTAGGGCTGCATCTGGTTCATGATGATGATGATGATGATGATGATGATGATGATATCAACATTTTTTAATTTTGCTGACCTTCTCAGTCATATCCTTTCTAACACTTTTCCTTTCTAACCTCACACCTGGGATAATGCCCCTTTTATTACACATGTGCTGATGGTGACAAAGAGTGCTGGCTTTGCCTATCCGGTTTATTACTTAATATCTCCCGGGGAGCACGAGCTGCACAGGGGGAAGATGATTGGTCTTTGGAGTAAGTTCCTTGGGGCAGAAGCCTTAAAGCTGGCTGCCCATCCTACAAGAAACCAGCCATTTCCCCTCAGAAACTTCCCACCACTCAAGCCCAGGGGACGCTCACACCCGTGACCAGCAGCCTCCCCATCCTCAGCGCAAAGAACGCTCGCTCACGCTTGGCAGGGCTGCCTTCAGCTTCCTACGGGCTCCTGCTGCGTCAGAGAGGTCTGGATCAGGCCCAGGGCATTGCTCTCCTTTCCTAGCTAAGTCCTGTGCTCTCCCTGCCTGGCGTGCAGTGGGGCCTCAGCACAGAGCAATCAGCTAAATGCTTTATCCCTCTGCAGGCACTCGTGCCAGGGGGAAAGAAATAAAAGCCTGATGGGATCCTTTGGCTGGCCCGTCACCTCAAAGCCTCTCACCTCTCCCTGTCTTTCATCAGAGCTCTAAACTCCTTAGATGTCATCACGTGCTCCATAAATAACAAATGGATATAAGCAGGGGCTGAAGAGGGTGCAGCAGACAGAGGAAGGGAGGCAAAACCCTGGGTCCTACTCTCCTGCCAGCTGCGAGGCGGCACCACCAGAGCCAGGTGGGCAGAGGAGCAGCGTGGGGTCCCTGTCTGGTAAGCACCCACGTTTTTATTGTGTCCTGGTGGGCCAGGCTAGGGGACAGCTGGTGGTCCCAATGCCACCGTGACTTGCCAGCCCCAGTATCTAAGCATGGGGGAAGATTGCCCCAGAAGGGAGGGAGGTTGGTACATTGAGCTTAGCTTGCCTGAAAACCAACTTGGGTGGAGGTAAGAATGTTGACTCTCATCACAGCCCATTTCCCATCCTACTCTTCCAAGACATGCTATCAAAACCTGAGTGTAGGGAATTTTCCCACTGAAACCTTCTGTGTTCAGGGTGTGGGAAGAACTTAAGTTCTTTTGCAAAGAATATTTGGCTTCAGAACTGGGTGCATAACTCCTTGCTACCAGCTTATTTAGTAAATGAAACTCCAAATCCAGGCAGAGATTCATAACATAATATAAAGATGCTATTAGGGGTGTTCTCTGGGCTTGCCTGTTTATTTACATGTGAGCATCTCTCTGAACCATGCAGATGCTTTGAGCTCTAATGCATGAACACAAGTGGGAGAAAAAATTTACAGAGAGAACTTTTGGTACTCTGCTGCGTAGACACAAATATATTTGGCTCATCTCAGATGGGTCTGGCAAGGAGATAGAGCACAATATTTATCCTGGGGTGTAAGTGAACAATATACAGGAGGCTGTGCTGGAGCACAAAAGATGGATATCTGGAGCCAGGGAGAGAGGATTTGCCTCCTCACACGAGTTCTCTCTCACTCTCTGACCTGGGGCAAGTTTCCTTCACCTCTGCAACTGGGACACTGCCCAGGTGTAGCTGCCAGTGCTGGTGCCCCCATGGCAGTGCAGAGCTGGGAAAGGTGGCTGTTCTCTGCAGGCTCTACATAAAAAGTTCATTTCCAGAAAACAAACACAAAGATATCAACCCTTCAGCTGTATAACCTGAGTTGCCAGGAATGAAATGCTAGAGGGGAAAAAATGCAAGGAAAACAAATTATAGAGCAGCCTTTCCCCATCACTGACTTCTGCTCTGGGCTGTTGCTGGTTAGGGTTTCAAGGAATTTCTAAAAATAGCTGGAGGGATCTGATTCCTCTTTCCCAGTCATCTGTAAGGGGAACAGAGCAGCCACTTGCACAAGAAACCCTTCAGGTCTGTGAATGTCCCTATAGAGACCTTCCAGTATTCTGTTCTTTCCAGCCTTTATATGATCTAGGATAAATTCTTGCTTTTGGACAGTGACCTGGCTGACAGTGGCTATAGGTGAGCAAACATCACTGAGCAACCTGATCCAGTTGAAGATGTCCCTGCTCATTGCAGGGGGGAAGTGGACAAGACGGCCTTTAAAGGTCCCTTCCAACCCAAACTATCCTATGATTCCCTGATCCTGCTCTGATTCCCATGGCAGCTGAAATAAGACCTGCCTGAGGCCACACTCAATCAACCATTCTGCCTTGCCAGCCCTGGCCTGACCCAGCAACATCGCCAGAACCTGCCCAAGGCAACCCAGCCATCACCCAGGATCAAGACACTGTTGCATTTTCTAGGTGCCCAGAGCTGACCCTCTTGCCTGCTCTGGGATTTATCTGGGTAGATGAGCCCCTAATCCAATTAGCAGCATGAGAAGTTCCAGAAGATACTATATTAAGCTCTACAAACACTACAACCCCCCAGCACCCTGCTCTCCCCTTCAGCTCAGCCTTTATTTCTCTGCTACAGAGTTTCTGGGAGCATGAACCACCTATTCTCAGCATCATTTCAATTAGTCCTTGGTGACCAGAACCAGCATTGGGGATGTTAAATAATTCCCTGGCCAAAGAAACCCCTCTCCCTGATGGACCTGATCCCTTAGATACAAATACACTGCCAAACCAGCAATTCACTGAAAATAAACCATAACAACAACCTGTTTCACCTCAGACTGGGTAAAACACCCAGCCCTCAGCATTTCAGGATGGAAAATTCCCAGCTTGCACCAGTTCTGCCCTGTGCAATGTTTGTTCTGGTAATGCTTTTGTTTCTCTAAGTCCCATTAACTGGCGACAAGACTATAATTAGCAGGGAAAGCCAGCACCTCTCAAACAATAATCAAAAATGATATGGCTTTGCACAGGATTTGCTGCAAATTGCTTGACTATAGAGCTGAGCAGGTACAGATGGAAGGTCGGAGAGTTTGGGCAGCCATTCCCACTGTTTCTGCACAGGCAACCTGCAGGCAAAGTTATTAACTCAGTTTGTGGATCTCTCTGGATTTATTGGCTTGGTTTGCTCGCACATGAAACCAGAAGCAGATGGAAGCTATAGGCTGTGATCTAGGATTAGGAATTTGGACACACTGGGTGGGAGAGGCGCTGCTGGGTGAGCTCGGGTGCTGGTGACACTCTTGGGGGAACAGAGGGGTCTGGGGGCGTGGCCAGGGGTGGGCTGTGCCCGGTGAGATCACACTGCCGGAAGATCCCAGGGCAGGGGGGAAAACCTGGGACATCTCAACCAGGGAGGGCACCCAGGGCTTACAGCCACAGACCCATTTCAGCTACACCCATGAGCGTGGACATGACCTCAGAGCCCAACAGGGCCACTTCCCTGCACTGGCTTTGCCATGGATTGGGAGATGTTGGGCAGGATGCTCAGCTGAATGACTGCTTCCCTTCTCCAGTTCTCACAATCCCTGTCCCACCACCCAGACCTGCTAATTGGACACCAAACTTTCATTCCCCTGGGCTCACGGGTTTTCTACAGCCCATGGCTGGTACCATCCTACAGGTCCCTGAGCCTCAGGTCTCAGCAACAGCAGAGCAGCAATGGGGTCACTGTGAGTGGGTATTTGATGTATTCCCACACACGTAGGAAAAGGGTGGCCAGCAGCCTAATCCTGTGTGTGATTAACAGGTATTTTTGGCAACTAAGAGGAGATTGGCTGGAGGAAAGGGTGCCCTGACACTGCTGGGGCTGGGAGCCAGCACGGGCTGGGAGCCAGCAGAGGCTGCCCCCAACGGACAGAGCGGTGGGAAGGCAGACACCAGAAGGAGGATGTCAGTGCTCAGCGCGTTGCCTTTCCTGAAGCCTGTTCATCTGAAGACCCCTCGAAGGTCCCCCGGGGGCCAGCGCCGTCACACATTGCCCGCCAGTGAATTTCGTTGCCTCAGCCCCGAGGATGCCATCAGCGTGTTTGAGATTGAACGGGAAGGTAAGGGGCTGCCCCGGGGATGTCCTGCCTGGTGGCATTGGCTGGAGGTGCCCCATCCCTTCCCTCCACCATCCATCATGCTCCTTGGGCACACTGTGCTGGCAAAGCCTCCATTCAAGCCATCATGGGTGGGGAGGGAGGGAGCCAACGACCATTACTTGTGGCTAGGCCATGAAGGGCACCCTAACAAGGTGAGGGAGGCTGTGATTAAGGAGCTGGAGAACCACTGCCCTCAACTCACCCAAGGGTGGAGGTGGTGAGGGGTTATGCCCTGGGCTGAACAGCCTGGGCCAATCCTGGAGTGGGACCAGTGAGTGGGGAGCAGCCAGAGGGGAGTGGGCAGGAGTGAGTGAGGTAAGAAGGAAGCACACCACACTCAGCCTCCTATTACACAAGAGCACTTTAAGATGCACCTCCAGCAACACTCCCCATACCCTCCATTCCTGGCACCCCCAGCTCTCATCACTGAGACTCACTCAGCCTATTTCTCTGTCCTCTCCAATGGCAAGGGCACTTGGGGAGATGCGAGGAGAGAGGGTTCATCTTGGCATCCCCTGCTGTAGCCATGGAACCAGCAATGGGAGAATGGAGCCACTCCCTGGACTATAGGGTCTGCCTTTGGAAGAGCAGAACTGCTCCCTAAAGCCATCCATCTCCCATAGAGCTCTTTTAGACCATGCAGGCAGTGGATCACATGCCATCTCTCCCCATCACATCCCTCTTTTCCCCTCGTACACCGCTGCTGGGGGGTTATCTGGGTCTGAATGTCCTCAGCCCCCTTTGCTGTACTCATTGTTGTTCCCCCTCCAGCCTTTATCTCAGTCTCTGGAGACTGTCCCCTCCACCTGGATGAAATCCGCCACTTTCTGAACCTGTGCCCAGAGCTCTCCCTTGGCTGGTTTGAGGAAGGGCGGCTCGTGGCATTCATCATCGGCTCCCTCTGGGACCAGGACAGGCTCACCCAGGTAAAAGCCAGACCCTGTTCTTCCTAGGAGAGGCATTGCCAGGCCTGAGGGCAAGGAGAAGCCCTCGGGGCCCTGAGACTGCTCACCAACCTTTTCTAAAACTCACAGCTACAGGGTTGCTCTGGTGGAAATGAACTTTCTCATTAATTAATTCTGCTGATGCTGTTAAAAGATATACTCAGTAATTCCCCCTAGAATCCATTTTAAAATCAAAAAGCCTGCAGGGATACTGGGGAGAGGTGAAGATGAAGGCGGATGGCACCAGGACCCTTCTGCCTTGGAGGGGAGGCATGGGTTCTGGTTCGTTGGGGTGGGGAAGCAAGACACACGCAGGATGGGACCCCTGGTCACGCTAACCCTCCCTCCCCCCTCGGCAGGAGGCGCTGACCCTGCACAAGCCACGGGGCACAGCAGTGCACATCCACGTGCTGGCCGTGCATCGCACCTTCCGGCAGCAGGGCAAGGGCTCCATCCTGATGTGGCGGTACCTGCAGTACCTGCGGTGCCTGCCCGTTGTCCGGCGTGCCCTGCTCATGTGCGAGCACTTCCTCGTGCCCTTCTACCAGAAGTGCGGTTTCGAGGCGCTGGGTCCTTGCGAAGTGACGGTGGGGGACCTGGCCTTCATCGAGATGCAGCACCTCGTGAGGGGACACGCCTTCATGCGCAGGAACAGCGGCTGCTGAGCCCCGCCAGGGGGGCTGGAGAGAGGCTGGGGGGGGGAGAGAAGTGGCAGTGACCCCCCCTCTGTCCCTGTCACAGCTGTACATCTTCCCCAGCCGGCCTTTACAGCTACTCCCTCCGCCACATCTGCCTTCCGGCCAGGAGATCAGCTTGGTCTCATCCCAGACCCGCAGGGAGATGGGAACCAACATCTCCCAGCTGGCCCCACTGGAAGCACCGACCTCCCAGTCTTTGCTTTAGCTGGGGCCAGTGAGCCTGGGGGAGCTGCAGTGCCACAGGGAGGGAAAGGCATCGCCCTAGGAGTGGTTGGGAGACTCACAGCCACGTTTGGCTGAGACACCCAGCAGAAGCCACGCATCCAGGTGATCCCAGCACTGCACCCCCTCCCATTGCCAACACCAACACCATGAGCGAAGCACATCGCTGCCAAGCCCTCCCCCAGCAGCCCCACCACGCATCCTTCCAGCTCCCTCACAGCCACCCCAGCCCCACAGCCTCCCTGGGGCACCAGTCCAAACCAGTGCCCCTCCCCAGACCCACGAAGAGCCCAAGAGAAGCCTTCTGCAAACACCTTGGGCTGTTGTGAAGCAGCAAATAAAGATGTGATGGTGGTTTTCTACGCAGCCTGTGTGCATTCCTGCCCCACTCTGACCCCATGTCAGTTGGAGGCACAACCGGAACCATCAACACCCCTTGGGGCATCCCAGCTTCAGGGGAGATGGGGCAAATCCAGCCCCAGGTGGATTTCAATGAAGGGTGGGATATGGGAAAGGTCAGGAGGCTCTGTGGGGCTTCCTGCTCCAGGCATTTGGCTTCCTGTTTTGCTCAAGACCCTCCAAATCCTGTTCCCTCCCAGGCAGGGGTTTTAAGGGGTACCAGGGAACAGTGCATCCCTGGCACACCAGGCACAGCCAGCTCTGCCTCTCTCCTTGCCACACCGACTGTCATCCAAACAACAATAACACCCTAAAAGTTCCACATCCCCACACCAGAGATGCAAGAAGCAGCCTTGGGTGTCTCATTAAACACATGTAGAAATTTATTAACAGGGAAAAAACCCTACAGCTTTTACAAAGTGTATCAAAAAGAGACAAATGAGGTGAAGTGTCTGTCTTTGGCTGGAGCAGCAACTGAAAGGATGGAGAAAACTGGCCTGTGGTGGAGGGAGTGACACAGGAAGGGATGCAGGTGTCACAGAGCTCCTGGGGCTCACCTGGAGAGCCATTGTGGACAGAGGGAGCCGAGCTCCCAGCCCTTGGATACTCATCCTAGGACATCCCTGCTGGGGGATTCACACCTTCCCCATTTAACAGCACTCGGACCAACTGCTGCCAAATCATCAGATACCAGGGGTGAGACAGCTCAGCATCAGCCCAGGTCCAAACCAGCCCAGTGGAGTCACCTGGACCCCAGGAAAGATCTGACTTTATGCCAAGGCCAGTGGGAGGAAGGAGATGTCAGGGAGCAGGAGCCCAGGGCTGGTGGCAGGTGGGGAGGTGCAGCCTTGGGCAGGGAAGGGGGATGGTGACTGCCCCTGTCCTGCACCTCTCCCTCTGCCTAGCACTGTTTGAGGTGGGGAGGGCTACCTGGGTCTCCATGCTTTGAAAAAGGGAAAGGGATTTGAGGCACCAGTGAAAGGTGGAAGCACTAACAGCTTCGCAAGAGGTCCATGGGCTTCAGGAGCAGCCACACAATCCTCCCGGGGTGTTTTTCTCTAGGTCTGCCTCCCAGCACAGCACTATCAAGGTGATACGAGCTGCTTCTCCACTTCCAAAAAGGGAATTTCACTGAAATAAGGGGAAAAGAAGCCCCCCTTGCCCCAAGTCTTGCCTCTTCATGCAGTGAGGAGCCCATACAAGGAAGCACAAGCTACCTTCCATGGCCTCAGGGTAACATCAGATGCAAGAGAGGGACTGAAAAATACCTTTGAAGCTCAGCTCTAACACCTTGGAGCCACAGCAGTGGCTCCAGGGAGCCCAAAGCTGGGGAAACTCTTGGGCCAAAGAGCTGCAGATAAAAAATAAAAGCGCCCTTGCAAAAAAAGGGAGTCATGTTCACAGTATGAGCTGCAGCAGCTGGGAATACTGAGGAGCGACCAGCCTCAAGGATGATGCCGTGCCCAGGGTTTGGCCCATCTCAGAGCAGCCACCATCTCCTGCAGGCTAGTGAAGACCCACCCCGTGGAAAGCACCACTGCCAGCGCCTCTCCCAGCCCCGTCCCCGCCGGCGGGGTCAGTGCAGGACCTGCTCCAGCTCGTACTTCTCGCAGAACTTGCTGGTGAAGGGCAGGCAGGTGAGATACTCCACCCAGCGCCAGTTCACGGGGTAAACGTAGAGCCAGATCACCAGCGAGGCAAAGAGCCCCACGAAGACCAGCAAGGAGACGATGATCATGGCCCGCTTGCGGTACTTGTCCACTGTGCCGAAGGTGATGTAGGGCAGGAAGGCAAAGGAGAGGAGGAGGCCGCTGAGGAAGCCAAAGAGGTGAGCGATGTTATCAATCCACGGCAAGAGGCCACAGATGAAAAGGAAGAGGACGATGCCGAAGAGGTTGAGGAAGGCTTTCCAGGGTTTCTCTAGCACTTGCCAGCTCTGGAAGAGCTCCACGAAGAGGCAGGCCAGCAAGCCAAATTGGGACCCAGCAGGGCCCACCTGCAGGGATGGGGGAAGTCATGGTTGGACCCTGTGCACATCACCCCATATACATCCCCAGAGACCCCCTCCTCCCCTTGCAAAGTGGCTCCCACAGCCCTCCGAGGGCCACACACACACCGGTGCAGGGCTTGGGGATGGGTGTCGTGGCATGTGAGGAAGAGGAGGGGAGCATTCTGGCACTGTTTCAGCAAAGCTGGTGCTTTTGGTGACTCAGCAGCCAGGCAGCATTGCCCCCTCCCAGGCCACAGCCCCCCTGGCCCCATCCTGACGCACCCTCAGGAGGATTAGGGCGCTTGGTGTGATCTCATTTAAAGCCCAGCAGGGTTTTGTTGCCAACAGATTAGCCATCTGCGCGCCTGGGGACCCCACGTGCACAGAGACACGTGGTGACACGTGACACACGTGCTGACACGACACACGCAGCATGTGCAAACCACACACGTGCAGGCAGACCCCCCCCGCTACCTGCAGCCTGCAATCCCCTCCCCAAACCTCAGGCCAGGGGTAAATGGGGTGTCCTGTGGTCCCCAGGGGGTCCCTGGGAAGCTGGCTGGATTCGAAGCGATGTGGGCAGATCCTCCCCAGGCCTCACCTCTGCCCGGTACGGCAGGAAGATGGCACTGGCCAGATTGCCCGTGATGCCACTGAGGATGAAAATGATGGAGATACGATGCCAGCCTGCCAGTTTTTCAAGGTCCCTCAGCACTGTCATCTGGAAAGTCACTGACACCAGGCAGTGGATGATGCTGTGGGGAGAGACCCTGCTTTAGAGACACCTGCCCTGCCAGAGCCCCGGCCCAGCTCTCCCACCCGCTGCGTGAGGGATCACGAGCCATCTTACAAAACACCCTCCACTCATTGCATGAGGTGCTTAGTCTGGGAGTGTCCTCCCCTCTTCTCTTCCAACTCATCGAGGATCACAGACCATCCCAACTGATGCTCTGGTCCAAGCCCACCCCATCCCCTGGGAGTGCAGGGATCGTGGCTCACCCGGCGTGCAGGAACAGGGACAGCCACAGGCGGTAGAACTGATCGGGAACCTCTGGGTTGAGGAAGGGCAGGAGGCCGCAGACCTCATCCAGGCAGTGCACCTGCAAAGGCAGGAGGTTTGGGGGGGTGACAGAGGCTCAGCTCATGCCCCAGAGCTGCAGGGAGCAAAAGATGGGTCCCAGGGAAGCATGGCCAGTGATGCCATGTGACAGTTGTGGGGGGAACCCAGGGCACTCGCTCTGCCCAGGTGCCGGAGAGGGAGAAACTAAGCATTCCCAGTGCCCCTAGGAGGTGCTGAAGGGCTGTTTTCCTGCTCAGGATGTGCCTTTCCGAAGGACATCAGTGCTGCCTGGGTGAGGCTGCCTCAAGTCCTACATTTCTTCCTGCCCCACAGAAGTGAGGCAGGCACGCAGCAGCAGCAGGAGTCCAGCTGACAGCTGGGCAACGCTGCACCCTGCTCACACCCATCCCACCCACGACCCAGGATACCCCTTGGCATCAGCACAGCAATGTCTGACCCAGCTTCTGGCTTCATGTCCCGTGTCTGGCTCTGCTCACCTGAGAGCAGAGCGTTGCCTCCTCGTGGAAGTAGCCGTGCATGAACTCGCAGTACTCCCGTGTCGTGATCTCGCAGCTGGGCAGAGGGCAGACAGCTCAGGGCAGTGTTCGCTCTCTCTTCTCCTGAGCATCTCCCTCCACTCCCAGCAGCTGGTCCTGCTGCCACCACGCTTCCCACCCCCTCTGTAGCCTCCCTCCCCTTTGGCACAGCTCCAAACACCAATAGGGCATCAGTGGGGAGCCAAGCCTGCACCAGGTACCCCATCGCTGCAACCCACCTGCCCTTGGTGCCGATGCAGCAGGGTCTGCCCTTGATCTGGCAGTCCATGTGTGCAAAGCCTGTGTGGTTGGTTTTGGTCTCGTAGGTGCAGATCTAGAAGCAGGAAGGAGATGAGCTGTGGTCAGGGTCCAGCCCCAGGCTCTCCCTGCAGATCTCTTCCTGGCTCACCACCCTCTTCACCTCCCTTGGGAGCTGCCACCGTGGTGCCACCCAGCTTGTGGTCTTACCGGCCACTTGGTGATGTCGTCTGGCCACACATGGGGTGGGTTGGATGCCGGCTCCTCGCACGTCCTGGCAGGAGGAGGTGGGTGGGGATCAGGACAGGTGTCCCTCAGCACATCCCTGTCCTCAGATCAGATCCACCTCCAGTGGATCTGCCCCTTTTCTCCAGCTTGGCAGGGATCCTGCACCTTTGTGTCCCACAACACCCACAGCAGCACCTTCCACAGGTGAACCCCACGGCACTCACCTCTGTCAGACAACCCCACCGATGGCCCCTGGCAGCATCACCCACCCAGAGCAGGGCAGGGGCCAGTGCAGGACATTAGTGTCACCCATTGCTGCCTGCATTTTAGACAGACCCCAGCTCAGCTTCTCCCTTCCTTATCGCTCGAGCCCCCAGCCCACGAACAAGAGGATTCAAGGCACCCAAACTGGAAATGCAGCCCCACATAGCACATCTTCTGTGCCCTGCATGCAGCCAGGTGCCCATGCTGCCTCTCCCCAACCCATGGCTCCTACCTGGGGTCCTGGTGACACACGGCTCCTGACGTGCGCTTCTCACCTGAGCCCATGGCCGGCGCGTTGCTGCCCGGCCACTTGATGAATGTTGCCAGTGTCTCCTGGGGAAGATGGAGATTGAGGATGTAGCAGCAAACACATCACTCTCCCCCTGCACACATCCTGCCCTGGTGCTGTGCAGGGTGGAGATGGTCTCTCCCCGTTCCCCAGGGATCCCCAGCACTTCCCAGTGCCCGTGGCAGTGGCACGCACCGAACAGTCCTGTGGCAGGGTCTGGATGCAGCCTGATTTGTCATTCTGGACGCAGCAGCCAGAGCCACGCTCCCGGTCCCGCTCACGCTGGATGAGCCGCTCCACCTGCTGATCCTTCCGGATACAGGGTGAGAACTTGGCTCCCAGGTGGATCAGGTCGATCTAGGAGGGAAATGCCAGGGCAGGTGATGCTCTGTGCCCACTCTGCACCTCCCCTCCCCTCCAGCTGCCCCCTAGGCAGAGCTCAGCAGGGGCATGAAGTCCCCACAGGTAACAGGGAAGGTGGGTGGGAAGAGGATGGGGTCTCTTCTGACCATCCCACTGTGATGCTGCAGCTCTGAGACTGGGCAGCAAGTCCCAGAGTGATGGGGGCACCGAGGGCCCAGGGCAGCAGGCTGGAACAAGCGTACAAGCTCTGCCCCCAGGGATCTCCCTTGGCTCAGGGTATGGGGAGAAGAGGCCGGTGGAGGGCAGAGGGCAATGGTCCCACAGAGCCCTTACCGAGCTGGGCCCGATCCAGAAGTTTTCCTGCTGGATGTACTTGACGCTCTCGTAGATGCCCTTGTTCCTCAACACCTGCAGAGTTGGAGCAGGGGCTGACTGAGGGGCCCAGCGTTGGGGCTTGTAGACCCCTCTCCCTCTGCTCACAGGGGGCTGAGCAGTTCTCTCATCCACAAGGGAAGGGCTGCTGGGTGCCACCAGCAACATGGGAGGGAGAGCAGCTCTGCTGCCAGCACGCACGCTGCTACAACACGCTGCTGCTTGTCCAGCACATGTGGACCCTCTGCTCTGACTACTTCATGGAGCCTCTCAGCAGGAGCCAGCAGCACCTCAAAATGCTCCCAGCCCAAGCAGGGAGCACGACAGCACAGGATGCAGGTATTCCCAGTCCCCCCAGGCAGATGGATGCCTGCTCTCCTCTCCAGCCTGGGTGCTGGGGGAGCAATGCAGCCAACTCCAGGTTCCCAGGATTAACCACAGAAGGAGGACCACCCCACTAAGGTACTGAAGCCCCCCTGGGAGCTTTTCTTGGCAGCTGACTGGTTGCCATTTCACAGCCAGACATGTCACCAGAGAGCTGGGAGGGGACAGCCCTGGCAGGGAGCTGTTAAACTTACTAGCTCTGTTGTTACATGCTGGGTAAAGCCGATGGGGGCAATGCCGTAGGTGCTGATGACCAGCAAGGTGATGAGGATGTGGACAAAGGTGATCCAGTATGTGAAATAAGGCCTGTGGAAGAAAGGACCCCAAATTGGAGTGGCTCAAGGATGGCTGCACACAGGGAGTCTCTCAAGATAGCAAGAGGGACACACATCTGAGTTACAGCTGGGGAGCCCCGAGGAGCCCCATGCCCACCCCTGTCCTGCTGGTGCCCCCTCACCGGTGGCTGTCAGTGATCTCCAGCTGTGACTGCACGATGCTGCTCAGGCTGCGGCGGTACGTCCTGTTCAGCCACTTCCCCACCACCCCCAGCCCGTAGTAGCGTTTCTTGCGGTCGAAGGCAAAGTGTTTCACTTTGGAAGCGATGCGCCTGCCTCGCCGGGGCACTGCGCCAGCACTGGCAGAGGTCGAAGTGAGCTGGACACCCTCCTCACTGCAGAGAGAGGAGAAACCCATCATGACTGCCAAGAGGCCAGCTAAGAAATCCCCCACGTGCAACCCCTCAGCTGCACCCTAGAGCTGAGGCAGGCCAGAGGATGAGGGATGAGGGCTAAGGTCACCTCTTGGTTTCATCCTCCTAGGAGCATGCTGCAAGTGCCCAGCACCCCACGGCAGGGACAGCCGGGGACATCGTCCTCATTGCAGCAGGGGACCTGGGCAAATGTGGGGGCAGCACCTGCTGAGGGCTGGTACTCACGGGGTGGGCTGCTCCACCTCAAGGGTAGCCCTGGCATCCTCCCCCACTGGGTGCATGCGCAAATATGTGGCTGATAGAGGCGGTGATTCAAAGACATCATCGGCCATGGAGTACGTCTCATCGTGCATGTCCATCTGGGAAGAGGACAGAGACACATTCTTGGACATGTGCGATGGGTGAGAAACCTCCCTCTGCTTGAGCATGCCAACCACCTGGCTCTGGAGCCTGGGGAGGGGACATCCCCACTGACATCTCATTAACTACACATCACAGTGTGCAAAACGTGCTCACTGGCAACATCACTCCCCGCAACACCCAAGAAGCATCACCAAGACCAGGGCTCTGCTGCTCCTGGTGCAGCCACCAGCGATGCCCTTGCTCCCGAGGCAGAGTGTGGGCATCCCCATCAGAGGGCTCCATGTCCAGCCCTGACACAGCAGCACCAGGACCCCCTCCCCGCTCCAGCAGCCAGCATCAAACCCCACTTGCCTTACTGAAGAAGGATGAGTCCAGGGTATCAGCAGCGTCCCCCATATCCTCGTCCATGAAGCTGGGGTACACGAAGCTCCTCTTGTTGTTCCTCTGCTTGGGAGCCAGCGGCTCCAGGACAGAGCGTCCCTTTGGCAGGGGAAGCAAATGAGGGTAAGGAACAAGAAGCTCCCCAGATTTGCAGCACCAAGGGTTTCTTGTGGTTTCCCTCCTCAAAGCTGAGTAGCAAGGATTAAATCCCAATCGGCTGCATTTCCCCCCTGTGTGGGAAGGGTCTACAGCAGGAGCTGCCTTTAGCTCCTGAGAGCCAGCATTGGACCACGACATTGCCAGTCAACATGACATATTAAACACTGAATCCCCTGTTTGGTCTCAGTCCCACAGACTCGACCCTGAGGCTTGCCCAAGGCTCCCCAGGAGCTAAAAAGCTGCTGGAGAAGCTTCCCCTGCAGCAAAGGGTCTCCTGGTTCCTCGACAGTGAAACTCAGAAGCTGCCCTTTTCTAGGGATGCCACACAAAGTAGTTCCACTTCAGTGGTTTGGTTTTCACCAAAACTTCTCTTTTTAAGCAGAGCTCAGGTTAAAAAAGAAACAACACCCTTCCCCTCAAACCTGCCCTGGAGAGACAGTGCCAAAAAGCCAAGAAAAAGATGATGGGCAAGGGACAGAGCTGAAAGTCAGGAAGAAGATTACCCCCTCCCCTGCTCCCCAAACTCACCCGGAGAAGTGCCGCGGCTGCCTTGAAGCTCATGTGGGCGACGGACTCCCTCTTCCTGCGCGGCAGGCGGCCATAGCCAGAGCGGATGCTGTTGAAGGATGCCAAGGAGACAACGCCAGGGGTGAGAGGGGCCATGACATGGTGGGGCGTGTGGGGACGGTCAGCCTCGTCGGGATGGCGGAAGGGACGGCCCCTGGCCAGCGGGTCCACGATCTGGAAGAGGGAGAAGTGTTGGTGCTGGGGAGAGCAAGGCTGGGAGCCCAACCCAGATCCCCGAGCTCTACCTTGGGCATCTTGGCGGGCTTGGGCGACTCGGTGCCTTGGAAGGAGGGCACATCTTGGCTGGGCAGCTCCATGTCACGGTAGGCAGGCTTCAGCTTGCCATATCTTATGCTGCAGTGCTGCAAGCTCTTGCGTTGCCACTGCTGCCGCTTCCCCTCCCAGTCGCCGCTGACGCCAAACCATTGTGCCGTGCCCCTGGACACACGAGGGCACGTTTGTCATCGAGTGTCCCCCACACCAGGTAGCACCATCCCACCCAGGCATCCCCTCTGGCAGGTGATTTGGGTTGGTGCCTCAGTTCAGCCTGCAGTAGGGCAGTTTAGACCTGGTTATGGGGAAGGGCAAGGGGAAGGGATGTTACAGAGGGGTCACAGAACCATAGTACGGTTTGGGTTGGAAGGGACATTAAAGACCATCCAGTTCTAAGGCCCCTGCCACGGGCAGGGACACCTCCCACTGGATCAGGTTGCTGAAAGCCCCATCCAACCTGGCTTTGAACACCTTTAGGAAGGGGGAATCCACAACCTGGTTTTGAACACCTTCAGGAAGGGGGAATCCACAACTTCCCTGGGCAACCTGGGCCATGGCCTCACCGCCCTCATCATGAAGAAGTTCTTCCTAATGTTTTATATAATCTTCCCCTTTCCAGTTTAAAGCCATTTGCCCTTGTCCTGTCACCATTTGCTCTTGTAAAATGTCCCTCCTCAGCTTTCCTGTAGGCTCTCTTCAAACTGTCCTCTGGGTCTCTCTGGAGAGGTAACTCCATCGAGACTGGCACCTTGCATGGGACAGTGCATCAGCCCTGGGCTGCAGCAGGCATTCAGCTCAAGGTATTTTTGAAGGTCTTGCATAAACAAGGCAGAAAAATTTTCCCAACATGCAAAACAATGTTTTGAATTAACACTAAACAATCCTGCTGTGGGATTACCCCCAAGCAGATACCAGTGAGTCCAAGCAGAGCTGCAAAAAAACCTCCAAGGAGTTCTCTTCCAACTCTTCATCCCTATCCCAAGTCCTCTGACAGCCATGATACTACAACAGGGACCAGAGGACCCCTCTGGTGGCCCAGATGCTGCTGGAGCCTGTCCTGCCCTCATGCCACCACTCCCCAGCCCTCACTTGCGGATGCTCTGGGACAGGGAAGTCTGTCGGCGGAAGCCAGGTGGACGCTCTGAACTGTCACATCCCTTGGAACGGGCGTCCTGCAGGCTCTTGCTCTTCCGGTAGATGGGGACCTTGGAGGGCTGGAAGGCAGAGCAGGGCATTAGGGACAGGATGGCATATGGGGGGGGGGATCCCATATGCCCCAGGCTGGATGGACACAGCTCCCCATCACTCACCTCCTTGCGGGCACCATCCTCCTCTGCCTCCCGGGGAGGGATGACGATGGAGAGGTTGGGGGGCTTCTTGCTCTGCAGGCGGCTGCTGCTGGAGCGGCTGCCCCCGTTCTTGTCGCCCGCTGACAGCTTGGGCTGGTGCTGGTCAGCAGGCTGGGAGGGTGCAAGGAATCAGTGAGGGGAGAAGAAATACCACCCCTAAGAGCTCGCACGTGGGGAGAGGCTGGGTCCCAGCAGGAGACCGTGCCTGGGTGGGATCTCACCAGCCTCAGCCCTCCATGCTACTGACCTTGTTGTCACCTACCCAGTCACTATGTCCCTGAGTCCTGCACCCCCTCGCTGGGTTTGGGTGGGCAGTGCTTTCCATCTTCCAGTTTCTCCCAGTCTCCCAGCACCACTGATGCTACCTGTAACCCTGCTGGGAGCAGAGTAAGGGATAGCAGAAGCAAGAAGGTCAGAGCATCCCCAACACATGCCTGCAGGATGTCTGTGTTGCATTCCCCAGCCCACCGGGATGCACCTGACCTGCCCAGCATGTGCATGGGAAATCCAGAGGGGTCCCTGCAAGTGCTGGCTGGGCCTGTGGTACACAGCCACAGCTCCTGGTCACGGTGGGGGAACAGGTTTCCATGGCCTCTCCCAGTGAGGGAGCCAGGAGACAATTGCAAGTGCTCCTGGGGTTCTGCAAAGAGCTCACCTTGCCCATACAGGGATAGGAGGGGATGCAGACAGGCAGAGCACCCACAAAGCCAGAAAAAAAAAACATTCTCAGTAAATTCTTCACATCCTCGATGTGGAGGATGGCTCCTGCTGCAGTGAGGGGCTGGAGCAGCCCAGGCCATCTCCAGTCACAGGGTTGGGACCTGCCCCATGCTGGGCTGCCTCGTGGGAGAGAAGCTGTGGGATGCCCCCCTCTAGCACAGGTGTGCACTCACCAGGCTGGGAGATTGGATCCTCCTCAGCACCACGTGCAAGGAGGAGGCAGTTTAATGGCCAAGAGGTGGTCAATTCCTCAAGCAATCCCCTTGCAAGGGTCTGCACAGCCCAGCTCTACCAGGCAGGACCTCACAGGAAAGGTAATTCCATCCGAATGCCAGGGAGCGAGTCCCAGATCCTATTAGGGGCTACAGGGGCTCTCAAAGGGATGCACAGCCCCCTCTAGCCTCTCCACATCTCCCCGGCCACGTGCCAGTGCCCAGGGAACTTGCAGGGATGGTGCCATCTGCCTGCACTGACCCATGCCACAGGCCAGCCACAGGGACCAACATCCCCATGGATTCTGCTCCCAGATGGAGATGGGAGGTGGCTCTGTCCACCCAAGAGGGACAGCACCTGGGGGGACCAGACAATCCACTCGGGCTCCACTGCTGCCACCCATCACCACAGAGTTGGAGCTCAGAGCCCAACAGTGCCATTTACAAAACTCCAGCTCGACCCAGGGTCTGGCCCGTCCCTCTGTCCAGGACCCCAGCAACCAGCCCAGCCACATGGCCTCATACCCTGCTCTGATCTCATCAGGTAAGGCTGCTCAAGCAATCAACTGGCAGATGAAGTCCCATCCAAGGCCCCCTTTGCAACAGAGTCCCCCTTGGCAGCATGTGCCCAGGCAGGAGGCACTTTTGTAGCTCCCCCAGCACTCCAAGGCCCGAGCACAACCCTCTCTGCAGACCCTGCTGCAAGCAAACCCTGGCTTTTGGAGCCTGTGGTCCCCATGGGACCAGTTCCCTGGGGATGCAGGGGTCCAGGAGCAGCTCCATGGGGACATGGCAGCCTGAAGCCAGTGGCACTCAGAGAGTATTGCTGCCCTCCACTGGTTCCTGAGCCAGATGCCAGCTTGCTGCTCCCACTTGCCACTGCACAGCTTAAAAGGGGTGCTGGGCTGGCTGGGGTATGGCAGGGATGGGGCGAGCCCCTGGAGACGTGAGACAGGGGAATGTCAGATGCAACCCAAGCAGTAGCTTCACTGTGTCCCCTCCATTGAGGGGAACCAGCAGCCCTGGCTGGCAGCAGGGCAGGGCCTCCATCCCCAAATTAACCCTGCTGCTTTCCAGCCTCAGCAATAAATCAGTTCATGTTGGGGATCCAGATGGGAAGACGCAAGGCAGCCATCACACAAACACCACTAGGACCAGGTGAGGTGTTGCTGGAGGCAGCACCTGTGATCGCCAGCAGCATCCCAGCACACTGTCTGCCTCCTCCCAAGAGGCACTGAAGCAGCACCCTTGGGTTCTGCCAGCATCTCTGCTGCTGCATAACCTCTTGCTGCTGTGAAGCATCAAAGCTGGGAGCAACCAGCTCCCACGTTTCTCCTGGAGGCTTGGCCAGTGCTGGTCCCCACCAGGGCTTCTCTACCTCATAAGAGTGGCAGGGATCCTGCGCAGCGCATCTTGATGGCAAACACCTGCAGTGACCTTCCTCTTCCTCCTTCAGGCACAGGAGCCCCAGAGCATGGACAAACCGCTCCTGCCTCACCTGGTGGAGAGAGATGCTGTGATGAAAAGCCACCTGAGGGAAAGCAGAAGGCTACAGGAGCACCTGTGGGCAGAGGAAGAGCTCAGCTCAATGCTCCTCGGACCCTGGGGATGAGGCTGCCAGTGGTTGGACACCAGGGTAGAAGAAGGAGGAAAAGCTGCTGTTGCTCAGTGGCAAGCAAGGAGTTTTCACCCACTTGTACCAGGCTCTTGGGAAGCGAAACACCCACCAAGAGTGGACACGGAACACAAGTGTCTCGTCAAGGTATTTAATAGCTGCTAAGCTGGGCAAACACCAGCTGGGAAGTCCAGCTCCAGCAAGTAAAACTTTCCATCCTACTGGCAACACTGTTTGTTTTCCTCTCTGAGCAGCCAGGAATGAGCTTGAGATGCCAGCTGCTCCAGAGAGCCGAGGATGGGGACATGCCAGTGTTGGAGCGAGCCCTGCGGATGCCCTCACCCTCCTCCCCTCTGGGGAACGGCTCTGGTGGTGGGAGCTGAGACAGCCAGGAGCACAGAAACTGGAGTCAAACCACACCATTCAGAGGTGCAAGAGGTGGTGGTCTTGCATGGCCCTGCTCTTAGACCTCTGGCCCCAAATCCCACCCCTAATTGCTCCCATCACACCCCAGACAGCCCTTGGCAAGGATCTCTGCAGTTCCTGGCAAAGCTGGCTTGCAGCACATTTAAAATCCCAATCCCACTCTGCACTGGGTCCCAATGCAGCAGGGGTGGAGGAACAGAGTGGCCTTCCCTGAGCTGCAGGCGAGGTGACGCATCTCCCGGGGGAGAGCTGGCACAACCCGGTGGGCACCTGCTGTCCCGGGCACGCGGCGCGGCCGGAGCACTTTCATGGCTCTGTGCATCAACACAATATTTGGCATTGAGAGAGGGGGAAGGAGGGGAGCAGCCCCCCAGGGCTGAAGTCCCCTTGGCCATGGGGGCAGCAGCCATCCCCCAAGCATGGATCCTGACCTGTGAGAAGTTCTAACCAGTGAAATTCCCTGGGCACAGTGCTGGGAAGGCGTTTTCCAGCTCTCCACGTGCTTGGCGCTGGCACCCAACCCCTCTGGCGCTGGCACCGCTCTCGCCCAGCGCACTCAGCATGACAACAGGTGAGCTGGTGCCTCAATGCCCAGTAAACCCACCACGAGCTCATCCCTTTGCCCTCCCGGCCCAGGGATGGAGAGCCAAGCCACTGGGAGCATCATTCTCTGCCTGACAGTCTGCCCCATCCGCAGGGCACAGCATGGCACCCCTCAGCACTGGTGGCTGCAGGTCCCCAGGCAGCCTCAGCCCAGTCCCCAGGCACTTGGGCTGGACACGGTGTCTCTGTCCCAGGGACAGGAAAGGGAAATGAGAGGCAATGTGCTGAGCTGGCTCTGGGGGTGACAACTGGGACAGCTGCCATGGGGACAAGGTGGCGACAGCAGTGGAAGGGTGACAGACACAGGGCTGGGCATCCATGAACAGATCCCAGGCTTGGTAGGAGCTGTGCTTCCAGCTGGAAGAGGGGTCCCAGGACAGCACAGTGTCACTTCAGGCTGGAAAAGACCTCCAGCAAGAGAGAAAATGCACTGGGGACACCACCTTCACCTGTGGGGGAATGATAAATGGATGGGAGAGGTGGTCAGGGGTAACCTGGTTGGGTTGATAAGAGATCCCTCACCATCATCACCTGCCCTCTCAAAGCTGACCGGAGGTCACCAAAGCCTGACATCCATCAGCAAGGGACACTGCCCTTGCCCCAGCAACAAGTGGGTGAAGCCCCACCCCCTCCTAAGACAGCAGGTGTGTGTGGAGGACTGGTGAGCAACTGGGATGTCTTTAGCCAGACAAGGCACAGGGAGGGCAACCAGGGCTGGCTCCCAGCCTCAGGGTGAATCATGACAGATGCTGACCCAAGGATGCACACCCAAGGCAGAAAGGGATGGAAAAAGTGATGTAGTTCATACAAGGCATCACTGTGGGACACACTGGGACGCTCCAAGCAATGCAAAGGGACTGCTAGCAATGCTGAGTGGCAATCTGCAGAGCAGAGCTGGGGACAACCGAGCACAACTATTGTATGAGACACCAGAGACAATCCTGCAGAGCAGCCCTGGACAGAGAAGGATGTGTGCAGCCCATGGCAGGTGCAAAGAGGCTCAGAGAGGGATTGGGATCGCTCTCTCTGAACACATCAGTGTCAGGGTAGGCAACATCACCAGTGCTGGAATAAAGCACATCAGGCTGGCACAGTTAAGCTGGAAGGAGAAAGCAGCTCTGAGCCACCTGAGGGCTGGGAGCAGGACCCCTGCGAGCACTGAAGCGCCCATCACCCTGAGCACAAAAGCCCCTGCTCTTCCCTCTCCATCTCTGTAAGGGGGTGAGAAAGAGGTCAGTGGTGCCACGGAGCCCCTGAGACACCCCCACAACCATTGCCAACACTCACACCCAGGAGTCCATTAGGCAGAGCGTGCTGACAGCTGCACATAAATGATTCATGAGTTAAAGACCTCTCCTAAGGCTGGAGCCTCGTTAAAAGGTGCTCCTGTTTATTAAGAGCCCCAGATAGAAAGTCAGTCAGTCCAGTCTCTCCAAACATGGAGCCCTCACAGACTCACACTCGGGCAGAGGACCCCAAGCAGCCATCCAGAATCTCCCCCCATTCTGCTCCCTTTCTAAAAGCTTTTTATTATTTTGCAGTCTCAAGTTTCAGATCTGAGAGAAGCAGCCCAAGGCAAACAGCTCTCAAAATGAAGAGAGATTATTAAAAAAGAGAGAAAAAAAATACTTCTGGGTGGGCAACTAAATCTCTTAATGCTTTTTTGTCTTCTCAGAAAGTCCAGACCCTGTGTGTCTCAGTCCCTCATGGACGCATTCAAATGGGGAGACTCAGAGCATCAACCCCACAAGTTAAGGAGCAGCCAGGCTCCATCTGCTGCCTCCCTCCTCTCAGCCTCTGCATATTTTTGATTCTTTCAGTATTTAGGTTGTTTTTTAAAGGACAAAATGCACTTCATGGCATCACTGCAGGAACCTACCTATCCCCAAGGGACTTTGTGTTCCTGCACAGCTCCATGCCCACGACACAGAACCTAGCCCCTGGCGCACGACACGAGGCTGATTCTTTTTCTCCCCCTCACCATAGAGAAAGTACCTCCATTTCTCCCTCCATGCTTGCCAACCCTGCCACAACAGGCTTGGTCAGCAAACCTGCAAGATGCAAGGTTTCACTCTGAGTCTTGTTTTTAAGCTGTATCTTAAGTTTAACTATTAAGGGGTATTTTAAGCTGCCCTCTCCTGCCTTGCTAAGCCACCGATACCCACAGGAGCTTTCATTTCCATCTTCAGCACAGCTGGAGCAGCACGATGTGATACAGAGGCACGATGGATGATGAGAGCTCAGTCGCTCTCCGGGTGTGCAGGCCGCCTGGCACATACCTCACCCCGCTGCTGTTGGGAAATCCTCTCCCATTTTTACGTCTGGTAGGACATTGGGCAACTGTGGCGGGTTTGTTCAGCCTGGGTGAGCTTGGAATGCATGGCACGCCCTGGAAGGAAGCAAAGCTACCAGGGGAGATAGAGCACGCCAGCCTGGGGGGGGCTCTGAGCTGGGTATGGCTGATAAAGGCGCCTGCCTGTGGGGAGAAGTGAGAGCTGGAAGCACACTGGGCTTCCCTGCTGCAAGAGCTCCATCGCTGGGAGTGTGTGTGGCCCCAGTCTCATCCTGGGTGATGCCACCAGTACCTTTGTGGAAAGGGAAAGGTTCACCTGCAAGACCCTTGAGCAGGTGGAAAGAGACAGACGGAAGATTTCTTGCATCCCAGGCACAGGTTGCTTCCCACCATGATTAATTTTTACCAGCACACTGATCTCTCCCCTGGCAGAGACAGCATCAGCACCCAGAGACTTCCCAACCCGGGGGTGGTGTGAGTCCCCAGTGAGCCAGAGTCCCTCTGCACCACTTCCCACCCACCCACCCACCCCACGCCTCCCTGCTCCCCCATCCCAGGCGCTCCCTGGGGATCTGCTGACCCTCACAGCAAACCAACCCCACTGCACAAACCACTCTCTGCTTCCCACAGTGCAGACGCACCAGTTGGGGCAGCGGGTGCTGCTGGGGAGGCTGTGGCTGCGCAGGGAGAGCCCCAGCCCTTTCCCCATGCTGGAGCCCAGGCCGAGCAGAGGACGTGCACGTGGAGGCTTTGAGTCACCCCAACGGCTTCGGGAAGAGCAAAGGACGAAAGTCTCTGCTGGCAGCGAGGGAAGCAAGGGCAGCTCCTCCAGGGAAAGCATGGAAGGGTCAGCTGCTTCCCGGCAGCGCTGAAGGCAGGGTTGTAGCACTCTCTTTTCTAGGCACTGAATGCATTCCCCAGGCTACCAGGATTGATTTAACTTGGTTTTATCTAAGAGCTGCATAATTACTCAGAGCTACTCCAATTCCTTGTTAGCTTGGCTTAAACACAGAATGCACGGGCGTGATGCTCTGAGTGCTTCCACCCCGGCTGCACCTCCTGGAAGGGGCTGAGAGGTCCCAGGTCATTATTTCCAGGAGGCAAGGGACGGGCAGCCTCCTTGTATGCCATCTGCCTGCAATTCCCATGCAGCAGTTCATTACTAAGTTCATTTTCATTTCCCTCTTCAAAGGAATTCTTGGTGCAAGAGGATGATGCGGATGGGGGGATGATATTGCTTCCTCCAGTTCGTCTGCAAAACACTCATTTTGACAGCAACCCTCGGCGTGAGGGCTCAGGCTGGACTCGCAGACTTCCTCAATCCTCCACTGGCTGTTTCAGAGCACACCAAGCCACCCAGAGTAGCATCAGACTCAGAGAAGTACCCCATATTTGCAGAGGATCCCTTCACTGTGAGCTCTGAGCATCCCCACACCATGTGGGATGCGGCAGTGGGAGGTGGTGCTCAGACACATGCATGAAATTGGCTCATGCAAGTCATGAGATCCACCTGGATCGGCAGCAAGAAGATCCTCCTCAGCTAAAGCTCCCTATCTCTGTGAACAGGCTCCTTATCTCAACGCAGCCATTTCAAGGCTCATGCAAAGGGAGAGGCCCAGCTGGACGCCTGAGTGGACACCAGCAGCTGCCTTTGATCTCCTCCCAGGGCCAGCAGTTCCCTGAGGAGGTGGGACAGGGACCTTGTGGTATCTCCTTGTGCCATGGATGAAGGTGTGGTCTCTGGTGACTACCCCCGGGGTGCCCCACTTTGCTGCCTCCAGCTGCCCCTGCAAAGGAACTATATCCATGCAGGGTAGCAAAATCAGAGGTTAAGCCCCCAAAAAGCCACTACGCTACCCCAGCCACGATGCAACCCAGGATGGGTGCTCACTGCCCACCCCTCCCTCCTTCCAACCACCAGCAGCCCAACGAGGACTGTTCCTTGGCCTCCTTCCCTTCGTTCCCAAGTACGACAAGGCCAGAAGCACCCAGGTCTGCACCCTGCAGAGGAAAGCCCAACCCAGAACAGCTCATCCCTATCCAACCCAGCAAAAGCCTGGCACAGGGGACTCTACACACACCGCTGTCTATGGAAACCATGTGATGGTCTTCCACCACCACAGCATCCTTGTGGACCTGTGCCAGCAATGCACTTTGCAGCCTCTTGGCTGCCAAGAGATGGTGGTGGGGTCTCCCCCACCATCCTGATCCTCCTCCTGCCCATGATCTCACCCCAGGGGTGCTGTACCTTCAGGGAAACCTCACAACTCACTGCAGAGGCTGGAGACGCTAATTTTTAAGGAGGTATCTCCATGCCTTCCCCAGGAGTGCTCTGACCAGGTTATGCCACCACGTGCATGAGCCAGCTTATCCCCAGTTACAGCACCACGCAAGGAAAAGCCCTGTGCTGGCCTTGACAAGGCTCTGACGCTGCTGAGGAGCTGGGGAAAGGGCAGGACACGCCAATGCCAAGCGTTGGGGATTTGCCCTGGCTGCCCACAAGCACAGCATACAGCCTTCAGGTTTCCACGTAACAGGAGGTCACTCCCAGCCCTGCCCTGGCATTCCTGCAGGCTGGTGAATTACAGGGATAACCACGTCAAATCCCTGGCACAAGCTGCTGTGTGATGCATGGAGAGCAAAGGCAGCCCTGTGAGAATGGTGGCACTGGCACACTGGGCATTTCAGGGGGCAATGGCCACATCTCCCCTGCTCTGAGGGGGTCTGTCAGGCCACACAAACACCTCAGGAACTATTAAATGTCAATTAAAAAACCAAACAATAGACTGCTGGAATTAAGGGACCTTAATCCTGGGAGCTGCAGCACCCCAAAAAGGCACCTATAGATGGGAGGGATGGCTGGACATGCAGCAGCCACCCAAGATGGGACTGGAGAGCATGAGCAACCCACCAAGGAGTGACTGGCCATGTGCAGTGCAGCCAAGCAAATCACTGCAGGGCTGCATTTCCAGCACAGAGACGGTGTTCCTCATGCCCTGGCTGATTTCTCCTTTCCATCCCACAGCAGCAGCCTGGGAAAACGCTGTGGAGCATCTCTGGGTGCTTACCCTGCTGCAGCCTCCAGCACTGCACGCATCGAGTGAGCTGGTTTGCACCCTCACTCCCCCCCCCCCCCCCCAGTGTATGGCCACAGCTACGAGTCCTGCACTGCTGGCTGCTCAGACTCCCCTTGAGGTGACAAGCAGTGGGTTTCTCAGGGGACATTCACTCTGACTCATCTGTGGCATTTCACAGTTGGGGAAACTGCGCCACTGCAGTACAATACAGCTCCCTGCCTTAGCACCCTCCGCTGCCCTGGCAGGCAGGGAGCTGCTCCCTTCTCCAAGCAGCTTATAAGGACTTCAGCAAACTCCCCCACGTGAAAGTTACTGGGGTGGTGAGGAGGGAGGAAGTTACTGGAGGAGGGAGGAAGCCCTCACATGCAAAATCCATAAAGGTTTGATTTCCACGAGGGGTGCAGGCTGCTCCCCTGCCCTCCCAAAGCAGTTACTCAGGAGCTGTTCCTGCCCTGAGCTAACATGACCCACACCCTATGACCCAAGCCCTTGTGGTGCAGGTCCCCAGGGACAAGGGGGACACACACAGGGGTCTGGCACAGTGACCAGGCAGAGGGTCAGGTTGGTCCTGGGGCCACTCAGCACATGGACTTTCCCCAACGCAACCTGCCCGTGTCTACCTCCACCCCAAGTGTCTCATTAGGACAACAACCACCAACCAACTGCTTTTAGTTTTGTTTTGTTTTAAGAAATGGTGATTAAGTGAGAAAAAGGGTACCAGCGCCAAGGATTTCTTTTACACTCACAAACACAAGCCCAGCTTTCAGCGCTCACCCGGAGGCCGGGAAATGATCATAACCCAAAGGACCACACGCTCCCAAACAAACACAACTCCTGGATCCTCATAATTAAAAGGGACTGTGCTCAACCCTGCTGGGGGCTTGTCATGTTAGCAGATGTCTCCCAGTCTGGCAGTCAGCAGGGACCAGCAGTCATTACACAAAAAGCTCTTCAGGAGGAGAAGAGTTTATGATCCGGTCACTTGTGGGCTCATACAGATTTAACTACTTAGTTTTCAGCCCTCAATAATAAAGTCCTCTGGTGCAGAGCCCCTGCCAGTGCTAAGCCCACGCTCACTCCTCCAAGCTCTGGTCCCTGTAGGGCTCCCAGTTCCTGTGGAAAAGGTGGAAAAATCTTGGGAGTCATGTGCCAGTCTGGGCAGCTCCTGGGCAAGTCTGCCCACACAACAGGCAAGGGACAGCAGGAGAAGGACAAGCCACCTCCTCGCAGAGCACAGTACACTGCCACAGATGCTTCAGGACATTGGGACTAGGGGTCCCCCAGCCTTGTCCCCTCCCCACCAGCCAGTTCTCCATCCCCTGTCCCTGCTTCCTGTGGCAACAAGCAGTATTTTAACCCCAAACTCATCCTCAGGGTTGTTTTTGGATCGAGACCAACAACCCAAGGGAAGGAATAAGGATTTATTTGGGGCATCCCTCAGCCTTAGAGTGAAACAGCAGCACCATCAAAGGTAAAAAGATCCATAACCAGGTGAGCCACGTGCTTGTCTTTCAGCCCAGCGCAGTCAAACAACGCAAACACCACACGAATGCCCCAGTGCATCCCAAGGAATACAGCTGCCCTGAGGAGACAGGATCCAGCCAGCCTCCTTCCCACCATACTCACCCTCCCCATGCCCTACCTCCCCAGACTCGGGCAGCTCTCCCAGCATCCGCTGGCATCATCTATTGTTCCTCCTGCCAGCAGCCACGGACACGCTCCGGCAGCATTGCTCTCCCGGCGTGCACAAAACACACTGAGAGCTCACACATGCATCTGAGAATAACACCAGGGTCAGCCTTGTCTTGCAGAATTTGTACCGGGCAGCTCTTTGGGTGCTAAAACCCACTCCCCTGCTGTGGTTCACCCTTTCTTGCCCTGGGGCTTGCAGCACCTCCAGGTGCAGTTTCCAGTGCAGCTGCAGTGGTGCCAAAGAAAGCCCTGACAGGAGGAAGCAGGGAGGCCACTGAGGCTTGCTTTGGTGACCCACGAACAGGAGCAAACGAGGCAGAAGCTGCCCTCCAAATGATCAAGCAGAAATAAGCATTGATCCTCCTATTAATTGCAAATGAGTTTGGAATGGCAGAGCCCAGACTTGGCAGCTGGGGAGCCCAGGAAGCCACGTGTGAAGCCAGCTGTGGTGCAGAGCATCTGGGGCAGAGCTGGGCATGGCTGCAGTTGAACCCTCCAGCTCATGTCAGACGGGGGATGTTTTCAAGCTGTGGGAGGTCTTCCACTTGGAAAACAGGCAGGAGCCAAAGGATGCTTTTTGGGAGGGCACAATGGAGTGAGCTGAGCTGCTGGGTGGCAATTCCCTGCTCAGGACAGCCATGGGATGTTGACGGGATGTATACCCAAGCCCTCCAGCTGGGCTGATGTCCTGCAAGCCCGGGGCAGTGGCGATACAATGAGCTCAGCCTGGAAATCCCCAGGAGCAACCTACCAGGACTCGGGTGCACACAGGCCAACATCCCTGCTCCCTGTGGCGGGAAGGATGACGCCACGCTAGGGAAGAGGGCAGACACTTCCTCTTGCCGCAGGGACCCAGTGGTGACAACACAGCCTTTCAGGTCCCCTTCCCCCCGTGGAGTGCGGGCATGGGGAGTTGAGTGAGAACTGCAGGGTCTCGGGAGGAATCACAGAATGACTTGAGCTGGAAGGGACCCACAAGGATCATCACTCCTATCCCTGCATAGGACAATCGCAACATTCACACCGTGCGTCTGAGTGCATTGTCCAAATGCTTCTGGAATATTGTCAGGCTTGAGATTTTGGCCGCTGTCAGCACTGAATCCAGCTGCAGGCAAACCTGGAGGGATGGCTTCAGCTTGGTCCTGCTGGCTCGGCAGCAAGGCAGGACAGGACCCAGGTGAAGTCCAGACTTGCCCCCTGCCCCCAAACCACCGAGGGCCAACAGCAGAAACCCAACTGTCTAAAACACCCACACCCAGCACCCCTATGCTCCCTGCGCATGCAGGATGACCAGACCCTTCTGCCCTTGAGGGTTTTGTTTGCAAAGGGCTAGTGGCAGCACTCATCACCCCAGCACTGCCTACAAGAGCCTTTCCACCAAACCTCAAACCAGCAACAACAGAGTCCCAGCATCAGCAGGTAGGACAGGAGGACGGTGGTGTTGGGCAGAGCAGGGACGCAGGCACTCTCGCCCGTGGCATCGCACCTGCTGCCACTTCAGACGGGCGCTGCCAGCCCCACTTGCCTGGGAAGGGGAAAACCCCCACAAAACAAAAACAATACCACACACCTGCTTGTTTATCAGCTCCAGAAAGTAGGTTAGGGCTTTCCTGCCCAGGACAAGCACCCACTTCCCCTGGCGGGGAAGAGGAGGCTTCCCGCACCATCAGTCTGGGATGCCCGTCCAGGGCCGTGGGGCACGGGGGAAGCCGGGCAAAAAGGGTGCCAGGGCAAAGGCGGTGGACAGGGATGCGGGCAAGGGGAGGACAGACTCGGGGGGTGGGCCGAGAGAAGCCGGAGGGGGGGCGACAACGGGCAAGGAGGGGGGGCATGGGCGCTGGCAAAGGGGGAGAAACCTAGGCAAAGGCGAGGGGGGAACCCGAGCAAGGGGGGAGCCCCGGCCAGGTGGAGGAGGACCCGGGAAAGTGGGGGGATCGCGGGAAAGGCGGGGGAGGGGGGTCCCGGGGAAGGAGGGGGAACCTGGGAAAGGCTGGGGGGGAATAACCCAGGAAAGGGGGGGGATAACCCGGGAAAGGCGGGGGGGGGAGCCCGGGAAACGGGGACTGGGTAAGGGGGACCTGGGCAAGGGGGAGCCTGGACAAGAGGAGGGGGACCCGGGCAGGACCCGCGCCGCCCCGCAACCCCAGCAAGGATCCCCGGGGGAGGGACGGGTGCCGCGGGGCGGAGGAGGAAGCTGGCGGGACGCGACCGGTTACAAAGCAGCAACGAAGCGGGAAGCACCAGGACCCGGGACTCCGCTCCAAGACCCGGCACCGCTCACCTCAACCTCGTCCCGGTCCCGGTCCCGGTCCCGCGGGCACCCGGCGCCACCGCCTCCACCTGGGCCGGGCGGGGCCAGGAGGCGGCACGGGACGGCAGGGGGCGGGGATTCGCGGAGTGGGCGTGGCCTCACGATGGGGGCGATGCCTCATTGGGCGGGGGTTGCAAGGGGCGGGGCGTCACGAAGGCGGCGGGAGTTCGCAAAGGGAGGCGCTGCCTCACCGGGGCGGGGCTTCTCGGAGGCGGGGCTTCACGGGGGCGGGGCTTCACGGGAGGCGGAGCTTCTCGGAGGCGGGGCTTCATGGGAGGCGGGGCTTCTGGGAGGCGGGGCTTCATGGGGGCGGGGCCTCGCGGGAGGCGAATGGCGCCGGGGCTCGCTGGAGTTTCGTAAGGGGGCGGGGGCACGGTGTCTGGCCGCCAGCCCCGCGTGGCGCTGCCGTGGTTCCGCGCATCGCCGGGCGCCCAGCGAGCCCCGCGGGAACGGTGAGACCACACCGGGCTGGGTACCATGGTCTCGCCCCCGCTCCTCCCCGCCCTCCGCGGCTGCGAGCTGGGCACCGCGGGCACCGGGCGCTATCAGGACTGGTCGCTATCAGGCATCGGCACTATTAGGACAGGGTGCCATCAAGGCTGGGCAATGTCAGGATCGGGCACTGTCAGGATTGGCACTCTTAGGACTGAGCAATATCAGAACTGACACTGTTTGAACTTGGCACTATCAGAACTGGGCAATATCAGGACTGGTCACTATCACAAAATCACAGAATGTCCTGAGTTGGAAGGGACCCACGTGGATCATCGAGTCCAACCCTGTCCCTGCACAGGACAACCTCAATATTCACACCGTGTATCAGTGCATTGTCCGAATGCTTCTGGAATATTGTTGGGCTTGGAGCTGTGACTGCTTCCCTGGGGAGCTGCTCCAGTGCTACAACACCCTCTGACTGAAGAAACTTTTCCTAATATCCAAATATTCCTAATATCTTTTTCCCAATATCAGGACTGATCACTATCAGGACTGGGCAGTGTCAGGCGTGGTCACTATAGGCCAGGCAGCAGGTGCTGGCGTGCCAGGCAGTGTGGTGGGCATGGTGCAGCTGGCACACCCCGAGAGCCTTGCAGGCCCAGGCTTGTCCCGCTGGCTGGGCCGGATCCCGGTGCTGTGTGGAAGAGCTGGGACAGTGGGCAGTGGCTGCCAAGCTCGTTGTTTTGGCTTTAGCAGCCATGACCTGTCCAGAGCCTGGCAGAGGCGAACCACTCAGGGAGCTGCCCCTACTCCCCTTGGCACCAAGTCACTCTTCTTCCACAACAGCCACACTCAGCTTCCTCCTATCCCTACGGATGGAGATTGGATGCCAACAGGGTTTGGGTGCCTGAGGAGAGACTTCTTTAGGTCTCATGATGAATGCTGCAGCTCAGGTCCAGCTTGGATTCACTGCTGTCTAGTAGGGTGTTGAACTTGTGTTCGTAGTGACCGCCCCCCCCTTCCCCTTCCAGGGGTTCTGTCTCAGCACATCTCCTCCCGGTTTCTGGTAGAAGAAGGGGTGGAAAAAGCTTTCGGTTCCTCCCAGCTCCTTTGAAGCTGTGTTTTGAAGTGGGTGGAGGAGAGCCCAGCGGGTGGCTGGGCTCAGATGCCCTGACGTGGGCTGTGCTGTGGGGCAGGTGGCTGCTCCCTGCCCGTGACTCAGGGTTGAGGAAGGGGTGAGTTGGTGGTGTCCCCAAGCTGCAAGCTGAGGCAGGTGGCAAGCAGGGACCTGTGCCGAGATGCCAGGCACCAACTTCTCCCTGCGTCTGGGTGGTGACAGCTCAGCCTGTCCTTGGCTGGGTCAAAACACTGCTGACAAAAAACATCGCTGCTGTGTCCCTGCCTGCATCCCACGCCAAGGCTTGGTTCGTGGGGATGTGTCCTTCCACGTAGGAGCTGAGCAGAGCCCTGTGCAGGCTGGTGAGGTCCACAGAGGGAAAAGAAAGATGTTGACTGTCACCTGTTCAAACCCAGTGAGCGTTGAGCAATAAGGAAGCGAGAGAACTGACCGAAAAACTGCCTAGGCAGCAATGTCAGGGTGTTGAATCAGCGTGCTGGGGTGATGCTCTGTAGAACACTTCCCTTGGTGATGCAAACTGCCCCACAGCTTGGTCTGGCCAGAAGTGTCCCGTCTGGCCTGTCCCCAAAGGAAAACAGAGTGGGACACAGTGCTGCGCACCCCAGCATTAGGCGCACCCTGCAGCCTTGCTGATGGGTGCCATGCTGGGAGACACTGGTGCTGGACCCAGGGCTGGGGCATCTCTGCAGGAACCATCCTTCCCTGTTATACTATAAAATATTCTGGGGTGAGATCCATCCTTGGCAGCTCAGGGAAGTCCTGCTGCTCACTGCCTGCCAAAGGCTGGGACGTGGCTACTTCCAGGGCAGGTTCATTCCTGGATGTGGAGACACATGGCCATGCCTGGCAGGTTGGAAATCTGGGCAGATTTGGCTTCATTAGAAACCAAAGCCAAGGTCCCAGGGCCTTTTAAAGAGGATTTTCAGACACAAGCTCCACACCACTTCCCTTGGCCTTGATATTCCTGTAGCAGGATAATTCAAGTATTTTTGGAAGGGGGCATTTGCTTTCAGGGCAGCTGGTTGTTTTTTCCTCCCGAGGATATGGATGCACAAAGCTTGGTGCCATGAGCCAAGCTGTCGCAGTGCAGAACTGATGTATTTGGGAGGCTGCCTTCTCCCCAGACAGAGGGAGTCATGCCTCCTGCAGGATCTGATCTTCCCTGCTTGCCAGGCACCCTCCAACCCTGGCTGGGACCTGCAGGTGGACAGAGTCAGCATTACGAGCTGTGCTGGGGCTGGATGAAGCTGGGGAATGGCCTTTTGGGTGGACCCCCACCTGCCAAGGAGCTCTGGGAGCCTGGTGCCAGCTCCATCAACTTCTCAGAGATGGGATCATAAGGATGCTCAGTGAGAAAGATCCTGTTTTTCAGAACATTATATTTTTTGTGTCATAAACCCCACACACTGCTGTCCTGGGGCTGCAGTCCAAAACTTCCTCGAACTTCCAGAACATCAACTGCTTCCTAAAACATCTCAGTCTGGGTTCTCCAGGAATTTTATTCCCATTGTTGGCTCTTCACGAGCCTCCATCTGGATGTGGGACCTCTGGGATGCCTTGAGTTGTTCCCACAGGCAGGCACATGGGTTTGTGTCCCTGCACCCCCTCTGGTAGCCCGTCCCTCCCATCCCCTTGTCCACGGGTCTTTTGGGACACAATTTAGTGGAAAAGGCCCACATGGAAGGGACACATCCTGCCCCAGTCGTTGCCCACCAGTTTGGATCCCCACACGTCCTGCTGTCACTCCCTTATCTCACTCAGGGTTAAAAACTGCCTGTCCCTGCTGCCACCACCACCTTGGCCCACAGCTGCCTGCATGAGAGAGCTGGGTGCCGGAGCTGCCTGCTGCAGCGCTGCCGTTCCCAGTATGATCGGCAGAGGCCAGGCCACAGCCACACTCGGTGCTGCTGGGAGCAGGATGGAAAACTGTTCCCAGCAGCAGCAGAGGATGCTCAGCCTCTGCCATCTCTCAGCACTTCCTTCCCTCTCTGTTCCACCTCACCAGAATCTGCTAGCCCGCTCCCCCATCCCCAATCCAGGTGTCACAGCCTTCTGCCCCTTCCACCCCAAGGGACACAGGGCACCCCAGGACCATGCAAAGATGGGGGGAGTTTTTCCTGTCAGGCAAGGTGGGAACCCAGGTCTGACTCTGTGAGGGTGGTGCAGATGGATAAGGCCCTTCATGCATTTCCCACCAGCATCACTGCGCTGGTGGCAGTGGTGCCACTGGGTTATGCTTGTCATGGTGTCCTCACCTGTGGGTGCCCCACTGCTCCCCTGCCCTGGCTGTCGAGGGGCTGGGAGCTGGGGAGCAGCACCCATCGCCTGCCGTGCTGTGCTCTGTGGCTGCCCTGTGCTCAGTCACCTTTGCAAACACCAAGATGCTTGTTCTAACCTCCAAGGCCACAGCCTGGGGAGCTGGGAGACCCCAGCTCCTGTTCTCAGAGCACTGTGATCCCCAGATCCTGACTGAGCCACCCTAACAGCACACAAACCCCTCCAGACACAGGTGGGAAATTTTTTTAGTGGGAAATTTTTATTTTTACCCCTTCTAGAGATGTTTCCTTCCCCCTTCCCACCCCTCTTCCAGCCTGCTGTGGGAAAGCGTTAAGAAATTAAACAATATCAAATGCAATCAAAGACAGGCTGGTGGGAGTTTTCCTTTTGGGGTTTCCTTCTCTTTTATTGCTTTCCCAAAGAATAAACACTTGAGAGGGCTCTGGAGTGATTTGGTGGAGCGGGAAGGGCAGGGGCTGGGAGCCGCCTGTTCCCTTTGGCAAATATTGCAGGATGATGGTCCAGTCTTGGGGATTTTCCTTCCAGCAGAAATGAGTGCCCAGTCAGACCCTAAGGCTGGGAATAGCCTGGCTTGATGGGGAGGCTGCTCTGCCCCTTGGCGCTGGGGCTGGGGTCAGCGGGAGATGCTGGGGGGAGGAGGAAGGAATGAAGCAGGCAAATTCACAGCAGGGTGGAGGAAGCAGTGACCTTTGAGAAGCAATCTTCCTCGCCTGCTGCTATTTATCCAGCCTTCCCAGAGGCTCCTTCTGCCGAGCCCGATCCTGTATGTGCAGACCAGGCTTAGCGATGCTGGGCTGCCCTGGTGCTGAGCTGCAGCTGTCTCCTCTCCAGGGGTAATTCTGGTTTGTGGAGTTGAATGCAAAGTTTACTGCTGGAACAGCAGCTCTGCAGGAGGCTGAACCTTCCTGCCTGCTAGGTGTCCTTGGACCCGTGAGCTGGGAGCAGAAAGTGCCTGTCTGTCCCTGAACATCCTCCTTTCCTTGCTCACCTTCCCCCTGCTGCTGCTTGGGCTGTGGGATGAGCTGTGCCTGAGCTCGGTGGATCCACACCTGACTGAGCAGAGGCTGCAGCAAGCTCTTTACCTGCACAGCCCTCTGCATTCACCTTCGGAGAGGTGCCCTCCCTGCCCCCGGCACCACGCCAAGCTGCATCCAGCAGCAGGGCTGGCGGGGGGAGCAGAGCTCTCACCAACTGTGCTCCACAGACCTCCATCAGCCCCAGCTTCTCTCAGCTGAAGGTCAGGGAGGCTTTAGCATCCCTCAATGCAGGACTCCAGGGAAGACGGGTACTTCATAGAGAGCAAGGCTGGACTGCCAAAACAGCTGCTTCCCTGGAGCATCATTGTCAACATCCATGCCTCTACTGGCACTCTCTGTCTCCCTAAGGCACCCCAGTATGTGGAGGCATAACAACCCTGCAGACACCCCAACCCTGCAGACACCCCTCTCTGTTATCACCCTGAGCTTTCTGCCAGCCTCTGATCCCAAAATGCAACGTGGCACGGATGGGTTTGCATGGAAGGGATGAAGGCCACTCTCTCACTGACCACTCGCCCAGCCATCGTCACCAGGATGAATTTTTAAACCAGATTTTCAGAGCCGAGGGTTTCTCTTCCAGGAGCTGCTCCTTGTCTTTTGCATAACTTGCTGGCAGTTAAAAATAAAGCAATTTACCTGCCCATGCACTGCCAGCCTTTCTGACCAACATTTTTTCCCTCTGCCAAGAAAACAATAAAAACAAGCAAAATAATTTGTAGCTATTTACTGAAATATCTAAAGAAATAAATGAAAATCACACTATTGCTTAGAAAAGTATCCCTGAACGAAATCTCTGCTATATAAATATAAACCCACAGCAATGTGGCAGAGCCCAATGATTGTTTTATTTCAGGAGCTGTTTGGAGCAGCAGCCTCATGACTGATTGAACGTACAAACAACAGCACTGCAGGGTGGTTTTCTAAAGCTTTCCCTTAAAGCAAATATACTTGTCAATTAATAAAAAGGATTTGTAATAAACAGCAATAGATGTCTCATAAAAATGAAGATTTGTAATAAACAGCAGAAGATGTCCCATCTGCATGGGGATGGGAATCCTCCCAGCGGCAAAGCTGTTTGGTTTGCATGATCCTGCAGTGTTTAATGCACTGAGCAACAGGAATGTGCTTTTTGCTGGTTTGTTCCCCAAAGAGAGGGTTGTTGGTGCTCATTAGTGTGGGGATGGCAATTGCCCCCGAGGTCCTGGGCTGACGTGATCAACCCTGCAGGGAGCAGAAAGCAGAGGGAGGCTCCTCTCTGAGGCACCGTGCCGGCTGTTGGGGTTCAGGTGTCCGGGAGCACCTCGGTGCCGTCGGCGTTGCTGCCTCCACCCTGGGGGTCCTGCAAAACCAAAGGGAATTTGGCTGGGGGTCCCATCCCACACCACCCCATGGGTCTCTGGCAGTGGGGCTGAGCCCTTTGGGAACTGTGGGTCAGCTCCTGCTCATGGGGAAAGTGTGGCTTCCCAATATTCCCACTGCCTTTGGTCCCTGTAGGGGGAGGAAGAGGAGGAGGAGGCAGCCCGTCCCCCTTGGGACATCCTCCTCCTCATCCTGGCCCTCTCCCCATCCTCCTTTGGCCCTCAGCTCTGCTCTCTCTCAAGAGTGCCTGGGAGAAGAGAAACCTGGCTGTAAATTAGCCAGGAGGCTTTTCAATCTGAGATGTGCTCCCCTCCCCCCGCCCCCCCCCACCCCAGCGCTGTTATTTCATCTCTCAGCTGCCAAACTCCCGGGAATTAATCCCGTCTGGCGCTGACAGCGTTTACATTCAGCGCTGCTCAGATAAACCATATCAGCCAGCGCAGCTGAAGAGGAGCCGGGCGAGGAAGGAAAGGTCGGCTCCTGCTCAGTGTCAGCCCCACCGAGGTGCGAGGATATTTTTCTTGCCTTGTTTTTTGTCACTGAGGGCTTTGCTCTGAGCAAGGAGCGGCCAAAACCCCGTACTGGTGAGGGTGGCCTTAGGGCAGTTGACACAGCAAAGCTCCTGGCTGTTATCTCCGTGCAGATAATGGAGAAGAAAGAGGGCTGTGTCCTTCAAGCTGGTGGGAGCCTGCAGGCTCAGTCTCCTGAGGTTTCTCGCCCTATGCCACCCAGCACACAACGGGAGATTTCTCCTCATCGTCAGCTCCCGTGGGTTGGGATTTAACAGGTATTTGTGCAGCACAGTTATTGCATATTGTCTTTTTTTAATCTCCCCCTTGCAGATGTATTTCTGTCTGTCCCTGGCAGTGACCTGCTGGCTCTTCCCTCAGCTGGCACTGGGTGCCAGTGGGATATGGATGCATGGTGGATGTGTGCCCACCTATGAGTTGTGTCTGCACTGGCTTCATGAAGCTGCAGTTCCTCCAGTACGTGGCAGACACTGGGCAGGAAGCACTGGACACAGTGTGGGGCACACAGGCTTTCCCGAGGCTGGAGCACGGGAGACAAGCTGGGAGCCCACCCCTGTGCCATGTCTTAGCTAGCAAATTCCTCTCTCCCTCCATATCCCAGCCCATAACCATCACCAGAGCCACCGAGGTGCATCTAAGAGCCAGATCTCCTCTGGCGCCCTTGGGCAAGGCTCCTGGAAAGCAGCATCCCCAGGCTGTGACACTGGGAAACCAGATAGGTTTAGCCCCTCTGTGACCAACAGGAAGAGGGGAGTGTGAGCCCATCACTTGGGCACCTGGCCCAGCTTTCCAGTGCACCCCAAGCCTCATCCACTCTGCCTCCTTTTCCACCAGCACTTGCAGAGCTCTGGCATGGCCAAAGGGTCCAGGTCACGGTACCATCATCACAGCCACCCTGAACTGGTGGGATCTGGGGGTAAATATTAGTATGAAGTGAAGGGCTGTGTATGTATTTTCTCCCTGCCAGGTAATGCTGAAATTCCTGGCTCCTTTTCAACAAGCCATTGAAAAAACCAGCCTCGTGTCAGCACCCTCCAGCCACTGCTGGTTCTGGCCAGTCACAGCCCAGCATGCAAAGATCTAAGAGCTTCAGGTCCTCACTGCAATCTCCTCACTCCTGAGCCAGTCAGCCCTTTTGTCCATGGTTTCCAAGCAAATGTTTCCCATATGGAGCATAGCAGTGTGCGGGCTCTGCTGAACCATTTGCTTCCGCCTGGAAGTGTGTACAGGATGTGGCAAAGACTTTGAGGACAGCTTATTAATTGCATTAGCAGCACCAAGCAGTTTCCCCCACCCTCTCAAAAAAAAAATGCAGCTGGAGAAGACAGACTGAAGCAGGCAGTTATTCCCCTCTCTACTTGGATAATAAGGGGCCTTTGGTTCCCCTCTCCACAGCCATGGCCGATTGGGCTTGGTTTAGCTAAGCTGTAGGGGAAGAAATAGGCTCCCCTTGCGTGACCACCACAATCCTCATAGCTTGGAGACCCCAAACTCGCTGAAGTGCCTGTCCGTGCAAGAGCTACTCCACCACCTGCAGGGCTGGAGAACATCATCATTGCCCTCAGCCCAGCAGAAGACAAGCCAGTATCAGGCTCCCCAAGACCCTGGGCATTCTCTAAGGCAACAGTCTCTGTCCTCCTTTCTCTCACACCCCACTGAGCACCAGCACACACATAGTCCTACGCTGCGATTGCTCTGCTTAAATTTGCTTGTAGCCAGGTGCTGGTGGTTTCTACTACCCCGGTGGGATGAGCTTTCCCTTCTCTGAAAGCCCATTCTGAATTCTGCTGATATACTTGGCAACAGCAGAGAGGAGAACAATAAAAAGGATTGCTTGGCTTTCTTTTTCAAGCCTTGCATCCCATGGAAATGGGGTTGTCTGTCCATCTGTACTCTGCCAACAACTTTGGAAACGTTGGCCAGCATCAAGCAAATTTGGCAGAGGACTCAAATACGTCACGGGCTTGTTTTGTAAAAGAGGGATCTGGAAAGACCTGTGGAGGGAAACCACGATGTGACCCAACCGTGCTGGGACCCATCCCACTGTGACACAAATCGTCACAGTGTGGGACACAGGAGGACCTGCGACGGACACAGCCATGGAAAATTTGGCTTCTGCTGCTTAGGGAGCTGTTTGCTATTTTTAAAGGTTGGGAGCTATCCCACAGCCCTTGGCGGTCATGGTTACTGCGCCTCGTGGCCATCACCACTGCAGGTTTCATGTCCAGCTCTGCCCTGCTGCCTCCCACAGCAGAGAGGAGCTTTCACCTCAGTGCCTGCCCAGGTGCATGGGCCGTGGAGGCTGCAGGTCAGGCTTAGGACATCCATCAGATAAAGCATCTGGCTGATCCTGTACAGCTCATCCTCCCTGAATGCATTTTGGGCCGGTTGGTCTTGTGAACATGAGAACAGCATGGGAAAAGCTCCTGAGTGAGAGAGAGCCCCAGAAAGTTTGCACAACATACCTGGAAGCCAAGCAGGGAGCCTGGAGGAGGAGCAGACCTTCCCCTTCTCACTTCAGCCTGTTTGTAAGATGCCTCCTGGCACCACTACCACCCTTGGCACAGAAGGGAGCAAAGGGCACATCCCCACCCTTTGCAGCTGCTTTCCAGCCACAAAGCTCCCTCTCTGGTGCCCCAGAGCAAGCAGGAACCCACAGACCTGCGTGGCCACGGGACAGCTCCACGCATCACCCAACATCCCCCCACCAGAAAGAAACCAAGAAGAGCTGGAGGGGTTTGATTAATTTATCCACTGAAGATACAAGTTTCAGTTTAATGACACCGTTCTGTCTGGTTACAAACATACTAAAAACCTACAAAAAGAAAAACAAGTTACACCCATCATACACAACCCGGCAGGTATAAAACCAGCACGGAAGCGCCGAGAAACACGTACGGGAACAGGATCCGCAGCATTACAGGAAAGACACGGAGTTACATCAGATCACGACAGCTCATGTCTGTGGGTCGCAGTGGGACTGGTTAAGACATACTAACAATTAGAGACAACTTCACCTATGGGAAATAATTAGCGTCGCAGTCTGTTAAATAGGTCAGACCCAGGTGGGTAGGTTTTATCCCTTCCTTTCTGATAAGTTGGTCCAAGATGGGCTTCCCATCCACCCATCTGTCTGGCATTGTTGGTGCTGGCCCCGAGCAGTCCTTGCACTGACATCAGCACACCAGGGTTGCTTCCCTAAGGCAAGGGGCAGGGAAGGCTGAGCTCTGGTGTCAGAGGCCAGCCAGCCAGAATCTGGTCCCCACTGAGGTCACTGGGCACGTCCTCAGAGAGCAGGGAGATACTGGGATCCCATTTTTTGGGGGCAAACTGGCAGAAATGCCAGAGGAATCCTCTGGAAGAGCCTGTGACTTGGCTGCCTTAGCTGTGGGGATTTGTTTCACCAGAAGAGGAGGGTGTTGGCATAAGGCTTTTAAGGATTCTTTGCCTGAAGGGCTCTGGTGTTGCTGGGGTGTCTCTCTAGCTGGTCAGGTATATATGGAGCCATACCTGCTGTTTGCCTTAGGGAGGTGAGAGCAGTGTGGATGGGATCCATGTCCCATCCCAACCTAATGTTTCCCATTCCCTCCAGTGCTGAGCTCCCTCTGACCAGCTGCGGTGTTGAACTTGGGGACACCACCCCCCTGGCTGGTTGACATGAGTGGGTGTCCCCAAAGAGAGCCAGGACAGAGTGTCTGGGGGAGATCCTTTCCCTAGGGACATCAAATCCACCCCCTACACCCAGTATTGCTGTGGGCAGGGGGCACAAAGACTTTCCCACCTGGGTCATGGGTCCAAGCCCAGCCTTGATGCTATTGTAGAGGCATTGGCTGAGCCAGGGGCCAGATCCTGCCCTGGTTACTGGGGCAGCAGCTCTGAGCTGAGCTTGGCTGGCCTGCACAGGGGCAGCTGCAATGGCACGGGCACCAGAGAGGGGCAGAATGAGCAGGAGCTGTTGGCAGCATCCCTGGGGAAGGTGAATGAGGCTGGGGGATACAGGGGTCCCCTGCAGCAAAGAGGAGAGACTGGCTGGTCCCCAGCCTGTGCCCCGAGTCCCAGCTTCTTGCTCATGAATTGAGGGGGGATTAATTTGCAAGTCAATCCCTACCTGTCACTGCCAAGGAATGTGAAGCTGTGCTCAAGGACAGGGCCCTTATCTCAATCCAAGCATCCTGAGAGGTGAAATGTGGTGCCCCAGCAAGCAGGGCCTTAAGGGAAGGGGAAACAAGGGGGTCCCCAGTCAGCTGCAGGGGGTTTTGGGGGGCTGGCAGTAAGAGGGAGCAGCTGAGCAGGCATGTGCACGTGTGTGTGTTGGGGAGCCACGCTCTGAGCCAGGACCCAGCTTCCCTTTCTGCTCTTCCACAAAACATTTATCAGCCCTGTCACTCTGGAATGGTATTTTTTTCCTCTTTCTATTCATGTTCATCTCTCCCCAGATGAGAATTTTCCCTGGATTAAGCAATGCCTGCTCTGCTGCGGGCGGCGAGGAGGGGGCGTTCGCTTTATCTCCATCTCTTTCCCTCTCGAGCTCTGCCCCAGCCGCCCTCTCTGCTTCATCTTACTTCCTACAGAGCTGGTAAAAATAAACATGTTTTCTTTTGCACATGTTTGACCAGCCTGTAATTTGGCTGATGGGGGGGGGGGAGCTCCTTGAGGGACAGCAGCTGCACACATCTGGATTTGCTTTAGAGAAATGTGCCTGGAGAAACCCCAAGCCCAGCACACGCACGCGTGGGCGCATGAGATCATGGGCCAAGTTTTTTCCAGGGATGCAAAAGAAAAAAGGAAGAAGAAACCAAGCCCCATTTAAAGATGATTGGGGGGGGAACCTCACTGCTGCTCCCCCAAAGCCAAGGCACTCGGGTAGGTCAGGCATCAACATGAGAATTTTCTGGCCACCTCAAAATCACTTCCCTGCTGACTGTGACCGAGCCCAGTTTTGGTTGTGGGAAGGGAAAGGAAGGGTTTGCACTGCAAAAATAAAAATTCCCACCTGGAGAATATTAACCTCAAAGGTTAACATGTGAACTTTGTCTAAAGATGAAACATCCCTGTACGGAAACATCCTTGGCCCAGCATCCGCAGAGCATGGGGAGTACATGAACTCATTGAAAATATGCACTGCTGGCCCCAAGGTTTTGGCAGGAACCGGTGGAGCTGCGCTCGTGAGAGTCCTGTGATACACCCAAAAAGATATCTAACAGTCTCCTTCCAAGCAATTGCTCTCCAATCTTGCACTGGAGCAAAGCTAATGACTGAACAGGTCTTTTCCCATCTGCATGGCCCAACCTCAACCAGCAGCTGATGTTTGAAAGATGCTTCCGCCGACTGTGCGAGGGATGAGCAGCTGCTTTGACATTGGGACGTGAGCTGGGGGCACCAGCTGCTGGCACGTGTGTATGAGCATGGGCTGAGCTGTGGCCGTGCTGACTCTTAAGTGACAGCCCACTCCATCAGCAAAGCAGCATCACTCGTCACCCCCTGCTTGTCCCTTCCTTTTATAAACCCTCTGACCTTGCACACCACCACGCCAAGGACATCCGTGCCCTGAACGTTTATTTCCACCCAACCCTCTATGCACGCCCAGGACATTGGACACACACCCAGGGCTGGAGCACCTCCTCTATGAGGACAGGCTGAGAGTTGGGGTTCATCCTGGAGAAAAGAAGGCTCTGGGGAGACCTTAGAGCAGCCTCCCAGTACTGAAAGGGGCTGCAGGAAAGCTGGGGAGGGACTCTTGATCAGGGATTGCAGTGACAGGATGAGAGGGAATGTTTTAACCTGAAAAAGGGGATATTTAAATGAGATATTGGGAAGCAGTTTTTTCTGTAAGGGTAGTGAGGTCCTGGCCCGGGTTGCCCAGAGCAGTCGTGGTTACTCCATCCCTGGAGGTGTTCAAGGTCAGGCTGGATGGGGCTTTGAGCAACCTGATACAGTGGAAAGCATCCCTACCCATGGCAGAGGGGTGGGAACTGGATGGGTTTAAGGTCCCTTCCAACCCAAACCATTTTATGACTCTATGATCCATGAAAGTATTTGCAGATCTGGACTTCTTAGAATGTTAGTCATCTCTGTAATCATTCCTAAGTTCAGCCACCAAAGACCCAAACCAGTCTATGATTCTTTGACATGCTATTGCTCCTGGCCCCATTGCTCCTCTCCACCTGTTTCATTGTGGGACTTGGGAATGAAGGAACTGTAAGGCCAGAGAGAGTGGCTTTAGTGGCATTAATGGAGTCCTAGGGCTATTTTGGGGTTAACCCTGTTCCAAGGGCTCTGCAGAAAGGCAAGGGGGTGCTGGGGAACACAGGCAAAAGGTTTACAGCCCTCCTCGGATCCCCCTTAACCCAGAACCAGGGCACTGGGTGATGGCCCAGAGGAACAGGAGAAGACATCACCCTGGTGTCACTTTGACCACTTGTCCCCCAGGGAACCTGCTCAGCCATGGGTTGTGCCAGAGTCTTGGTGTGAGTGATGGAAGGAGCAGTGCTATGGCTTGGGGTTTGCCCCTCTTTACAGGCTCCCACAGACCCTAAGCAGAAACCTCCTCTTAACAGCTGGCAGAGGAAAGAGGAAAAACCCAATGGTTTTTCAGGGAGCAGGCACCCACTGCTGACCACCCCAGTGGTGCCAGGGCTGGGGTCAGAGGAGCCCCTTGGCCTGGAAGCAGAACACCAGAAACAGGAAAAAAACCCAAACAACTATTCCTTGGGGATGATAAAAAGCCCAGGTGAACTGGCTGTGGCAGAGCAAAGCGGCTCTGCTGGCTGCTCCGGAGGAGGGAGATCAGACCTGGGGAGGGTTACTGCTGCCCTTTCCCCCTGGTGTCTCCATAGCAGGGAGGGGTTGTCCCCAGAGCAGCCATGGAGATCCCAGATGGGTGCTCTCTGCCTGTCGAGCTGCCATCCAGGAGAGGAGCTGGTCTCCAGAAGGCTGCCAGCTCTCCAGGGCAGGAGGGGATCAAGGCCAGAGGAAATCTCAGAAGGGACCCCCATAGGTAACATTGCCTTTAATGCTAGACCTCTAAAACCAGAGACATTTGGGGAATTACAGGGTGACAAGGATGCCAAAGCTTCCTAGCACATCCGATGCTTCATCCCCAATCCCTCACCAGTTGGTCCCCAGAGCATCCTCTAGATCCAAGCACAGGTGTGCAGGAGGCAAGAGGGCTGCTCCTCCTCCCTTTTTTGTAACCAAAGGGGAAACTGAGGCAGAAACCAAGCAGACTCATCCACAGCTTCAAAAGGAGTTGATGTTGGAGGCAGGATGAGCACTGCCAGCCCTGCGGCCACATCTCGTTTTGGGGAAGGAAGAGCCCTTTTGCCAGGCACAGGTGGGAGCACTGCTGGCCCTGAGCAGGGACACAGCTGCTGCACGGGTTGGTTTGTACCAGGCACTTTATTTGAAGGAACTCAGCTTCACCAAGAGGGCAGGAATATGCTCTATGTAACAAGGGATTTATTAATTTTAACAGGCCAGGGACCTGTCTTCAAACCCAGGAGTCCCTCCTGCTACGTTCACTTCATCTTTTCCCCCACCTGAATGTAGCCTAAACCCCCTTCTCACTGAGCAGGGCAGAGCTGCCCCAGCACAACATCCCTGCACTGCCTGATTGCCAGACAGACAGACCTACACACACCAGGTACCAAGGCACAACAAGAGCCACCCAAGCCCATCCTTACACGTCTCTACTGCCTGTGGGAGCTGAAGGGAGTTGGGTGGGCTTACCAGCTCCTTTCATCTGGCACAGGGATCCCACCTACATGCCATGCTCCAAGACTCGAGGGGAGACAGCCCAAAGGCATCCCCCTCTTTCCTCACTTTCCCACGCTGGGGAGCACATCTTTCCCATCTCCTGGCTTCCTCCAGCCCCAGGAGGGTTTGCAACAGCCAGCCAAGGAGAGGGACTGTGGGTGACAGGGAGGTGAGGGCTGCTGCCTAATCATAGCACAGGGTGATGGACAGCTGAGAGCAGCTCTGCACGCAGCCATCAGCCCTGCCACCCTGCCAGGTGAGTTGAGAAAGCACAAAGCAAAGCAGTTTTGGTGCCAGCTGAGCAGCTGGTGGTCCCATAAGCACTGGGCCCCCAAAAGCAAGGAGCTAGGTCTATCTGGGGGCTTTGCATGGAAAACAAGAGCCATGGTGTTTGTCAGTGAACAGGGCTGTGCATCACTGCTGCGAAACAGAGCTTGTGCAAGGGACTCGAGCTGGTGCAGCCAAGGTGCAGGATTGAGGAGGTGGTGATGAACAGGTCAGGACAGTAAGATGGAGCCAACAACCAGTGCTCTCCCTTCACGCTCTGCATCTCCTTTCAGCACCACCTGCAAAACTGCTTCACCCTGACCCACCCACACCCTTCGTGCTTCTATTTTTTTTTGGCTTATCATGTTTGTTTTTAAACCCTATAGAGATCAAATTGCGACTTGGCTGCTAACAAAGCTGGCCCTACCGGGCTCCCCAGACTGAGTAAAGATCTTGGGAAGAGACCAGAGTGAAGTCCTGGGGTGAGCAAAGCCCTCCCTGCCCCTCGCCTGGCCCCGCTGGCTGCTCACAGGGTGGCAGTGGGATACTGCGCCCAGCCCACCTCCTTGTACGCTGCCGTCACGTGGGTGTAGATCAGGGTCCTCATCTTGGTCCAGGCACCGTGCACCTCCGGGGTGAAGTCGTTGGCATATTCTTCAGCAATGACTTCCAGCATGACACCGGTGAGTTTCTGGAGGGAGGCACATAGCAAGGGGTTAATGAACTCTCCAGGGAGCAGCTAACAGTTAATTTACTTATCCGAGAAAACCCCAGTTTAATCCTCTTGCTGAGTTCTGGGAATGACAGCCCTGGGTGGGACAGACAGACATTCAGGAGGTCTGCTGACATCCCAGGGAACAAACAGGGAGGGAACCACCCAGCCTGGGCAGGGGGAGACCGAGACCCAGGGTCGATGGGGTGCTGCTTGCAGGTTCAAGCATCTCCCTCATTTGGGCACCTCAGATTATTGTGTCCCTTCTGTCATGCTTGATGTCTACACACAGCCACAACCACGCTGGAGGGGCTGCAGGCAGGGAGGATTCCCTGGTCAGGGTGCTCCAGTGCTGGCTGCATTTGGGTTTAAGTACATGGTTTAGTGGAGGATGGGTGCGGTTGGACTCGATGACCTCAGAGGTCTTTTCCAACCGGAAGATTCTATGATGCTATGGATATGGTGGTCTGTGTGGAACAGCATTGCAGTGGGACACTACAGCCACGTAGGGAGCAGCCCCCCCACCAGCCACCCTCCTCTGGCTGAGGACAGGCAGCACCAGCTCATCATGGCTCCCCCTCTCCTGCTCTGTTCCTACTTTCTAAAGTATTCCAGAGACAGGTTTTGCTCCTATCCTTTACCTTAAAGTAGATGGGCTCCACTTTGTGCTTGAGGGCATGGGCTTTGCCCACCAGGGCCAGAACAGAGGAGACCTTTTCGGAGTCATTGATGTTCTCCACCACAGTGTTAATGGCACCCATGACCCGCCGAGCGTGCTTACGCAGTTGCAAGCTCCTCTCCATCTCCAGTGGGTCCTCCATGTGCTTGAACTGGCTGAAGTACTGCTTGGCCGATGGGAAGTTGACAAAAAACCTTCAAGAAAGAAGAGACATCAACATCATCAGCAAGGTGAGAGCAGGCTGAGAGGTTAAAGCAAAGCGCGGAGCGAGATGGATCCTTCAACTCCTTACAGCTAACAAGGAGCTGCAGAATTCAGCTGCCTAAAAATCAGCAGACTGATGCCTCTCTCACCAGCCTTCTCTATCTGCTACAAGGGCATCACAGCTGAATATTCATCTACAAAGCAGATGCAAGACTGATATCTTGCTACGCAGAGATTCCAGCTCTGATGTACCAGATACTTTATATGTGCTCATATACATCAAAAGATTGTGTCCCATCTCAAAGAGCTGGAGATGAACATGAAAACTTCTTTTTATCCCAGGCAGCCTCTCCCTGCCCCTCTTTTCCACTCCTACAGCATCTTCTGGCCCCATCACCCCAGATGCCCTTGCCTTTCACAGATTTGTCCCACCAGAGCCTCCAGTAAGAGCCCATTCCTGTGCTGAGGGAGCCATGTCCCCTAGCATGAGGATCCCCCCCAACACGCAGCCAGTCCCTCTGCACAGCTGAGGATACTCTTTTCTGTGGGATTAAATTAAGCCCAATTAAATGCAGCTGAAGCAAATGAAGCTGTGGTTTCAGCTGATGGGCTGAACTCCCTGGGGAGTTGGAGGTCTGGTGGGGTTTGAAGGGCACAAGGTGACAGAGTGCAGGGCTGGGGCCATGGATTCCAGCACCACCAATTCCATCACCACAAGAGTCTTATTAACCACCCTGTTCCATCCAATTTACAGGGAAGAAAGCCATGGCAGCATTTGCTCCCTGCTTTCATCCAGCTCCCTCTCTCCGATGAGGCTCTCCCTGCCTTCTCCTGCCCCCACTTGGCCTGAATGAACCCAGTGAAGGATGCTCAGGAGGTGACAGACTCCCAGGGTTATCCCCCATTGTCCCCTTTGTCCTGAGCTCCACTCAGACACCCACCTGCCTCCTCCTCTCTCCCAGGCTGCCATAACCCTCTCCCCAGGCACCATCCCAAACCACGTGAACCCATCCTGTCCCTTTTCCCAACTACCCTCCAGGACCAGTTGAGACCCCTCCCCATCTCACCACTCCACAGATAGTGGTGATATTGAGGACCAGGCTGATTTACCACTCTGTTATCCTCCTTTTTTCCCCCCTCAATTCCTTCCCCCACTCCACTGGCTTGTGAAAGCTTGGGGGCATTGCCAAGGAAGCGGTGTGAAGCAGCGCCTGGAGTGAACCACCCCTTCTGTTGCTTCCCTGCAGCATCTGGGATTCATCAGATGGCCCAAAATAGGTTTTGGAGGTGTGAAGAGCGTGCAGTGGAAAGGGTGGGGGAGGAAGGAAGGTGGAAGAGGGAGACAAGGTGTTACTTTTAAAACCTGCGGAGGACCTGTGACAAAACTCTTCTTGTTATTGTGCAGCCTTCCCTCTGGCAAAGCTCCTCCTGACACATCTGGTCCCTGTTGGGAGAAATCATTCCCAGGCGCAGCTGCCTTCAGCTCCTCTTGGCACAAAGGTGCTCAGTCCATACCCTTCAGCTCAGAGTTGCCAGAGAGGCCATCAGAGAGAAGCATGGTCAGGGATGGACAGTGGTCCCTTGGCTGGGGGATGAAGCCTGCTGGGGCTACACAGATAGCACCGCTCCCAGGATACAGGGCAAATATTCCTCTGCATTTTAATAGGAGCATTTTTTTTCCATCTGACCCCAGCATCCTTCTCCCCAATCCTGTCCTGTCCCTCCCCACCTCTGCAGAAGCTGCTGCAGCCCCAGCCAGCCCTCGAGATCAGTGCCCCCCAGCAAACATCCTGCCAAGGTCAGAGCTACGGGTTTTGCCAACCCTGATAGCAGATCTTCCCTCTCCTCACCCTCTGGCTCATGTAGGTGTCCCTCCAGGCACTGGGAGCAAGTGGTGCTGCTGGAAGTGGGACCTGCTGCCCACAGACTCCCCCAACACGAGGGATGGAGGCTGCCAGACTCTTTCAGTGAGTGCCTAAACCGTCAGATGTTCCCTCAAAAGCCCTGTTTGATCTCAGCTCAAGGGAATGTTGTGAAGGCCCAGGGAATGAGCCGAGAAAAACTCCTGGTCTGAGCCAGACTCTTTCAGCAGAAGGGTTACCAAACCCTGCATCACCAGGAATTGCAGCATCTTGCTGCCAAGAGAAGGATGAAAAGGAGCTTCTGGGGCTGTCGACCTTCAAGAGCAGGAGCAGAAAATTCACACCTCTTTCCTGACACCTCCTCCACCTCTCTGCTGCTTTCAGCTGGCTACACCAGGAGCAAAGATTGATTAAACCCCCAAAAGCCCCCAACCTGGGTGCGACCAGGCCAGTGAAGGGTCCAAATATTTCTTTTCCAACCTTTCTCCACTTTGCAGACACTCAGGGTGGGAGCTGAATCCAGTGGCTTTCCCAAAGGACCTATAAGAGAGACAGCTGTGGTGCTGGAGGGGTGCAAACCTTGCAACCCCCCAGCTCACGTGCTCAACCCTGCACGCTCTCTGATGAAGAGCTGAAACCCAAACCATTTTGCTTCAAGCTGAAAAGCAAATCCATGGGCAGCCAGAGACCTGCAGCCACCTCTCCTTGCCCAGTGCCTCTGCAGGGATGGAGAAAGGCAGGAGCCTGCAGCAAGAACTTCTGGCCTGGAGCAAATATTTGAGTTGTCAAACCAAGAGAAAGAGGGAATGAGGCTCGCTCAGTGTAGTTAATAAACAGAGAAGATTAATTTAACACAAAGGTTAAATATAACCAGGGGAAAGGAGGGGGAAGAAATAAAAAAGGAAGAAATAAAATAACTCAATAACAAATTAGAAGAGGTGTCAGTTGGGGTTTTTCCATCTACAGAAAATTTTTCAAGAGTTCAAACATCTCAGGCTCTGGAATTTTGTTGGCTTATTACATGTGTGTATGTTTTAGGCTCTTTTTCTTCATTGGAGTCATTAAAAAGATGACATTTACCATTGCATATCACACAGAATGATGATTGATGGAAACCAGATGCCTGCATATCCATCTCATTAAATTTTTTTTTAAGTGATTCCATTCTGCACCCGCTAATTTGTACTCTGCGAGCTACATCTGGATCCAACAGACAGGATGTCAGCATTGCTTTTCCTCTCTCTTTTGCCCTTTTAACAACTCAAAGGACACAACCATTCCCAGCAGCAGAGCCAAAGGAAATAATTAAGGTGCAAAACCCACTCTGCAGTCACGGAGATTCTGTTTTCTGTTCAGGATGAGAGACTCCACTTCTCCTATCTTCTTCCTTCTGCCTGGACCTTGCAGAGCAAACCCCACACGGAGGAGATCTTCAAGCCCACCCATCTCCCTCCTTTCCCATCTGGAAAGAGGAAGGAAGCTGCTCACTTGCCCCTCTGAGAACCTAAACCCTTGATGCTTCACTTACCCTGTTTGCAGGCTGTAGGGAAAAAAACACTGATGACCCCTCAAAGCTGCTGAGAGGCTTCAGCTGAACCCCCAGCAGGCACTTTTGCTAGATTTTCCTACCAATTCCTTCATGTTTTCTCTTGCCTCATCCCTCTACGTGGGAGAAACTCTCTCTAATGCAGCCTGGAGTCTTTCAATGTCCCTTTGCAAACCTCTCCTCCCAACTCCTTTCTGCTTGGGTGCCTACAAAGCAGCTGATAATGGGTGGGCAGGTGGTGTGTGGTGCTGCTATTTATTATGCTGAAGGCTGTCTCACCCTTTTGCCTGCATGTTCCCCCTGCTCCTCCAGCCACCTGTAGTCTGTTGGCCTAATTTCTGGCTGGGGCAGGGGTGCTGGGTGCTGCCTGTGTTCACAGCTCCCAGACCAAGGTGAAAAAGGTCTCAGCTGTGTCAATGCCACCACCCAGCAAGAGAGAAATATAACTGGAGTAAGAAGAGAATGATGCCTGCTTGACCCCACAGCACAGCTGTGTCCTCTCTCCAAGGGCTCACAGGCTGGTGGAGACAGTGGTGGACAGCATCTTCAGCTGTGGCATGGAAGAGCTGTAGGGAAAAGGGTCAAGCCACTGGTCCATATGCTGATGCTAAATTTCATCTTCTATAGGTGTGAGAGAAGAGCTGTAGCTGGCCTTCCTCCAGGTGAAAGCCACATGTCACTATGAAGCCTCAGGAGCAGACTCCAGTCCAATGCTGGGCTATGCTTGGAGGCTGTAATGCCCTGAGCACTGCACAGCCCCAGGGCAGAGGGACCAAGACACCTCAGTGAAGCTGGGAGAGGACCCAACAGCAAAGATGCAACCAAGTACATTTGGGCACAAGCTACTAACTCCCAGGGACTCCTGCTTGCTGATGTGAGCACAACTCAAACCTCCAGAGTCCTCATTGTTGTTGCCTTCCTCTACCACAGCCTCTTGGCTGTGTAGAACTTTTATGCTAGGGGTAAGGACAGCTTTCATCAGATGAATGATTATTAACAGTGGCAAAGAGGCTTTCCCACATGTCTTTGATTTCCTACAGCCCTTGCACTCCCCTTTGCACAGTGCCTTCATCCACAGCATCATCCTCATCCACCACACACATCTTCCTGGCCCTCCCCACTGCTGTCCCTGCCACTGTCCCTGCTTGCTGGGTGCAAGCAGCATGCAGGAACAGCCACCCCACCACCAGCATCTCCCCCTGCATCAGGCACCCTTTCCACAGCTCTGCTGAGTGAGGCCCAGCAGGGTCCATGAAATTCTACAACGTGACTCCTGCCTCCAAGGCAGATGTGTGATGAGGTTGGAGCTTGCTGGAGCCTGGCTGCGTGTCCCCAACCTCCAGGGACAGTGGAGGGGTTTGGGGGTGGAGGACACCCTCAAGCTGGGTGGAGAAGGGGTAACCCAGATTCACCAGGATGCGGTCCCTGCGCTGGGACCTGCCATCCACCCACCAAAATTAAGAACTCAATTTTTGCTGGTGCCCACCACCTCCCTGATGCTCCTGTGCTCATTTCCAGCAGCCCTGGCTTGATGTAACCGGCTGCTCGCCCGTGGTGCTGCGCTCCAGCAGGATTGCCAGCCAGCACTCCCCGTACCCAGCCGTGCCCAGCACCCACCAGCCTAGTGAGGGCTGTCCTGACATTTCCTTGCCTTTAATGAGCCCTGAAACTTGCAGACAGGCACTTGCTGGGCCGTGTTTGGAGGTTCAGCCCTGTTCCACTGCTGCAGCCTCATTAATGGAGCTGGTTAGCAGAGCAAAGCCTTGGCCCTCGCCTCCTGCTCCTGCTCCAGGGGAGGGATCCTCAGGGCTGATACCAACACATCCAGCATGTCCTCAGCCACAGCCAGAGAAACCACTGGAGACAGAATCTGACTGCCCTGTGACTTTGCTTCCCTTGGCCAGGGCTGCCCTTGTAGCTCTTGGGGCGTTGAGTAGGTTCTTTCTAGTTCCAGGCAGCTCACAAGTGATGCAAGGGCAGCCCTGGGATGGGAGACACAGGAAAGGCTCTTCTTAGGTCACCCTGAGTGCTGTTGGCAGTGGCTGGTGTGGGATGTGCTGCAGGGATAACCATGCAGTCACCTTGGCCATGAAGCAGCCAAAAGGTGCTGAAATCAGGCAAAATGCAGCTGTATGAAAAAAGGCTGTTTCTGGACAGAACTTACTAAAACCCCACTCACCTTCTTCAATGCTTGTGGAGAGGGCTGGTGTTTTCAAAATGTTCCTTGGGTACGTCCTTGTCAGCAGAGCCAAGCCCTGCTGTTTTCAGGCTCTCCTTGTCTCTAGAAAAACATCTCCCCAGCTTGACCACAATGATTCATGAGGATGTGACAAGCTGTGGGACAGGGTCATCACTGCACAGAAGGTGGGTCTGGGCATTGGACCTTTTTCTTAGCAAGATATTGCAGCAGGGGGGCATTTCCAAGCTGGAGTTGATATTAAAGGTCTTTTCAAACTTAAATTATTCTATGAAATTTGCCTCTCAGCAGCCAGGAATGGACCTCTTCCCAAAGGGCATCTCCACAAAGCACACGTTGGCTCTGTGGTATCTCCAAAATAATTTCTTTAAATGCCATTTTGGGTGGATTCAACCCATTTTTTTTTTGATTCAGCTAAAAAAAATAGAGATTTTTGCAATGCCAGAATCATTACTTGGGCTTTTTGCTATTTTAACCTAAAATTTACAATAATGTCTGGCACCCAAGGAGTGCTTCTATATTTCAAAGCTCTTAGCAAACTGTCTGAATCCAGGTGTGCCTGCTCAGATGAAGCAGCTGCCAAAATCCGGGGGCCTGATTCTGCATTGGCAATCCTTTCACTTCCCCTCCCACACCTCCTGAGAGGAAAAGAGCATGTCAGGAGTGATGGAGAAGGCAATGACATTGGAAATGTGGAAAGCTGGTGGGTCTGGAGTGGAGATGGAGGGAAAGATGATAGAGAAACCCCTTGGATACGGCACAGCAGGGCATGTTGCATTGCCTACACTTGGCACAGCATTAACATTTGCCTGGGAGCTGATAGAAAATACCCCTGGGTTTTATCCCCTGATGGGATCCTTAAAGTTGTGTGGTCCTACATCTGCGACCTCAGGATGTGTGTGTGGGTGTGGGAGTGAATTTGTGCGATGGTCAGGACAGGCTGTGGGTTTAGTCCAGGGCTTGGCTGGGGTCTGCAAAGCAGCGATGCCCCCGAGCCCTTGCTGATGCTCATCCCTGCTCGCCCTGGAGCTCTCAGACCCTGTGTGCTGTGGAGGGTGGGCAGCAAGTGGGCCGAGCTGCCTGGGTGCTTGCATCCCCCAGCACAGTATCACATCCCCCAGCACAGTATCACATCTCCCAGCACAGTATCGGAGCTCAGGGTGTTGGTGAGGGTGTAAGAGAAAGGGGAATGCTTGGGGAGTGTCAGCATCGCACATTGAGGGCTAAAGCAGGTGCCAGAGCTGCCCTAACCCCTCGCACTCCTGGGGTCCCCTGCTGCGAGCTCTCTAAGGAGGGTTGTTTGTCAAGAAAGACTGATTCCTATATTATGGATGGGGAAACTGAGGCACAGCAACGAGCCCTGGGAACACGGGGAGGCTACGAGTGGCCAGCTATGCTGGCCAACATGCCTGCTTGGGAGAGATCCTGCTGAAACACACAGCACCGAACTTGCAGGTTGAGGGTCCAGCTCCAGCTCCAGCTCCAGCAAGGGTTAAGGCAGCTGCTGTGAGATGAAGCCCACAGAGGCCCCCGGGTTCCGGTGGAGGAAGATGAGCTTGGCTGAGGAGACTGTGCTTCCTCCAGCGGGAGGCACCCCCACTGAGGAAATTGTCAATTAGCGACATAGTTTTAACCACACAGCACAGATTCCCATGATCTGGTGGCTGCTCAGCCAGAAATCCCTGTTATTCGTGTCTATGTTCCCTGGGAGCCCAGAGGTCCTGCAAGAACAGGACCCCATCGTGCTGCTGGTGGGACTGCAGGGGTTTGCTAAAGCTTCAGGCAGAAGCTGTGAGGGCTGGGAACCTGATCTCCAGCTCTGTGCCTCAGTTTCCCCATCTGCAAAGCATGGAAAGGCTGGGTGTGGTGGAGGAAGTTGCTGGGCAGGGACTGAAGGAGAGGCAGAGGGAGCTGGACTGTGAGTGCCTTTCAGGTGGGCATCGCTGCCTCTCTGCCTCTGCCCTCAGGGCACAGGACTGGGCCTCAGATTGGTTTTGACCCTTTCTGTCCAGAAGTTCTGCAACCCCCAGCCCTTCCCATATGGGAAAAGTCATTCCCTGCCCTGAGCAGCTCTGAAGTGACAGAGAGGGGACACAGAGGAAAGCACAGAGAGATCCTCTACTACCAGACAGAGGTAACTCCTCGGTCACAACCCTGACGACAGAAATGTGGCTGCTGACAGATTTTCCTGCTTTCACCCCTCTGCACACAGGAGTGGCACCAAAGGAGGGGCCACAGCCCTGCATGCCCCTTCCCTCTGCCCGGCCACCCTTGTGCACATCCCTTTCTGCCTCAGATTCCCCTGCAAGTGATGAGCAGCACCGGCCCTGGTGAAGCAGGGAGGCTGGTTGGGGCACATGACATGTGTGCCCACCCAAAAGCAGGCTGGGCAGGCGAGCTCGAACCGTACCTGGGGCCTGCACCACCCCCTCCCCAGAGCTGACCTCTGGAGCTGCTGAATCATGTCTTGGGAAGCAGCTGCAGCCCGCGCCGCACGGGCTCACGGCGGCCTCCACGCTTGACCCACTTCTCCTGGTGGCTGATGCCAGCCGGGAAACGCAGCAGGAGAGCAGCGGTTGCTGGTGCTCCCAACTTTGGCCAAGGTTGCCCTGTTTGCACCAGGCACCCACTTCCCTGGAGAGCTCAGGGTGAGCTCGTCGGAGCTCGGGGCAGCAGGCCTCAAGGCAGCAGCACGAAGCCCTCTCTGGGGATGGAGTTCGCTGCTGGGGGGGCAGCCCGGCCACCAGAGTAGTGGCACGAGGATGCAGGCAGGGGTGCTGCTCCAGCTGCTGCTGCTGGAAGGGATGGTAACTCTCCCAAATGACACCACCAGGGACAGGCACTGAAAGTCCAGACCCTCAATTTAGCCATGTTGGGAAAGCTCTGACTGAGGGAGTGAGTGGTGGGTTTCACTGGGACGTGCCGGGGCACATGCCATGGCCAAGCATGTAAAGGCTCCCAAAGAGCCTAGGGTCACCCTAGGTGCCAACTCAGTCCTGCCTGGTTGGCATAGCAGGGAAGAAAACCTTTTCATCATGGTGCCATAACTCTCCCTGGAAAAACAAAACTGGACCAGAAACTTCTACTGGGAAAGTCTGAATCGGGACCAGAGCTTGTCCGCATGGCTGTCACCGCCGTGTATCAACACCCCTCATCCCCAGCCCTCCTTCGAGCCCTGCTGCTGTGCACAGGGACCCCAAAAGTAGTGAGGTGCCCTGGGAAGATCCTCCTTGGAGGATCCCTTGGCATCAACTGCAGGGACCTGGCCACCCTCCCTGTGGTTACAGGCAGGAGGGCACCCGGCTGTGCTTGTGGATGGGGCCATGGCATGACCTGGGTGCCAGACAAGGAGTGGCCGTCCACAGCTGCTGGCCAAGCCCCAAGACAAACCTCATGGGATGGGGAAAAGGGGCATTTTGCATCCCCCAAAATCTCTCTCATGTGCAGGCATCAAAACCAGCCCAGGTGGGTTTGGTGTTCCCAGCCATGGGTCTGTCTCTACTTCAGACCACCCTGGACTGCACAGAGCAGGGGGCTCTAGGGGAATGGGATCAGCTTTCAGCTGGCTCTGAGAGACAGAAAGAGGTGGAGAGGGAGCTCGAATGTCATTTTTGGATTCTCTGTGGAGGGGTCTTGCTAGGAAAATCCTATTGCAGTGCTGGCAGTGAGCCAAGAGAGGAACCAGCACTGCTCACCAGCACATCCTGGGAACCTTTGCTCTCTCTGCAGATCCTGTGGGCTGGGGGAATTAGCTCTCTGCCTCTTGGAAAACTTTCAGATGATTGCTAATAATCAGCACATCCATCCAAGGGATTCTCTGAGCACCCACAGTCCCCTGCTGCAAGAGCAAAATGGGAAGGACACAACCCACTCTCCTGTCTCCTATCTGGGTTGCCTGGGGTTGGGTCCAGGTGGGAGTCTGACCATGGAGACCCCGGCATTGCTGGTCCCCAGGACGGTAAGTGTGAGTTTTGTGTCTCCCCAGAGCATCTTCACTGTTTGCCAAGAGTCAGTGTGGGCATCTCACCTGCCCCTCTCCCCACCTCACCGTGCCTGTCCTCCTCTCCCCTCTTAAATAAGACAAATGGCCAGCACTCTACTGACATCCCAAACTCCCAGCATCCACACGACCCCTTGGGATTCCCTCTCGGTGCTTTCCCAGGGTACCCAGACATGGGTCGCACTCCCAAACAACTCAAAACCACCCACTTGCCCCTATCCCCCACTGAGCACCTGCCCTGCTTTGGTTTCAGGTGCCCACATGCAGCGCTTGTGACCTGCCCAGCGATGCCACACGGTCCAGTGCCATTGGGTGGTGTCCTGCACCCTGCTCCTGGGGTCTCTGCCCCCCCCCCCCCCCACACTGCCCCCTTCTCCTGCCCGTGCCCCCTGCAACCCCCTTCCATCGCCAACTTCAGTGCTCTCCTTCCTGCCGACGCTGCCGCCGGAGGGACAGATGGTGCCCTCCGAGACACACCTGCTTGGGTTTTATCTTGGCTCCCAACTTGCATTATTTCACCCGCCAGCCTGCTACGCACCGATGCCATCCGCACGCAGATCACTGGGAGGGGGTGGGTGTAAAAAAATAATACCCCCAACCCACCCAAGCCCGGGGCCGCTCTCCCCCTTCTCCGCCACCCCCCCAGCTCCATCCACGGGCTAAGGTGACCTTTGCGATGGAAGCAGCTTCCCCTAAAGTCCCCGGCACGGCTTCCCCCGCTCTCCCCGCTGCCACCACCCGGCTCCAAGGTGTGGAAATCAGAGGAGTGCTGTGAAACCCTCCCTGCTCCCAGCCGGCGAATACACCCAGCCAGCTCCCCACTCGCTGTCATTCATTCCAGTTCAGTTATATATATTGTTCTGCCTCTTTTTCAGCTATAAACAGATTTAGTTGGATTTACTGCTTCCTTTTTTTTGTTTCTTTTTTTTTGGTTTGTTTTTTTTTTAAATACCTGATGAGTATGGAGACCCCAACGTCCTCGCAGTTTGCATATACTCTGCTCCATGTCTCTTGAATAACCTTTTTCTCTGCGTCTGAAATCTCTTCACTTCTTTCCCATCTCTCAATCTCCATTTCTCCCTGGACTTTCTCCATGAAAAACAGCCGGCACGATCCTCCAGGAGGAGATAAAAGAGAGATGTGTGTGAGTGGGTATATCCTGGGAGAAGAGACAAGGTGTGTGCTCAGGGGCCGTGCGGGTGCTGGCGGCTCTGCCGACGTGTGGATGTCTCTGTGTGCGTGCGAGCGCGGCTGCCTGTCGGCGTGTTTATATATGTAATTTAAAAAAATATCCTGGAGGTATGATGCATGCGATTAGATTTCAGATCTCCTAGTGCTGTCCATGGCTGTAGTTAGCTTCAGCTCGGCTCGGATGTGTGCACTGACTGATGGGGAACTGCCTAAAAGTGAAATATTCAAAGGCATTGCAAGACCAGCCTCTTTACCAATGTGTGAACGTGAGCTCACTTTCTCCCTCTCTCCTCCTCTCTCCCACTCCTCCCTCCTTTTTTTTTTTTTTTCCTCCCTGAAAGGGAGCAATGAGGGAGATGTTCTGGGCAACATCAGGATGGTGCTGGGGGGGGTGGGTTAGGGCCGGAAGTTTTTTGCAGCCCTTGTAAACAGCTCAGAGGAAATTCAGAATCCCAAGTGCCGAGATAAAGTTATCCCAACCGCTGGCTGTGCTGAGCTCTGCCTCGGCTCCCACCCCTCGCACTCCCTCATTTTGCAGGCGCTTGTGTTTAGAAGGACAGACCCTTGCCTGCCTCTGATTCTTGGGGTGCACGGAGAGCTGGGTGAGAGGGGAGCACAAGGCACCCCCACCACGAGCTTCTCTGCCACCCGAAGGAGATCATGCCCCATCCCATGGGGGCTTTTGGAATAATGAGAATTTGCTCTCCAATTGTAAAGGGATCCGGAGTTGAGGCACTCATAAAATGCATATATTATTGTTCTGTGATTGCATTGCTCCTGGTGGTGTCTTGGCAGGGGTGAGGAGCATGGGAACACCTCCACACCAGGCTTCTCGTTGCCTTCGTGTGTGTGCTTTTGGGCTGGTTTTTACCCAAATGTCATTTCCAGCTCCCTGACAATCCGGCATATTAAAACTGCAGCACAGTCCATTTGCACAGAGAGAAGGAAAATACTACAGAGCCTTGTAATAACCAACAATCCCCCAGAGGGGGATCAGAGACAAGAGAAGATGCCTGGTGTGCACAGCCGCCTCCCGCACCCGCTGCACACCGTTGCAGGGCAGACAGACAGATGGACAGACAGGATGAGGGTGCAGCTCTGATACCCAGGCAGGCAGGGGCTGGGGGTGGCTGAGCTGGAGCTTTGTTATTGCAGATCTTTTGAGGCAAAAATCTATTATTTCTCCTCAAAAGCAGTCTCAGTTAACAGCAGCCAGACTGGCGGTGTCAGCAGATTTGCTCTTGCAGATCTAATGAGAGCTGGCAGAGAAGACCCTACCCATGAGTCCCCCACTGTGGGTCCCCCACTGACTTTGCACTGAGACAGACTGGGAGCCCCATGCATCCATGAACCCCTCAGTTCAGGGACACAAAGCTTGGCTCACCTGGGAGCTGCCAAACTTACCTGCATGCAAACACAATAGTGCAGCCAACCCTACCTGGCTGGAGGTCAATCATCATTGAGGTCACCAGTAGCACCACCACCGACTTCCAAATCTTCAGCTTTTCACCAGCCAGCTTAAATTTTGGATTTGCCTCCTGTCCTCCTGTGAGCCTGAGCTCAAATATTAACTACAATGTCCCCAGGTGGCCACCATGCAGCAAAGAAATTCCAGGTGGCCACCATGCAGCAAAGAAACCCCTCTGGACCCAAGATGGCACAGCCAAGCTTATCATCCTCCCTTAGGTGTTGCACTTAGACCAGAGCAAAACTGCAATGCAGAGCTAGAGCTTTCAGAAAGGGAAAAAAATCACATTCTGACAAGTATGAATGCTCAGGAGATAATCTGGGCAGAGCATGGTTAAGTTATTGCTCACCATGGGTTTAAAGAGCAGAATTCTTCGAAGCTTTCATGCCTTGTGTCTTAGTCAGTCCTGGGCTCAGAGCCTGGTACCTGGTTACATGGTGAGCCTGGATACAGCGAGGGCTTTGCCTTTCTGCACCAGGAGTTGAAGGGTTTTGGCTCAAGAGTCTCCATTTAGAAATATTAGAATACTAGAAAATACTAGAAAAGCAAGTGAGAAGTGTCCCAGCCTCGCCAAGGTCTCTGCCTCCCTCTTTGTGGACAGCACATCTGGCCCTGGCAGGAGCTCAGCCCTGTTCCCACGTGCCATCCTGCTCTGCAAACAGGAGACAGTGAGCAAAGCAGTGGTGATGCTCCGCAGCCTCAGAATCCTAAATGAACCCCAACAGCCTTGAACCTCATCTCATCCCAGACATGGGATGTAAACTGGGGTGGGAGCTCAGGTGCATGCTGTTCATGCCACCTCTATCCATGGTTTTGCACAACTATTGCTCTTGAGGGCTCAGGGTTAGGAGGTGGCTTGTTCCAGAAGAGAAAGAAGCTGTGTTGACACCATTGCTGCAAACTCCTGGCTGGTGATTGCACCGGCAGGCAGGCAGCATTGCCCTGAAACACCCTGAGAGCCTGTACAGCCCTGCAGTGAATTGGGTGACCCCCTGATTCCTGGAGGGAGGTGGCAGCCCTGAGGGCTGGAATGGCATTTGCTTGCCCTGCCCAGCGCAAGCCACCTGGCTGCTGCCTGCATTCCCAGAGGAGAACTCAGCTCAGTGCCTGCTGCTACAGCAAGGTAGCTCAGGGACAAAGGGCTTGGGGACAGGTGATGTGGGAGAGATAGGATCAGCCTGGGTAATCCATATGGAAGAAATCACTCCATTTTTCTCAAATCACAATTAATTTCAGTGCCCTGATCCCTCTCTCCTCTTCAGTTGAACATCACAAGATGCTGCTTTCAACCTCCTTCCCATGGCCCCATCCCTGTCGAACATAAACCTGCTCTTTCTGCAGCTTCTTCACAGCAGGGAGAGATCAAGTGCCTGTTGAAGCTGTTCTCTACTCACAGGGCCTCAGGGGGTGAGGATGGGCTTTCAGGCCCTCTGAGCCTCTGCTCATGGTGGGTGTGTCGTGTTCCTGTGGGGTTTGCACCCACCTGCTGACAACTTCTCCCACTCCTCCCGTGCCCTCCTACATTGCCTTTCCTCTTCCCTCTGCACTGGGTGCAATGAGAAATGTGCTTGGCTCCCAATCCTTGAGTGGGAGGGGAAGGCAAAAAAACCTGAGACTTCAGCTCCAAGGTGTGTGGGATGTGGATGATGGCAGATCCCCACCCTTGACGACTCCACTGCCTCTAGGGTGAAGGCAGAAACTCCAAATCCAGACCCTCAGGGCAGAGCCCACCTTCCCTCATGTATGGGTACAGCCTTATTATTCGGTTCCTGGAGAAAAGTAGGTGAGCTTTTGTGTTCCCTGCAAAGCCAGCACCCCCAGTTCCAGCTCCCTGAGACCTTCTGACAAACACTATTTGTTGAGGTGGCCCTGAGAAGAGAACTCACATTGTCCCTCAGGGAGTGCTTTGGGAAGGAACTACAGGAGCTGCCCCAAACCCCAAACCCTCGGTACTGGTGTGATGCTGGGAATTCAACGATGACCCCTTCTTCAGACCCTCAAGACATTGACCTGGCCAGAACAGGAGCAGTCCTGGGATTTTAAGTGAAATAAGTCTGAAGGCACCACCAAAGGCAGCCAGAAGAGCAGCCCCGACTCTGCCTCGTTTCCCTCTGAGCTGGACAGGGTGGGAGGGGGAAGATGCTGATAGGGCTCTTGGTCATTGTTGCTCCCATCGACGTGGCCAAGGGCCAGTGTGGGGCACACATGTGCCAGGGTGGCTGTTCTTCCTTTGTCCTTCCCAACAGCCACCTCTCACCTCCTCCCGCAGCTGCTCGGGGCTGCTGTGCTATCTCACCCAGAGATGTTGGACTTGTCATTGCTGAAACAAAGCCACTGGTTTCCAGCCCAGCTCACCCAGCATTGCACCCAGCGTGCAGTGCCTCTCTCTTAGTGCCAACTGCAAAATCCTGGCCTGAAAAGGAATAACAAGACTTTAGGAAACGGCTTTGCAGTGCCTTCTCCAGCCAGGAGGGAAGGATTTAGCCTAAAGCCTGTACAAATGCTCTGTACTTATTGCAGGTTTCCATCCCCTGGCTTCTCTGATCCCAGGAGATTCATGCACAATGCTGATGCTCCAGCTCTGTGCTGGCAGCGCCTGTGGCCTGTGAGCTGTTGCTGCAGGAATGGGATAAAAGACAAAATGCCAGGGGGTTAAAAGGGGCTATAGCCCACAGGACAGATTCTACACCCTGCCTGCATCTTCACCCTGGGCTGGTGAGCCCGTGCAGGATGTTGTGGGACCCTGGTTTAATCGTGCAGCACTGCTGGCGTGCTCGGTTGCTAATTTACTCCTGAAGATGAGTGGCACCAAGCAGCAGAGTCTTCCAGCTCCGTGTTCTCAACGCAGCTGGGACGAGCTGAGCCAGGGAGGTGACAGTGCAGGCAGCTGCTGTCTGTCCCAAGCCCTGGGCAGCCCTGGGGAAGTGAAGACCAGGCTGCTCGTGCAGGGCAAACTGGGAGCAGACATTCCTCCTCTGATTGAAACCAGACCTCAGGTGGTGCTGCCGGAGCTGGTGGGGAAGCCATTTAAAGCAAACCAGCCTAGGCTTTCCTTCTGACAAGGAAATAGGGATCCTCTTGCTCTGAGGTCAAAGTCCAACAGATGTGACTTTGAGCAGAGACTGAGATGCAGTTGCCACCAAAGCAAACACTGCAGCAGGACCTTGCCCCAAAAGCACCCACCATGCTCTCACTCAGCTCTGGGAGGGGAGCCCCAGCCCCTGGGGCCACTTCAACATCCAGCCTGCCACCCCAACACATGGGAGCAGGATGACGTGGGATGAGCTTGAGGACTGGTACAGCAGCAGGGCTGGAGTGATGCCCAGGATGGAAGGACAGGATGAAAACACCTAGGCGAGACCTTTCACAACAGACGGGGACAGTGCAGACTCCCTGCGACCTTCTCAAACCTTTTGTCAGCTTTCCCTCTCCCTCCTCAAAAAATTGCAATCAGTCTTCACAGTCTAAAAACCCCAAGGAATAGAAAATGCAGGGAAACAAAAAGAAGTGGAGAGAGGCCCTTAGGAACAGGTCTGGGTGCTGCCCCAGTGCTCGCAGGCAGGGCAGGGCAGGGCAGGGCAGGGCAGGGCAGGGCAGGGCCAGAAGCTGCTGAGGCAGCCCTGGAAAGCGCTTCCCACCCAGACCAACCTGGTCCCAGCTTGGGAAGTTTTGTAGAAACCCCCAGTCCCACCCTGAGATTTGAGTAAACTGAAATCTTGTGATGCAACTGAGAGGGATTTAGCAAGAGATGCTTGGTCAGGTGACAGATCCAGCTCTGTGGGGCTGCACAGGCAAGGCATCAGCTGGCTGCTTCCTAGCATCCCTGGACAGCCTCTGGTGTCGCCATCTTCCCCCTCATCCTCCTGTATCCAGCTCTCCTGCCAGCAGGAACCGGCTGCTCCTCTGGGAGCATGGCCCCTGTCACAGCCAGACCCTTCAGCCATAAGTGAGGATGACAGGGTTATTGGGAAACAAGTCGACACTTCCAAACATATTCTCTTTGCTGCTCTTCTCCTTCCTGAAGCCGGTCTGAGCGTGGCAGGGGTTGCTCAGGAAAGCCAGCAAGCTAATATATTCATGTCATCTTGCATTTGGTGCCAGGACATGAAGTAAACACCATCAGGGACCTCGCTCCTGTTCAAAGACAAGCCCTGTTTCTTATTCCGATCACATTATCTGTGCTCCCCGTACAGCTTCATTGATTCATATCTTAAAAAGAAAAGCCTTCAAAACCCATCAAGTCTGCCTTGTTGTTCCAGGCCCTGCTCTCAAGGGCTGGGGCAAGAAGCATTAACTAATCTGCTCACATTACCTTGCCTTTGAACCGAGCATCTCTTGGCATCAATCAAGTGTGTCTGCAAGCGATACGCCCCCACGCAGGGCCAGTTTGGGCCACTAAGGTCACCCAGTGTCAAGTGAGCGGAGGGACAAGCACTTAGGCATTGCCCCCAACACCCTCTGGCACCCAGGGAGCAACCCAGGGCTCGTGCCCATGGAAGCACAGTGGAGGGGACCAAGTTACGGTCCTCTGGTTGTGGAGGACCACACAGTTATAAAGAACTTCATGAAGGAGCAAGCTCCTGCAGCTGCTTCTTCTCAGGACCTCAGATGGCATCTGGGATGCGAGAGTGGAGATCTTCCCGTCGTCAGCCTGGCTGGGTCTCAGCGAGGGAAGAAAGCTTTGCAAGCAGCAACGTTGTCCCAGAGATTACGAAAGCCGTGCTGCCTATTGCCAGGGAAAAGAAGGTCCTTCCAGCCTCCTGGGCTCCAGCTCAGCCAGCAGCTGCTGTTTATTTGGCTTCAATGATTTCATAGCATACCAAAACATGTTCCTGGGAGCCCAGCGTGCTTCAGCACGGCTGGCCGGGACATCAGGCTCGGCCACCCCGTGCGCTCCCTGGTGCCTTGCGCAAGGCAGCTCCGCACCCTCTGGCTTGACTTCCACTCGGGAAGAGATTATTTACTCCTGTTTCCATCTGGCTGGAGGAGACACTTGGAATGTTTCTTCCATTGCTCTCCTGAAGGCTTCCCATCTCTCCAGTGCCAGCAGCAAGGCCAGATCTGTCCCCTCTGCCCTGACTGACTCCCAAGTTCAGGGATGGGGACTGTTTACTGGATGGGTTTAGAGGGATTTACTTTTACTGACATTTCAAGTGCTGCTCGTGACTGTTGTTTTTATGGTTTGGAGCACTTTGAGAGGATGTGTCCACCAAAAGGGATTAACTATAGTCATTCCAGGCCCCATTCCAGGCTGGACTCGGATTCGGTTCTGGTTGCAAAACACTTTTGCAAGAGGAAACTGTTTTCCAGTTGAGTTACAGGAATGCCCATCTTGGGGTTTTTCTCAGCTCTCCTGTAGCAGCCAGCATCTGTCCTGTGTCAGCCCTGTCTCAGCTGCGGGGCCAAACCAGAGCCAGGCTCCCTGCCCACTCCAGGGCTCCTCTCCATATCAGGCCCTTTATGCACCATTAAACCCTACGTGTGTGCGTTCCTGAGCACGCAGGCGCACACACACAGCTGTCTTCTCCTCACCCTTTCTCTTACAGAGGTTTCTTCCCCATTTATTCTCTTTAACCTAAATCCACGAAGTCACTTGACTCCAGAAGATGTGTTTGGCATTGCAAAGGGCTGAGCTAGGACAAGGTGTGTGGAGGCACTTCACTGCCTGTGGATAGGGACTTCAAAGGCAAGGGAAAGGCTTCCTTGGTGAAACACTGAAAACTGGCACAGAGGTCTGGGGGAGGCTGTGGAGCCAGAGTCAAGCCATGGGGAGAGCTCTGCTTGTTGCTGAGTGAGGTGAGAACAGGGAGAAGGTGGCAAACCCATCCTGGGTGATGGGAGGATGCAGACAAGGTCTCAGGATCAGCTGACTGAGACACGTCCATAGGGAATTACAGGCAAGTCTGAGCCTGTCAGATTACCAGAGCCAGGAATGGGGGGAGCGGGTTGAAGCAGATCTGGCAGGAGAAGGGATATGGGAGCCAGAGAGAAAGGAAGGAGTGGGGGGAAAGGTAGGCAAATAAGGGAGGGAGGCAATGGGAACAGGAGGAGCAGTGGGGGGCACCCAGCCCCGGTGCACACAGGAACAGGGGGAGCAGTGGGGAGAACCACACGCCAAAACCAATTAAGTTCTCAAGGGTTCACAAACCAGCTGCTCGGCTCCTTCCCAACCGAAGGTCAGAGGAGAGCGTCCTCATTTGTCCCCTCTTAATTACATCTGATCCTGCACTAATTCCTCCTAAAACCAGCCCCGAGAGCCTTCAGGTGGCTGCTGGGGTGAAGTGCCCAGCAGTCGGGTTGCTGGGTGAGCCGGGCACGAGTGACAGTGCTGGGTCGAGTGGTGCCTCGAGGAGGGACGCGAGGGCCTGTCGGCGCTGCGTGGTGATGGAGGAAGCGCCATGTGCACCACCGTCCTGCTCCTCGGCACGCTGGTCATGATGCTGAGGCGCCGCTTCTTCAACAAAGTCGAACCGTACGTCCTCTCCCATTCCCTTCCTATTCCCTCAGGACCCCAGGGCTGGGGACAAGTGGGTGAGAGGTAGTCCTGGGGTGGAGGATCTCACTACTCAGCCTAAGACCCATCCTTGGAGATATTTGGTTTCCTTCTAGTTTCAGTACTCTGGGTGACACCAGGAGATTCCCTTGTGCTGGGCAGAGTGGAGCCTTCTGCAATGTGCTCAGCAGGGCACCTCCTTGGCAGGTCACCTCCTCCCCTTGCACCCCTGTGCACAAGGAGGAAATGCAGGACTGGTCTGTTGTCTTTTTGGTGCAAACGGACAGGGCTGAACTCCTGGGATGCTTTTACATGCATTGTTCAAGGTGTTTCCCAAATGGAATAGCCCAGCACCTTGCTGCACTTCCAGGCAAACAGCCTGGCTGCCTCTTTTTACTTCATGCCTCAGGTGCCATAGTGTTCTGGGGCGTCACCAGGCTGCCAGTGACACTCAATAGCACCCAGCTGGCAAACCTTCACGTGGCATAAAATAACCCTGGGCAGGTTCTTCTCCATCCCTGGGGTGCTAGGAGGTTGGATGAGGGCCTGGGTACAGAGGATGCTTGAGAGCATCATCTAAATATTGGCTCTCAGAAGAGCCAGCAGCCACCACGCTGCAGCCGTGGCCCCGCTGTGCTGCGCTCCGTGCCCATGCACACACTCACACACGTTCTGGCTCTGAGGATATGGCAGGGAGCAGATGGGAAGGGACTTGCTGCAGTCCCACACCAAGGCAATGACAAAGTCACAACCAGAGTACCAGGTCAGCTCTTCGTGCATCCCTGCTGTGCTGTGGGCACGGTGCCGATGTCTGCGGCTTCCACTGCTTGAAGGTCCCTGTGCCTTTTGGGAGTTTTGTTCCCGTTCAGCACTTGTTTGGCTTGAGATTGGCACCAGTGGAGCCACACTCACAGTGGGGCCAAGCATCACCCTTGTTTGCTGTGCTGTCGCCTCCTCCAATGCCAGGCTCATCTGGAAGAGGTTTCCACTGGAGACACACAAATCTATTTACTACCGGAGACTGGAGACATCTGAAAGTGGGGAGGTCAAATTGGCACTTAATGAGTCAATTAAGTCAGGAGAGGGAAAAAGAAGTCTCAAAGCAAGGAAGGCATCTCCTGGCCTGTGTGCCCCCAGCCCTCCCTGGGCTGCCTGCAGCACCAGTCAGATCAAAGACTCATTAAGTGCCTGTGCAAACATGCACTTGCTATAGAGGTGGGGGCTGTCTCTGGGGAGGGTGGCAGAGCTGGCAGCCTGCAAGTCCATCCCTTGGGAATCTTCAGGGCGAGCAGGCAGCACTGCCAACACATGGCACAGGTATGTGGCTGGGGGACAGGTCACCTGGAGTGATGACACTGGTGCTGGCAGTGTGCGGGGCAGATCCAGCTGCAGCACAAGCCCAGCCCATGGGAGACAGACTGAGCTGCCTGCAGAGTGGCCAGGACAGAGGTGCAGGGTCAGATTTGCAGCTGGCTCAGCACCCTGTTAGATGCAAGCAAAGTGTGCAGGTGTGGGAGAAGGTGTCAGGGCCGCAGGACTGGTTTGTAGCTCAGGCTCTGTGTCCTTGCTGTTAGGATCAAGCTGTGGGAAAGCACAAAGCCTTGCAGGATGGGGTAGGATGGAGTCTGGAGCCAAAGAAGCTGGGGTTGGGAGGGACGTTGGGGCTCCTATGGCTATCTCCACTTATGGCAGAATCAGCATCCTTTCCACCTCAGTTAAACTAGGGCCCTGCAGCCTCACCCTGAGGTCAGGCCTCACACCTGACTGCCATCATCTCCACCTTCATCATCATTGTGTGGCTGGAGCCAGCACAAGCAGCTCAAGGCTGGACTTAGCTCAAGGTCTCTCTGGCACTGCACGGGGCCCTAGAAGCACGAGGAAGACTCACAGCTGGGAGAAGTTTCTTCCAAGCCTTGCTGCAGCTTTCAGACAGGCACTGGTCTGGCTGCAAAGACACCAACCAATAGATAAACCATATGCTGCTAGATTAGTTCCTTTGGTGATTAATTCCTCTCACCGTTAAAGACCAGTGGCTATTAACAGCTTTTCTACTTGCTCTGTTTTGGACATTCATCTACTCACCTTTCTCTGCACTGGCATAAATCAGAACGATTCCAGTGACAGCTTTATACCAGGAGAGAATTTGTCTCCAGCCTTTCGTATTTTGGAAAAGAGAAGTAGCAGAAGCAGAAGAAAAAAATGTTGCTGGCCAGAGACTGGGGAGAAGTGGTACAGGTACCAAGGCAGAAGGACTGAGGCTTTGGATGGGCACAGTGGAGGGCAGGCAACACCTTTCAGACCATGAAGAGACCCGATGCTCCAAACCCCCAATCCGTTTTTGACCCAACTGAATTTTGGTGAGTTAGAGAATGAGGCTCAGGCTGGGCAGGCACCAGGACCCATACAGCAATAACCACCAGGATTTTCCATATGTGTACTTGTCTGGATGACCCTTGATTTAAAGACATCCATGAAAACCAGCACACAGCGAAGAAAAAGACAGGAGCCCATGTGTTCCATGGGATAAAGCTGCCTCGGCACAGAACCGCCCCTCTGGCTCTGATGTCCCCGTGTGCGAAGCAGAGCGTGCGTACTGAGCAAAGGACACAAATGAACAGCACAGGCAAGATCAGATTATGTGAAATCCCCTGCTCACTTGACCTCCTTCACGTCCCATCTTCTATTTATATGCCTTGGCGCTGCCAGAGGCAGTGCAGGTTGTCCTTGGCCCACACTCACGGAGCTGGGGGGCTCAGCTGTGGGTGTGTGGGGTCAAGGCTGGCCCCTGGAGCTGGCTGCCACCATCTCCAAAGAAGAGGTTTGAAGGATTTCCTCCTAACGGCCCAGCTGTGGCTCTGCTGTTCCCCCTTGTTGGAGGTGATAAGCAAACTGAAATGCTAACTTGGACTAACCTCCTTGTCAAGGGACACGAAGGTCAAGGGGTACTCCTTGGGCTTATGTGCTCAGATTTCCTCAACAAGTGGTGATTTATTGTTTGGTTTATATGACATTTCATGAGAAGATCCTGGCCAGGGACCAGAGCTGGCTACGAATTTCTGCTCTATTTGTCTTTCTCATGTTATTCCCCTTCAGTCCCTTCCCAATGGGAGCTGCTCACCACCTGCTCCTGTGCAATATGTGGGTTCATGGAGCTGGAGATACTGCTGGCTTGGGGCCCGGAGTTTGGTCTTGGTGCCAGTATAGCACGAGGGGATGCAAGGCAGAAATCACCCAAGGGAGAACAGGAGAACCCAAAGGAACGGGCTGGGAAGAGCCAGGTCTGTGTGGGGAGACATCCTCCACGGAGAACTCTTGGAAAGGGAAAAGGTTGGGGGCTTTGCAGGGCAGGGCTGAACTGTGGCAAATCAAATGAAGTGGTTTGAGGAAGCAAAATGTGGATTTACCTTTACTGCTGCTTCACTGCTGGACAAGAATCCCCTGGGCACCAGAAGGGTTATTTCCCTAGGACTGGGAACCAGAGCCATGTAGAGAAGGAACATTTGGTGCCTGCACCAACTTCTCCGACCATGAGAAAACTCTCTTCACACTGCACACACCATGCTGCAAGGCAAGAACAGACCCTCCACACCTCAGACTGGAGAAAACAGACCCGTTAGCTTGGTATCATCTGGATTTAACTTTCCAGCTTAGTCCCCTCTGGGAAGCAGGACATGACCTCCTCATTTCCACCAGCCAGGCACGGCTGGCAGCCGGCAGCGACGGCGCACGGCTGTGCATCTCCGGGCTGGAGCAATCAGCGCACAGCAGGCGTGCAGAGACAAGTGTCAGCCTAATTTCTGTATGACTTTATATACATTAGCAAGGCCACAAACACAGCTCCAAAGTACTGCAGGCACAGCCGAGCCAATAAATAACCCCCCCAGTCCACCAGCAAGAAAATACCCCCTGCTTTTTCCACGAGAGAAATTCTTAGCACTGCTTTCCCTCTTATAGCTGTACAACAGCTGAGCAGATCTGCTCTCTGCCTTGCTGTGTTTGAATCCAGTACCACAAGGGTCAATTCTGTGCCACTTTTGCGGAGTCATTATACTGTTGGTTATATAAATGTCTGGGCATGCACAAAAGGCAGTGCTGATACAGTGGCTCCAACACCAACTCTTTCCAACACCTGCTTTTCAGCTGGAGAGAAAGCCGAGCATAAGAGCATCTCAAGAGCTGTCACACAGAAAGCTGCTGTCTTTCAAGCTGAATGGAGGTCTAAATAGCTCTCACATCTCCTTTAGAATCTCATTTCTAAATGCAATTAATACTGGCACATGCATAATGAGAGGCTGACGAGTGAATACAGACACTGGCAATAAAGAAGCCAGCCCCAAGTGCTATGTAAATATTACAAATCCTCACTAGGAGCTGACCTGGGAAGAGAGCTTTCTGATGATTGAACCCAAGTGACAATACGACTGGGTTCTTACATCTGTCACAATACTACCTGCTGAAACATAATGAGCTACGCTAAAAGAGCCAGCTCTTGCTGCTCTTCAATGCAGATAAAATGTCTATTTGTAGAATGTAATTAATCTCTTCTTCAAAATCAGGAACCTTAGTGTCCTTGGTAACAACATGCCAGTGACTCAGAGAGCGTCTCCGGGTTTTTCTTCTGATTTTTAAGAGAGTTATTGAAAGTGACCCCAAATTCTAGCGCTGAAAAGGAGCTGTGCTTCAGAAGTGGAAAAGCCAGCTGGGTATCTGGAAATAGGGATGGTTTTTACCCACCTCTCTTGTCTCTGGCAGCTTAAGGAGGTTCCTGGACTTGTTTCAGCCATGTTCCCTAGGATGAGATGAGCTCTGTCCCAAGATCTGGCCCCCAAACCATTGAGCACAAATTCTCTTTTATCATCAGGTGTAGCCACACAGGGAATAACACTGAAAGCAGAGCAAGGATGAGAATCACAGGATGAAGCTGCCCTCTCATTTACCTGGTTTGCACAGGCAGTAAGTGCTGTGTGGCCATGCTCTGTGTGCGTGTCCAGGCTCACACGCGTGTGGCTGCTCCTCCAGATGGCTTCCAAGCCTGCTGGCTTATTTCAGCCAAGTTTGGCAGTGGATAGAGGTTCAAAGACATCTGGTCCTGTCCAGGTAGCGAAGATGCAAAGCCATGAGCACTGACGTGGCAGAGGGATGCAGGGAAGTGTTTCTGGCAGAGCACCCTGGTCCCTTTGAGGGTTGGACTTGGACATCGCCTGCTCCTCCAGCCACCCTGCTCTGAGCTGGCTGAGATGGGTGCTGAAAAGTGCTGGGCAACCCAAAAGCACCCAGGGGCCATATCTGCTTTCTATGAATTTCAGTGGGAAGCAGCCGCTGCTGCGTGTTGTTCCCTGACCCAGTTCCAAAGCCCAGGGGAAGGATGGGCTGTGATAAAGGGACAGCTGGTTGGAGAGAGTGGCTGATGGAGGGCTTTCATGATTTATTTATTTCCTCACAAAAAAAAAAAAAAAAAAAGAAAGAAAGAAAATGTCAGATAAAATCAGCATTTTCCAGGCTAAACTGTGCCACAGGAATTCCTCGTGGGACTTGAGCTGAGGTACTTGGTCCCTCTGAAAGGGACGTTCACCCCTGCCTGTTGCTTTGCAGAGCTGAGAGGACACGGGGAAAAGGAGGTTTGCGTTGTCACTGAGGGCTCAGCTCTTTCTATGCAAAGCTGCCCTTTGTTCCAGAAGGTTAACACCTTTTCTTTAAAAAGCCAAGTTAGTCCAGAGGCTCTGCTCCTGCCGAGGGCAAGGTTTCAGAGCACTTCACCTGCAGGGTGCCGGGGGCTGCAATCAGTGCTGCTGCCCACAGCTCACCCCATCTTCTCTGTCCCCAGGCACCCCGAAGGAGAGGAAGAGACCAGGAGAGAGGCCGGCTCTGACCCTCGCGTCACGTAACAGTGCTTTGGAGTAAAAGCCAGGTGGGATGTAGCAATTATCTGGGGTAGATGTAGCTTTGGGGAGACTGTGCAAAAAAAAGTGCTAGCTTGGGTTGAAAAGCCTGGGCTTTGCCTTTCTGTCCTGCTCACAGACCCTTCAGGCATTTTATATACATTTCTTCCTGTTTCACACAGGATTTATAGGTCTCTCTTCCTATTGCTGAGGCTGGAAAGGCTCTAGAAAAGTGGCTTGCTCTGGGAAAAGGAAATTAGAGCCCTAAACCAGCTGGATTGGATGGGAAAAGCTCTTTTTTCACTTTCAATAGCAGCTCGGTTCCCAGGTGAGGGTGCATCCAACCCTTCCTCTGTGGCCTCCTGCCCACTGCCTGGATGCCAAGAGCATCTCGTAGGGACAGAAAAGGCAGCAGAACTGGTTATGGTCCAGCAAGGGTGGGCATGGGGTGCATGTGTCGTGGGGATTCAGGACTGATGTGTCTTTGTGCCCTGCACAGTGACCCCAGGGAGTGAGGGCCGTTCCAGGCTGTCCATCTGTGGCTCCCAGCAAAGGTAGGACAACTCACACTGCCTTGGGAGGAAACCATTGGTGTGATGGGTGAGAGGACCTGGTCTGGGGCACATCAATGGTTCGACTTGATGATCTCAGATGTCTTTTCCAACCTTAATGATTCCATGTGTACGGGGTTTGGGGGCTGAGATTGAGGCCAGAGCTGTCTTCCCTAATCTCCCCCATCCTACAAGGGACTGCTGAATGCCCACAGGCAGCTCAGAGACTCAGCCTGCCCTGCCTTCCCATCAGTAAATTCCTCAAAGCTCATAACCTCGTCTCTCCCAGCTCTCAGCAAATGATTAACCATGCCCCCTTCTCCTCCTGCAGCTCTCCTGTGCCCTGCAGCTGGCACCCAGCACATCCCAGCCTCTGCGCGTGCTGAAACCCGCAACACCAACCCGCACGCCGACAACCCCACATCACCCCAGCTCCCCTCCTGCAGCTCGGGGGGTATCAGGCAGCAGGTTAAATGCTGGTGCAGATAAGAAATTTGCCTTGTCTGTAAGGCTGAGACCTGGCAGTGACTGGTAGCCCCACAGCGATGCTCTCTGCAAGCCATAACGCAGCCTGTGGGCTGGGGGCGATCAGGCATCCTGCTCCCAGTGGTGGGGTTCACACACCCTCCACAGCTTTCCCATCGATACAAATATGTTAATAAAAGATCAGTTTGCAGACACAGCTTGCTATAGATGACAGCATAAGAGGCACATCTGTTTCCACTAAGCACCAGTCTCGTGCTGGGTTTATTTGGTCCATTTGCGGCAGGGAAGAATTGCTTTTGGCATTCAGAGATGTCTCGTGTCTGGGAGAAGTGTGTGTGTGTGTGTAGATACATTTTTGGTTCTATTTAGCTAAAAAACTTTGGGTTTAGAATAAAGAAAAAAATAGTCCAGTTTTCTGTTTGCTGCCAAACTGAAGCAGACGATTTCTTGTCCAAGCCTTCGTTTGTTTGAGAACTCTGTGTCCTGTTGGAAAAATAAATGATCTGATGGGAAAAGTCTATCCGCATGTATTGATCAGTCATCAGTGGACTTGTAAACATCAGCTTCACCCTAACTGAAACAGCAGTTCCCAAAGGTTTTGCCAATACTTGTGAGGCAGAAGGAGGCAGGATTTTGTTTTCTTGGCGAGTGAAGAAGTAGCTAAAAGTAGAATCTTTTCTGTGGGCACAGTGATGCCAACCTCACCAAGGCTGGCATGAATTTTCAATGCCAAATACACCCCTTTTGCACCCAGAACAGGCTGTTTGCTCCTTTCTGAGAGTCAACCTCTGCTGGTGGCCATGAGCAGGATGCAGCAAGGGGGAAGGAGAGTGGTGGGGAAGAAGCCTGGGATGTGGCTCCTGCCTGGGATTGTCCTGGCTGCTGGCAGCAATATCTTCCCATCCTGGGGCTCTAAGGTCACATCCCCACCATCAAGGTAAAGACAGACACACAACAAGGGCTCCCAGCAGCTTGGTTCTCCCTACTGATAACTGCACAAATGCCTAGAGATTTCCTAATAGATTTCCCCCCTTGCAGCTTTTTAATTAAGCCTTTACAGCCTCAACTCACTTTAAACACTTTTTTTTTCTTCTTTTTGGTAAAGAATTATTATGAACAGAAAGAATAAAACTGCTGTTTTACCTGAGCTGCTTTCATTTTGTAAGATTGAGAGTCAATAACGCCAGGAAAGCAGGGTCAGGGGATGGATATGATGCACATGCACAAAGACAGCACAGAAGAGATTGGGGCCTGGAAAGAAAAAAGCTTATCAGGATCAAAGCCTCAAAAGCAGAATCAGTTCCTCAGATGATACATATCAGCTGGAACCCTCTGATATGTTGGTATTGCTGTAGCATGGCTTTTATATATTGACCTAAGGGAAAATAAAGGTTGGGGTCTTATGCAGAGGAGGCATCAGGACTGAGGCTGTTCAGCTCTGGATGGGCAGTCATGAGCAACAAGGATGACCAGCATTCAGGTAAGGTTGGAAACAGGTTGGAGAGGACCCTAAGACAGATGTGTATATGCTGGACCTGTGATAGCCTCAAAGACTGGGAGCAGAGCCCAGTGCAACCCATTAAGGGTAACCAACTGGAGCCCCAGTTTGCAGTGCTAGCCCAGGCAGAGTCATCCTGGGCTTAGGGAAAGTCCAGATTTCAGTCTGGACCTTACCATCAGTAACTTTGACCTTTTTCCCCATCTGGACTAGCACAAAAAAACAATCCCAGAAAGGAAACGTGGGGCCAGCTGGAGATGGTGCCTGCAAATGTCACGGTGCTGCCAGGAACAAGGTCACTGCACTGTGACCCTGGGTGTGCAAACATGGCTCGCGAAATCGGCTGCACGGGGGCGTTGTAGATTTGGGGGGATAAAGGTTTCCTGAGCCGCAGAAAGGCCAACTCTCTGCCTGGGGACCTCTGAGAGGGTGGATTTCATGAGAAATAGTCTTTATTTACTCAATCAACCGCAGCCAGCAGCTGAGCTAAGAGCGGGTGAGACTGCCTTTAGCGAGAGGCTGCAGAGGGCTGCTGGCCGCGGGGAGGTGTTTGCTGTCTGCACTGAGATTTGTGATGGTCTTGAAAGGGCCTTGGTGGGTGGGAGTGGGAATTTGCTTAACCTCATTAACTGCAGCCTCTATGCCGGCCAAAATCATCCTCTGTTTTATGAGAAACACAGAATTGGTAGCGACAGCCCTCATGGGCCACGTGTGATATCACTGGTGGTTCTCCAAGGGATGGGATGGTCATGGTCTTCTTAGGGCTGGGAAACTGAAGGACACGGTTCCACCATGCGGTCCTGCTGTCGTGTTCCTGCTGAGGAGATGCCATATATTTGAGAAGGAAGAAAGGATTGAGATGTCTCTGCTCTTCTTCTTTCCATCTTTGTTCCCATTAAAGTACACTTTGGGAAAAACCAAAAGGGAAATGAAAAGGTGAGTGGGCTACACACAGCTGGGGGCTGTGGAGGTGGTGTGGGACCAGCAGTCAGTCACACATAGCCTGGAGGAAGGGGCGAAGCTGTGGGGCCTTGCTGGGCCTGGCTCCCCAGGGTTTATCTGACTGTCTGTTTTCATCATTTCTCTGTGAGAAGGGACCACACAGGAGCAGAAAGTCCTGGAAATCTGTGAGGGAGACTGTTCCCAGCAACCTCCCCTCCACTGTCGCCCCTGTATACAATTGGCTATGGAGGACACGTGGCTCTGTATAGGCTCCAACTTGATGAGATAACGCCTCGCGACTAAATTTCTAATCACAGCCAGTGAATGCACTTTCCCAGCTCTGAGCCTCCTGTCTCAGTTGTGCATGTGGTCGCTCTGATGGACCAAGTGGACCAGGGCTGGGGTCACGTCATCTTGACTGGCCTGTCTGGTCCATCCTCTCCCTTTCAGACACTGCTGTCTCTCTTACACTCCCATTTCTAAGGCATCCTAAAGGCTGTTTGTGCCCTATAACATTTCCTTTTCTGAAAAAAAGAAACAACAAACCAACCAAAAAACTACAGTAGAACAAGAGGGAGGAAATTACTTCAAGTTTCTTAACTATCTCATGGAACAAAAATGCTTCTTGAGGCTGTTCAGGGAAAGAGAGGGTCAAATGTCCCTCATTAACGTTGATTTACTGAGAGGGCTGGAAAGTGGAAGAGGGAGACAGTCCAGCTGCCTGTCTTATTACACAAGGAGCCTGCTCTGGGATTCGGGCTGGGAGGTGAGTATTGGTCCTCCCAGTATGAGATTGAGGTGATGGGTTTACCAGCAGAAGGTACCATGGGGTGTGGGCTGCTGTGCACCCACACTGGGCTGGCCACCCTAGAGCAGACCTGACTGGCACTAACATGGCAGAGCCCTCTCAGCTCTTAGGAGCAGTTTGGAAATTTGGTGACTTTCTGAAGAAAAGAACAGAAGTTGAGCACTCTGCAGGGAGCCTGGTGCTGGGTCGGAGCAATTTCCCTGCGCCAACCTCAGCCTGTGCTGCTGTTCACTGGGCAGCCTCCAGCTGAAACCTGGTGGAGAGGAAAGGGAGAAGGATGTCCCAGATTTGAGGGTGTAAGTCAGCAGGGTTCCTCTCCAGAGAGAGCTCAATTACATTGATTTACACTTGCTGTGGATTTGGTCCATTCAACCCAATTAAAACTCCAGAGGAAGTACAGAGAGGCAGGATGTAATTACCCGCTCTGGAATCCCAGTTCAGAACAGGAGGCAGAGCTCTCCGGATCAAATTAATCCCTGGTGTAACTCTGCCGAAGTTACACCAGGGCTATAATTGGCCTGAAACATTTTAACTATCTCATTTAATGTTATTCATGCTCTGCTGGAGATGAGAATGTTTATCCTAAATGAGAGACTCTAATGCTCCGTAGCAAAAATAGAGTGTGAGGCTTAATGCGGTTTCTCATTTATGAGGATGCTGGGGAGGCCAGATTGTCACAGAAGATGCGGCAGATCTGGACTCCCCAAATCTTTAACCATTTCCATGGTTCCTGAGGTATCTGGTTTTCCCATTGTCCTTCCTCCAGTGTGCCCCCACTCCTCATTCCCAGGCTGCTTTTCCATCTCTTGGAGATGCTGGAGGCTTGCACTCCAGCCTCAACCAGGGGCAGAAGTAAGAGGAGATGTAAAGTGGGAGAAGAAGGAACTGAAAGCACTGAGGGAGACCCTTCAAGATTAAATCTCCTATAAATCAGCATAAGAGAGATTTCCCAGCAACAGTCTTGCCTGCCTGGTGATGCTGAAAGAGGGGATTTCTACTGATGAGAGCTGGCTCCGTGGTCTTTCTCTGAGCCACTCCAGGACAGCAGCCCCCCAGACTCCTGCCAAAGGAGCAAGGTCAGTGCTGTAGGTAGCTCAGCAAGCACATGGAGTTCCATGGTCCCTTTTTCTGGCTGGACACCCCTGTGGAGGTTGTTTTCAGCCACCAGCACTGGGTTATTCACCAGGATGGTCCCATAGTCATTTGTGCTGCCATCAAAGAGGAGGTCCAAGCACGCTCCCTGCAGTGGGAGGCAACAGGGCACTGCCACCCTCTCCATAGGGGATGTGTCTCAGCGGAACCACGCTCCATCTTGTTCCCCTTCCCATGGCAATGCCATCAGCCAGCCCAAGCACACATCCTACCACCTGGAAAGCAAAGCCTGTGGGTTACACTCCTCCCTGCCACAACTGTACTCTGGCTGGTGACACCCTGCCAGAAATGAAATTTGGCCTGGAACCTCCACCGTGTGCCCTGAATCAACCCCAAGCCTGCCCTGGCAGGTACCACTCACTGCAGGCTTCACATCGGCATTACAGGGCTTTCAGAGGACTGTGATTTTCTCTCATTAAAGAAGATCTCCGCTCCCCAGGCTGTTTTTAAGCCAGGCCCCTGTCTTTACCCTGCTCCCTTGCCAGTGGAAACCGCAGGGAAAATGAATTTTAATGCCCTGTAGCTTAGTAGAGGCTTGAGCGTTACGATTCATTCTGGCTCCTCTCTGCTCCTCAGAGGATTTTAGATCCTTCTCTTGATACTTCCTCACTCTTTGTAGATGTTACCCTAGTTTTAATTTCCAGGACTTCCAGACTGTTTTTAACAATGCTGAGCTTCCAAGTTGCTTCCTTCAAACTTTCTCCAGCCATTCCTTCCCAGAGCCTAAATAGCTTTGATTATTCCCAGATGTTTCTAGTTTGCTAATCCCAGAGCAGTATTGTGTAATGGCTTGGAAAGAGGACTGGCAGCAGCACCCTGGGTTCTCTTTCCTGGTTCACCAAATTACTTCCCGAGCAGAACATCTGTGGGATTTACCTACAGAATCTATACTATTAGCACCGTGTTACCTTGCTATAGAGAACATGACTAGAGGTGGCTGAAATCCTCTTGCTGATAAATATTACCCTCTGAAAGCCTGGGTCATTTTTCTCCACCCAGCCCCTCCTTATCGTCTCTGCTGAGATTTCTAAGCAGGATGATGCCCCCTCTACTCTGCTCTTGTGAGACCCCCACTTGGAGTACTGTGTGCAGTTCTGGAATTCCCCAACACAAGAAGGCTATGGAGCTACTGGAAGGGGTCCAGAGGAGGCTACAAAGATGATTGAAAGGGTTGGAGCTCCTCTGCTATGAGGACAGGCTGAGAGAGTTGGGGTTGTTCAGCCTGGAGAAGTCTCTGGGGAGACTTCATAGAGGCCTTCCAGTACTGAAAGGGCCTCCACAAAAGCTGGGGGGAGACTTTTTACAAGGGCCTATAGTGATAGGATGAGGGGAAACGGCTTTAAACTGGAAAGGGGAAGATTTAGATTAGATATTAGGAAGAAATTCTTCACAATGAGAGTGGGGAGGCCCTGGCACAGGTTGCCCAGGGAGGCTGTAGGTGCTCCATCCCTGGAGGTGTTCAAGGCCAGGTTGGATGTGGCTTTGCGCAGCCTGGTCCAGTGGGAGGTGCCCACGGCAGTGGGGTGGAACTGGATGGGCTTTAAGGTCCCTTCCAACCCAAACCACTCTGATTCTATGATGTGTTGGGGCAACAAGCCCTCAGAGAACCCTTTGAGCAGGCATCACCAAGGCTGCCAGGCAGCACCTAATGGAAAAGACTTTGTTCACTTCCAGGCCAGACCAGATTCTATCCCTACCCACCAGCCGCTCAGCCAACACCACAAAAGCAGCTCTGCTTGGGCCAAGTTTTCCTTGGCCTAGGAGGATGTGTGCATGTATCCTGATGGGCCAAAATATGGGGAGTCAAGGGTTTTGCACAACTGGCGGAGCTCCTAGCAAACCTCTGTGGCCCTCCTGACTCTGGCAGTCCTGCCGCCCTCGTGCTTAAGCACATTGATAAACACACATTAAAAACATGGTCATTCCCACTAGCAGAAAGCCAGGGTGTAGCCGAGCTGGCAGGAGACGTGGTTCCTCTCAACCACCCATCAGTTTTCCTGAATTCACTGCAAATACCCCAGATTTCTTGGTGCCTCCACCCACCCTGCCAGATCCTTCCACTTCGGTTTCTCAGCCTGTTGCTCAGCACCACGAAGTCCAGGGTCATCTTGGCCATTACGTAGCGTCTCCCTCCCTCCCAGAGGACCACGCCTGGGTAGGCCAAGGAACAACAACACAGAAGGAGAAAAACAAGATACGAAAAAGACAAAAAGCCTAAAAAGAGGATATTTTGTTAGCAGAGAGCTAAGCTGAGGGACAAACCAACCTGCTCTGGCATGTTCCCAGAGGTGAGAAGCAATCCAGCGGCACTGAGGCCTTGTACAGTGAAAGTGGCCGGTGGCATGAAGACCCTATCCCAAGGCAAATGCCCATAGCTCTGCCTGGGACATGGAGCATCTCCAGCACCCAGCCCCAACACAGCAGGGTGCAGCACAGGGCCAAGCAGATGTTCCTCAGGCCAGCTCTGCCTGAGCTGGTCAGAGCAGGGCTGCACCCAGAGGTGCTCAGGAGAGCAGGGAGGTTGAGGGAGGAGGACCAGAAAGCCAAGTTGTGAGTGAAGAGTGTCAGTACTTGGAAAGCGCAACCAATTTGCTTTTAGCACAGTTCATGCCTCTCCAACAGTGCCTAGAATAACAAATTCCTTCCATCCTCTGAGGCTGAATGCTGGAGGAAGCTGCTGAGAAACTTAATTGATTAGCTGGATGCGTGCACAGAAAAAAATTGCCCAGCGTCAAGGAAGTCATTGTCTTGTCAGTTAATGCAGATGCTGGTGGGAGATTAGAGAGACCAGCTGCAGGTTTTTTTATCACACAACCCCTTCTTTTATTCTGGGAACAAGGCAAGGTCTGTTTGGATGGGGCGACCCATTCTGCAGTGGCATCAAGAGGCTGGAGCGTTAGGGCCGTGTCCAGGCTGTGCTCACCACCCACCCTGGCCTCGCTGGGCAGGTATGGCCTGATGCTCAGTCCTGGAAATTTCAGCCAGTGAAGGGCAAGGAGGCCGGCGTTGGGCTGCCTGTACTTCTCACCCCAAATCTCCAGCCCCAAAGGTCCTATCAGCCCTTGAGTAGCTAGAGGAGATGCCCTGAGAGCAACTCCAGCATCCAGCACACCGGGGATGGAGCTGAGCATGCTGGAGGAGCTGAGTTTCCAGATGCCTCATAGCATCCTCCCAAAAAGGTGCCCAGCTTCCCTAGCCCCTTGTCTAGACTTTCTGCTTTGCTTTCAGCATCTCTAGCACTGCCCCGCCTGCCAAAGGGTCACAGCCTGCGACTCTGTCAACACACAGGACTGCTTTCCCTGTTCAGCAAAAGAAAACAAGAAGCCAAAGGCCTGCAAGGGGCTGTGAACTTGCCTGTTGTATTTTCTGACAGTATCAAAACCTTTTGCTGCTTGTGTTTTTCCCTAACTGTCACCACTCATCACACCCCGTGTTTAAATCTCTGATCCTGAAAGCTTTCCTGAGCCTTCTGCAAAACAAATGGAGAGAGCGTGGTCTGTTATCCAAGGAGAGTGGACACTATCACAAAAATAATGAGGCTGACAATGCCAGAGCTCTCCACACCAGGTACAGCAGAGCCAAGTGTGCATGCCTGTGCTGTGTGGCTGCCAGAGGTGGGAGGCAGGCAGCCTCCTCACCCCCAGCTTCCTCCGCTCCCTCAAACTGCTCAGCTCCTGCTTCTGGGCTCAAAGGAGGATGGAAGGGAAAGGAAAGGGCTCGGTTCTTCTGTTTGCTCTCTGCTGAGCAGTGCTGCTCTCCTGCCCCCCATTTCCCTTATTGCTACTATTTGCTATTTGACCTGAGTAGCCCAGAGGAATTTTAGTCACGGTGCATTCCTAGCACAGCATCTGTTTTCTAGAGCAAAACGGGAACAGCTGCCAAGAAACAAATCTTCCCCTGATGCCTGGCACTTCTCATGGGTGGAACGAAGCTTCTTGAAACCCCAGAGGAAAAAACACCAGAGCTCAGCTGCAGCAAAACCCATCCCACTCCAGCCCATCCCCTCCAGGGATTTTTGCAGTGCGAGGGGGCTCAGACTGAGACTAATTATCATCATGATAGTATCCATACGGTACTGCTTTGAAAGCTCTGAGTGAAAGAGGAGCTAAAGAGAGATTTCTTCATCAAGCTGAAAGCAGAGTGCTGTGGCAAAGAGAGCACTCTGGCTGACCCCTCTAGCCCCAGCATCCAAGTCCAACAGTGCCCAGTGTCCTCTTACCTGTGCAGGCCTGCTGTGCCTATTGTAACCAGACAGGATAAAGTCAGGTAGGTGGTGCTGATATGGGAGATGCTGAGTTCACACATGGCTTGCTGTGAAAGGGCTTTTGAGGCTTGTCAGGCCAGAATAGCTGTGAGAAAGCCTGGTGCTGGCAGAGTCAGACTAGCTAGGAGGGATACACACGGGGGTTGTATGGGCTGAGCTGGCTCTCAGATTTCAGGTGGAGGCGTCTTTATCCATGGGATTGCTGCATGCTTGAATAGCAGAGCTGACAGGTTTTCATAACCCCTTTCCCCACGAAGATATCTCCCCCAGGTATTAACTAAATGTATGCACCAGTGTCTCTGCCATGCCATGCCTTGCTGTGGCTCAGCAGGGTTTTCAATGGAGGCTAAAGACTGATGTTCAGAGTCTCTGGTTGCTGGGAGGAGTAAGGAGCAGAGCAGCTCAGGTAGCTGATGCAGTCAGACAGAGCTCCAGCAATCCTTCGGGAGGAACAGCGAGGTGGTAAAAGACAGCCAGAAGGGAACAGAGGAAAGACTCTCCTCATACCCCTGGGACCAGCCCGGACACACGAGCAGCCTCAGAGCACAAGGTTTTTCAGCCCTTCCAGCTGAAGGAACAGCACTTGCTCTGTGTTTGCTCTCATCTTGAATGTGATCGATAGAAGAAGGTCAGAAATTTGGTAATGGGGTTTCTTGGTCTTATACCAGTTGACATCTGCTTTTTACTGGTAACCAGGTTCCACCCTCAGTCATGATGCAGAAAGCAGCCTTCAAACAATATCAAGGCAATGTGATTTTATTGTTCACCCTGACTGAGACCGAAGTTTATCTCAAAATCACCCATTGCAGTTAGCGCTCAGCAGTTGTGATCTGGCAGCAAAGGGGAGGTTCAGCTACATCTTCTGAGTGCATCATTTTATCAGGATGTGCTGGAACAGGCTCAGTCAGCAGCAGCCAGTAACTCATGCCATCTCAGTCGTTCACTCAAGTAGAGGCACTGTTTTGCTGCCCGTGAAGATTTTTAAGCATGAAGCATGTAAAGTTCACAGCTAGGACAGATGTAGCTCTGATTTGCTAAAGCCTAAGGCAGTGACACTAGGTTAACCCCAATTAAGATGCATTTAGGTTTTCTGTGAAGGTAACATGAAGGTCACATTGCGACACTCATCACATCCCTGAGAGTCCTGGGAGATTGCTGTGAACACTGCAGAGAAACTACAGCTATTGACTGCAGGCAAGTCATGACAGCACTTCAGTGTGTAAGTTGAAGATGGCAGAAAAGTCTGATCCTTGACAAAGTAAGAGTTCACTTGTGATCCAGGCTTTCAGGCCAGGTTTACACAGGAAGCCAGCCTCAACAGGACTAGACTGCAGTGTCTCCTTCCATTTCTTGGCTAGACCAGGCCGTTCTGTTACAACAATACAAGCAAAGTCCACTGTCGCAAACACCATCTGCTGAAGAGGAGGAAGGTTTCACATGTGTCAGTCTCTTTTATCTCAGTGTAGGTTCTGCAAAGGAGCTGGCTGAAGTTGGAAAAAGCAAAGGAGACCCCAGCAACAGCTCTCCCTGGTGCTGTCCGTGGGCAGTTACCGATTTAACTAGAACAGGACTCCATAGAGGTAGCACAGCACATAAACAGGCAAGTCCCTTGCATCAAACTTCAGGTTTTGGTTGAAAGAAATATTGAGGGTTTTCCTCACCAAACTGCATGAAGCTCCAGGCAACAGAAGCAGCCTCATTCAAGAGCTAAGCTAGTCCAGCCACGCTTGGTCTTACTGCTTTGGATCGAGCCATTCCAGCAACAGAAGCAAAACCAGTGAGGCTGGGACTGGCTGTTTGAGGAACTGCTGCATACATCTTCCCTTCTGTATCTGCACAGATGTACAGCCACACACAAGTCAACGGCAGCAAGGTCAGCTTCTTAAACCACCCAACAGGTATTCCAGCATCTCTGCAAACCTTGCATGTCTGCAAATCCTCAGATCACAACTCAGAACCATCGCCTGACTGAATAGCTGAAGCAGGAACATGATTCTAGGGAGCGTAGAGCAAACACAGCAGATCAGAGCACATTTCTATAGCAATACAGGTTGCACACAGCAGCCAAAGCAACTCACAGCAGAGACATCTCACAGAAGAAAGCAGCTTCCCAGTTATGGATGCTGAGGTGACATATACGCCACAGCTCGGAGCCAAGCAGGACTGGGCCAGAGGGAGACTGGGGCAAACACAAGACTAGGCAGGAGCACAAGCCCTTTGCCTGCTTAAGCAGAAGCAGAGCAGGTGGGACTGGGCAGAAAGAAGCCCTGACGAGGGGCTGGTGATCAGCTGAGACCCCAGGCAGGTTAGTGGGAAGCGCAGTTCTCTGCTCCCCAGGGACCTTTTTCTCATATGTCCTCATGGCTGCACCCTCATATTTCCAGCCCAAAGCCTTCCCCAAGCTGAGAAGGATGCCTTCCTTCCCCTGAGATTCCACACAGATGATGGTTCTGCTCCAGGGCAGATGCTCCTGGGCTCAGGGTATGGGACCCAGAATGTCAGAGCTGTATGGAGGCTGGAAAGCTGCCACTGATCTCCACCAGCCTGCAATACCCAGGGCTTCAGACCAAGTCCCTCTCAGCCTGGAGCCAAACCAGGATACAGCTCCAGCTCTTCATCAATAAAAGGCTGAATTAGTTAAAGTCATTTTGCCAGCTGTGTACTTACACAGGAATTATGTAGTGTTTATGCTGCGGTAATGAACCAGGTGCTAGCAGTGCTGTGGAGGCAGATGAGGAAGGAGGAGCAGTGGACCAGGAACTGTGAGTCCCCAATTCCTGAGGGGTCCTCAAGGGAAAGAGGGGCTTCTGATTCCTGCCCTGCTCACCCACAGGCAAAGTACCTCAGCAGTCAGCCAGCCCTTGTAAACCTTGCTTCTTTGAGCTCCCTGGCTCCTGCTGAGTTTGACCACCATGAAACTTAGGTCTGGAAAAGAAAAACACTGTCAGGAGCACTCACAGCCACTGACTCCTAGCATAGATGCCCTGGCCATGAACTGAGATCCTACAGCACGAGGTGCTGGCCAAACACAGACATCAAAGGCGGCACCTGTGCCAAACTGCAGCCTCTTGGAGGAAGATGTTAGGGAAGCAATTATGAATTTGGAGCCTTCCAAAGTGTGTTGGCAGCTGGATCCTCTGGATGAATAAAACCCTGCCAAATATGAAGATCTGTTTCTGCGAAGCTGAAACAGCAAACTTGTTTGTCTTTCCTCCTTCCCCTCCCAACCATGTTGTTGTTTTAAACATTTACAGAGACCTTTATACTGTTTAAATAATGATTTGGGAGGGAGGAGGGTGGTTTTCCCTCTTTTGCCAGCTGCTCCAAGTCAGCAGCACTTCACAGGCGACTTCTGGTAAATCAGGTGCTGTGGTTGGAGACATTACCACCCACGCTGTCCTTGTCACCCCTGTCTCAGTTTGCCTGCCCCACAGCTGTTATGGCAGAAGGAACATCCATATTCCATCACCCCCCACCCCCAAGCCTCAGCCATGCCCCCACCAGCTGATGAGGAAGGGGGTACCCAGGGACTGGCGAGCCTCAGCAGGTCCCTCTCCTCTGCAGGGTGTCTGTGCAGGAGTGCTGGAAAAGGCAGCCCCTGGTTTGCTGGATAAAGGGGTATATGTCCAGCTCCCACCACCCAACCCCACCTGCAGCACTCTCCAAGCTTTGTAGCTCACACACCAGTGCTGGTGCACACGTAAGTTCCAGGCAGCTGTGGTGGGGCTTTCTCCCCGTGTGGTGGCAAGGAGAGGTAGAGGGCGATGCTGCCGTGGCCGAGTTCTTCCACCCCCGAGCACAAGAGCTACAGAAGATCAGCCATCTCTCACGGTGCATGTATCTCCCACCCACCTCCTTCAGCAGCAAAGGCTGCTTGAGATGGCAGCTGAGGGGAGAGAGCATTTGAAACGTGCAGAGGGAGAGATGGCTGAAGGCAGAGCGACCTTTATGTGACAGCAGAAGCATCAGGTCAACAGCAAAGCAGCAATACCTGAGCTGGTAGTTAAATCAAAAAGGCAGGCATATGAGTTTCTCCCTCATGGGCAGGTCTCCAAGACTTTGGGGGTTGTGTTGGGCTGATTGAGTTTTACTTGCAACCTGGCAGAGGCCTGGTGAGTTTGGGGGTAAGGGAGTGAGGAAGAGTGCTGAGGAGAGCTGGAGGCTTTTTGCAGGAAGTTTGCACTGAGTGAAAGGACAGAGAAGAGAGTACAAGGCATGCTGTGGAAGCAGGATGTGGGATAAAGAAAATGTTTATACAGTCAGCTGTGGGCTAATCCATGGGAGGCTTTAGAGACCATAAAAGCCATCTGCAAGTGGATAGATCACATTCTGTAGGAAGCTAGTGGTTTAAAACAATGCTACCCTCATTCTTTGATCTGCTCTGAAGAGATCAGACTCAGGAGCCTGCAACAAAGGGAAGGATAAGTAGATCCATAAGTTCTGCCCACACAGGCAGGGTGGGTAGGAAGGACCACTGTGATCTCCTCCTGTGAAAGAACTTGGGACCACCAAGCAAAAGTAACAGGGGTCAGATACAAAACAAACAAAAGGAAGCTGGTCCTCACAGCATGGGCTGACCTGTGCAAGTCCTCCCCACAGCAGGAAACGGCTGCTAGAGGTTCACTCAGCAAGTTCATGGAAAAGCTACTGAATCTCTGTTCCAGAGAAAATCCATTCGTAGAGGCACAGACGTGACCTCTAGCTCTTGAAGTTCACACCCCTCAAATGGTTTGTGGCTGGTAGGCAACTGGCAGTTGTATTACCCCACTCTTGGGCTTCCATAGGCATCCACTTTGGGCATTTCTTGGACACAGGACACTAGTCTGGAGGGCTCTCAGTCCAACAACCTGCAGCAGGGTCCCCTCAGGGAGATGTGACCTGGAGACTGCCCTCAACACATCTTCTCCCAGCTGGTAGGAGGAACAACTCCAGGCTTTCAACAAACTGCCCTCTGTAATCTAGTGAAACCTCAGTTTACTCTTTTGAACTTGGTCAGGTTAGATGGGCATTTGGTCTGCTTGCCCTGCATACAGGCAAGAAAAAGGACCTACCAGGTCCTGAAATAATGTGGCCTTTCACCATTTAAACATGTTTCTTTCCCAAAAAAGTAATGAAAGTAGCAGAGATGCTATTCATGAAAGTTCCTCAGAACAATTATCTCCTTCCTCTGGACAAACCATGGGAAGAAAGAGGTAAGCCAGAGATGTGGCATTTGCAATTCTCCATTTTCAGTCTTCAGTGGGAAGAAATGTTGGCAATATCTTCTGTGCTCTGACACCACCACTTGACCTCAGTGCAGATTATGCTAATTACTTGCAAGAATATAATTGTTTGCTCTGTGCATGCCTAGCATATTTCTTGTCTCTAACCTTGATAGACGAAATATTGTTCATATGACAGTGCAGACCGGGTTGACTGAATCAATGGCTGGTTGGCCCAGTAATCCAGACAAAGAGAAATAGTCTTTGTGGTAAAAGAGGACCTGAGAAGTTCCTCATTAATATTGCTTAGATATTTTTATACCAACTCACTCCCTTTCTACTTACCGTGCCTTTAATCTCTCAGGCTGACACAGAAAACAGGGAGGATTCATCTCTTTGCCCAAAGCAAGGTCGACTCTCAGTTCCTGGTAATCTTTTTTTTCTAGCTTGACCTTGAAGACCTTCTGTGATGGAACTCCTTCTCCTGGCTTCACTAACCTTACAGGGTTTTCTCCTACCATCTTTGAGTGCATTTCTGTAGCTGTACACACCTTCCATCTCTGGGTATGCTCTGAGAATATATATTTTAATTAAACATACTCATCCATGAAGAAGCTGGATTCCTACTGCTACTGTTCAACAAGTGCATATGGCTGGCCCCAGGATTTATCCAGGCAATCGGAACAATCTGTTCTGATCTGCTCCTCCAAGGAACGAAGCTGCAAATGCAATCTGGCTAGCTTTGACAAGATGGTCACTTTGCCTAGCTGGGACATCGGACCTGAAACAATCACATCAATGGCTGAAGCTGCCATTTCTTCTGCTGTTCAGCACTGTCGGGAGGAGAAAAGGAAACCTTTTCTCCACCTGCAGGAATCCATACAGCAGCCCTGCCTGCAGATACCACTATGCTCCCAGAAAAGCCATCCTTTTGTTGCAGAGCTATTCTCTAAAGACAAAGCTCTTGCTACTCAGTGTTCAAGGTTCAGCCTTTAGACAGACCTCCGTTACAGGAAAGCATTTCTGAGCCTGCTAAAATTCTACGTAAGCACACAGGATGTGCTGAGGAGGAATGGATTTAAGCATGTATTTAACATTAAATGGAGGCTTAAGAGCTTTACTGCTGGGAGAAGGACATTTTGTTTGCAGCGTGACTTGTCCTGTGTGGTAAGATGTTGACTGTCTCCTGCTGAGCTCCAAAGAGCCTTTCTGGTATTGTTTGGGACTGATTTGAAGCAGCAGACACCGAGATTTGGGACCTTATGGCAGGCTTTTTTTAATGCCACAGATCTTTTGTCTTCCAAGTCTGGCACCTGAAATATCAGCAAGCAATCTCCAGCTGCACCCCGAGGGACTGTTCTTTGTGCACTGCTGTGCACACAGCACGTGTAACCTAGACAAGCATCAATCCAGCCATACCCTGCACCTCAGCATCTCCTCGTGCTTCCTGTGCTCAAGCCATGCAGGGGGCTGGTGCCTGTCAGACGCAGTTAGCAATGGGGGACTTGCTTTTTAATATGTTCAAACACCCTGGTTGCTTCCCCCGGCCATATGTTGAAGATGATAACCACCGTGGGGTGTCTCTGGATGAATGGCTGCTTTGTTGAACCCTGTCTGCAGGATGAGACCAGGACAGGCAATGGGGAAAATCAAGAGGAAATCAATCTGCTGTCAGTAAGCATGGAGAGTTTCACCCTCGAGGGGTTTGCATGCAGCCAAGAGGGGAAATGAGTGGTAAATTGGGAGGAGACCTTGTCCTTCAGTTAAAGTGTGGGATAAAAGCCCAGCTGAAGTTGGAGAGGTTCTGTCATTGATTTCTGTTTAGTTTTCTTTCCTCCTTCCTCTTCTGTCACATGTTTTGCACATTCTCCTGATCTAGGGACAATCAAACACCCCACAGCACAGCTCAGACTAGAAGGTAATGCTGAGGCTTTGTAGCACAAATGCTGAAGCACCTTGAGAAAGCAGAAAAATAGAACCTTAATGTGTTAGATTATTTCCTGGAGGAAGCAATCTCCTTCAGATCCTCTGTCGTGACAGTGAGAACAGCTCCAAAGTAGTCATACACAGAAGATCTCCTGCCCTTTTAACGGCTTTTCTTACTTGCTAAGCACAAGCAGAAGTCCTTTCAAAGACCAGAGCACAAAAATACCATAACTGACAGAAATTTGCCACGAGAAATCTATCAAAATTATAACCAGATCGCCTTTGGAAGAAGCAAAGAAGAATGTGTTCAACCAGAACTGTGCAGACCTGAACAGTAACCGCCTTTGCATCCCTAGGAATGTTCACAGGCTCTTCAGGAAAGCCACCATGTTCTGCTGACCTCTGGAAGGCTTCGCCTTGTACTGCAGCTCCCGGGCAAAGGCTGCACGCTGGAGATGTGTGGGACATGGACGCCCTCTAAAGGGAAGAGCTGAGGAAACCTGATCAAGTCCCAACCAAGCAAAGCTGCAGAGATTTAAGAGAGCGTGGGCACGGAGGAGGCGATGACCGCCTCTCTTCATCCAGAGTCTTTGCTTTGGAAACCCTGTCTATGCACTGAAACCATGAACAGTTACAGCAGGTCTACTGCACATTAGCTCATGCTGTTTTCCTGAGCTTTTCGTTGTTGAGTCAGTACATTAACTGGCAGTTATTCAATGGTCTGAGCCACTTCTACCCCAAAATCAAGCCAGTGGCAAATCCCTTGGCACAATCCGAGACTATGTGTTCTCTCCCTCCAGGATCTGAACTCTGCGCAAGGGGGAATTTCAGTAATATTGGTTAATTTAAAAAAAAACTTATGTCCCGTGAGACTAACTCCAGTGGCAGGGTTTAATTTGCTTATTCTGAAAACTACAAGTGGTCAGAGAGATCACCAGCCACAACTTTACAGAGCAAAGTCTGCTGCAATGAAGGCTGTGTTAATTACTGCCATTCTGCTTCATTATCTGCCTTTCCAACAGGCCAAATGCCAGTGCAACAGGCTCCTGTGGGACAGGGAGGTGCTGAAACTCTCTCATGTCCTCATGCCAGAGGATGGGACTTGCTGCAAGCTGCTGCCTCCAGGCTCCTGCCCAACCTGCCAGGCTCTCTGCAGCTAGCAGAGGGTGCAGAGAGCTGGGAAAGACCTCGTAGTCTGTTGGAAGCCACTTATTTTTAACGGCACATTGGCATCTTACAGTTAAGAGACACTTAATGCATGAGCCATTCTGAGGAGCAGAGGACTCACAAGTTGGGTTAAATCCATGCTCTGGAAAAAAGAAACCTATCAGGTTCTAAAATAGAAACAAGGCCAGGAGGATCCAGGCACTAAAAATAAACATGAAGTCACACTGCTTTTCCCTGGGAACTTGCCTGACTGTCTTGCCCAGAGAAGGGCTCTCTGGAGCCCAGGGCTGGCTGGTGGAGAATCCAGGAGCAGAGAGACACCAAGATCCTGGTCAGTATTTCCCTCCAACTGATGGGACTCAGCTCTTCAGGATAATAGGAGATACTGTTTTCACAGCCCAGGCAGTGAGGTCAGGCAACAGAAGAGTTGCCCACACCATGTAACACCAACGCGGGATGCTTACTCCTGCTGTCACTGTGGGGAACCGAGCTGCTTTCCCCAAGCACATCTTTGATTCAAAGATCCCAAGGGACTGTGAACCCCCTGCTTCTCCCAGACACTTCAGAGGTGACATGAGTTAAATATGGGGCTTTCATCTGTACTCAGACTTCTCCACTTTCAGACTCCTATTTGTCTCCTTCCCATTGCCAGTGAGCGGAGCATTTCACCACAAATGTTGATAAAGATTTGGGGCAAGAAGGTGTATATCAGCTATTCCGGTTTTTCTTCTCCAGGGTTCTGTTTATACTTTGTTGTTGCTCATAAGCTAAACAGGATCCTATAGACTTCGTGGCAGGTTTTAACAGCAAAGGACAACCATAGCACACACTGGAAGCATTGCGTATGCAAAGCACGGCACATACATTTACTAACTAATTTCTGACTAATCCCTAGTCTCCAGCTAATTAGTCTTTTTGAAGTGTGCCCCTTCCTACATGAGCTAATGCTTGTTCAGGCTTCTGAAGTGTTTAGCATGCCAAGCACAGCTGTGTGTGCCTCCTTGGCAAACAGGGCACATGAAGAACAAATAAGAGCAATTAATGAGTAGCGTGACAGTGCAAAAAGCCCTGGGCTCATGTGCCCGTATCACCAGGGCTGCCCCCACCACCTCCTCACTTCCTGCACCAGCTGCCAAACCCCTGGCCGAGGTTACAGCTGCAGATGTGGCTTCTGGCAGAATCAGCGCTCACCCCAGCAATAAATCACAAACACCTATGTCTCTGTCTGTCTCTCATTTCCAGACACTAGCAGACAAACTGGCTGGATGGCCAAGCCCAGCGAGCTGCGGTAAATGGAGATGAATCCAGCTGGTGGCTGGACACAAGTGGTATTCCCAAGGGCTCAGTGTTGGGGCTGGTTCTGTTGAATATCTTTACCCATGATCGAGGTGAGGGGATTGAGTTCTCCCTCAGTCAGTTTGCAGACAACACCAAGATTTGAGAGAGCTTTGATGTGCTTGAAGTCAGAGAAGCTCTGCAGAGGGACCTGGACAGGTTGGCTCCATGGGCTGAGGCCAACAGGATGGTGCTCAACAAGGCTCAGTGCAGGATCCTACCCTTGGGTCACAACAACCCCACGCAATGCTCCAGGCTTGGGGAAGAGTAGCTGGAAAGCTGCCTGGTGGAAAAGGACCCCGGGGGTGCTCGTTGACAGCAACTGAGCATGAGCCAGTGGCCCAGGTGACCAAGGAGGCCAACAGCATCCTGGCTTGGATCAGCCATGGTGTGGCCAGCAGGAGCAGAGAAGGGATTGCCCCCCTGTACTTGGCACTGGTGAGGCTGCATATGGTTTGGTAAGCACGGTGGTGTTGGGTTGAACTGGATGAGAATCATAGAATGGTTTGGGCTGGAAGAGACCTCAAAGCCCACCCAGTTCCAACCCCCCTGCCATGGACAGGGACACCTCCCACTGGATCAGGGGGCTCAAAGCCCCACCCAACCTGGCTTTGAACACCTCTAGGGATGAGGCAGGTACTTCCCTGGGCAAAACCTGTGCTGGGTCCTCCCCACCCTCATCGTGAAGAATTGGTAAATGGTGTTTCATCCAGTTGGCGGCCGGTCACCAGTGGTGTCCCCCAGGGATCGGTATTGGGTCCCGTCCTGTTTAATATCTTTATTGACGATTTGGATGAGGGGATTGAGTCCATCATCAGCAAATTTGCAGATGATACCAAGCTGGGAGGAAGAGTTGATCTGCTAGAGGGTAGGATGGCCCTACAGAGGGACCTGGACAGATTGGAGAGCTGGGCCGATTCTAATGGGATGATGTTTAATAAGTCCAAATGTCGGGTACTTCATTTTGGACACAACAATCCCATGCAGAGCTACAGACTGGGGACAGAGTGGCTGGAGAGGAGTCAGGTAGAAAAGGACCTGGGAGTGCTGGTGGCCAGGAAGCTCAACATGAGCCAGCAGTGTGCCCAGGTGGCCAAGAAGGCCAATGGAATCCTGGCCTGCATCAGGAATATTGTAGTAAGCAGGACCAGAGAAGTTATTGTCCCCCTGTACTCGGCACTGGTCAGGCCTCACCTTGAATATTGTGTCCAGTTCTGGGCCCCTCAGTATGGGAAAGATGTTAGGATACTGGAATGTGTTCAGAGGAGGGCAACGAAGATGGTGAGGGGGCTGGAGCACAAGCCCTATGAGGAGCGACTGAGGGAGTTGGGGCTGTTTAGCCTGGAGAAGAGGAGGCTCAGGGGAGACCTCATTGCTCTCTACAACTCCCTAAAAGGAGGTTGTAGTCGGGCAGGGGTTGGTCTCTTCTCTCAGGTGACCAGTGGCAGAACCAGAGGGCATGGACTCAAGCTTCATCAGGGAAAGTTTAGACTTGATGTGAGGAAAAAATTCTTCACTGAAAGGGTGATTGGCCATTGGAATGGGCTGCCCAGGGAGGGGGTGGAGTCACCGACCCTGGAGGGGTTTAAAGGGAGACTGGATGAGGCACTGAGTGCCATGGTTTAGATGATGGTTGGTGTTAGTGTTGGGTTATAGGTTGGACTGGATGATCTCAGAGGTCCTTTCCAACCTTGTGATACTGTGATACTGTGATACTGTGAATTTCTTCCTGACGTTTAATCTGAATCTCTCCCCTTCCAACTTAAAGCCCTTCGCCTCGTCCTTCAGCACTCGACACGCTTTAATTGGCACGGTTTGCTTGGCACATCCCTACCGCTAGGCATGGTTTAGCAGGCACGGGGTGCTGGGCCGGGTGAGCCGGGAGCTCTTCCCCAACGCCGCTCGCCAGTCACCCTGTGCGGGACGCCCCCGCCCCGCTCCTGTCAGAGGAGCCCCCCCCGCGCCGCCCCCCCCCCCCCCCGGGACTGCCCTTCCCGTCAGCCCCCGCGCCTCTCGCGAGACTCGGCGGGCGCGCGGCCTTCCCGCCCTCTGCTCCGCGCGGTCATGGCGGAAGGGGCGCGGGCGGTGAGTGTGGCGCGCCGCTATCGGCAGCCATCCGCGGGCACGGTGGCCCCGGTGGGCGCGGGGACAGAGGGAGGGGGAGCCTGGCGCTCTTGCGCGCCGCTGCGGCTGCAAGAGGGGATGCGGCAAGGCCTCGATGTCCCGCCTGTGGGGATGTGATGGTGACCCCCCCCCCCCCCCTCCCCTCCCCTCCCCGCCATGGCTCCGGCCCTCTCCGTGCAGGGGATGCGCCGGGCCCGGGCGGGACTCGGCTCGCAAGTGTTGGCTGCGCTTGTACTGAGGAGAAGTTTAGAGATCTTAGGAAGAAGTAAGTGTTTTTCTGTGAGGGTGGGGAGGCCCTGGCACAGGTTGCCCGGATAAATTGTGGCTGCCCCATCCCTGGAGGTGTTCAGGGCCGGGCTGGATGCGGCTTTGAGCCCCCGATGCAGTGGGAGGTGGGTTGGAACTGGGTGGGCTTAAGGTCCTTTCACTCCCGAGCTATTCCATGATTTTTCTCCAGCAGAGCCTGTGGGAGAGTATTTGATGCAGCAGCCGGGGTGGCTCAGCCTGGCCACTGCCATCAGTGCAGTACCTGGGCTTGGCTTCCAGCGCCCAGCCAGCAGGGAGGTTGAGCCCATGGTACCCATCACAGAAAGAGGGCCATGGATCAAGCCGTGCTCACCACGTGTTGGTGCTACCAAGGGGAGGAGCACAACAACCACAAATTCAGGAACAGGCCAGAGGTCTTGGGATGGCCCTGCATGTTCTAGGTTTGGCTCCTCTGGAAGCTGAGCTAGTGATGATAATGTTATCCCTGTCTGAACATGATCTTTCTTCTGTAGAAGCATAACTCTGAGGCTCAGCATTAAAGACACTAAGCTAAAAGCATGCTCTGTTATGTGAAGTAACTTTTTGTCCTCTTTCTCTGTTTCAGAGCATGGCATGGTGTAAAGCAAGGGTAGGAACACTCACCTTCCTGGGAAGTTGATTCATTCGTTGGACTGACAGTAAACCTGCACAATGGTGAGAAGCATCAGCATCTGTTTTGTTATAGCATTCTTCTCCTCTTGGTGGGCTACAGAAGCAAGACTCATTCTACAGTGTCAGATGATACCCTTTTGTGTCTCTAGGGCTACTGGGAAGAGATGTAAAAGCCCAGTGGCTTGATTAATGTAATTAAGCCAATTAAGGCTGTAGCTTTGTTGCAGCTGCCACCTGAGTGTGTGGCCCTTTGCTGCCATGGAGTACAAGTTGAAAGACAGCACAGAATGAATGGGAATTTGACTGTAGTTGGTGTCCAGTAGAGCACCTGCTTGTCAGCGTGGTCAAAGATGAGCAAGATTAGAAAGGATTAGAAGTAGGAAGGATTGGATGTCAGTCCATTATGGAGACACTTGACACAGCTCATCTTGTTAACTGTATTCGTCTCGGAAATAGACCTAGTGAAAGAATAATTGTTCTGTGTGCCTTCCTGGAGGTGCACTGGGAGAGTTTCAAACTTGGATCAGGGTGCTGGGGGTGGGGAGGTGCAGTTCATGTACACCAAAGAGTCATCCTAGAAAGGACACACCTTGAAGAATCCTTCCCCAGAAGGGATGTGTCTGTCTTAGGTCTGCTTGAATGTGTTTCTCAAGATACCCATAGATAGTTTACATGCTGGATCCTCTTGTGTGCAAGGAGGGTGTTGGATTACCGTGCTTCTGAATGATGATGATGAGGATATATGCTTGAAACAGCTCAAAAACATTCTAAACCACCAAAGTCCTAGAGCCGGTGGGTTTTTACTAAGTGAGGATTTAAATAATCCACTTCCCAAAGTTTCTTATCTCTGAGTGAGATACTTGCTAGCAGACATGTTCCTTTGTTGCCAAGGGACAGGTTTCTGTTCTGCTAAGTTTGTGAGACAAAAATTGGCTACCTCTGAATGGAAAACTTCATTTCTTGCTATGTGAGTCAGTGCTGCTTTTTTCAGAAGAGCTGGAGAAGAAGTGAGTGCAGCAGAGGCTTTATTTGAAGTACTGTTGCTGACAGTGTTCAATGCAACTTGTTTTTAGGAGGAAATCATCTTGGGATTGAACTGTTGCCCAGAGGCAGTTTTGGCAAGAGGGCAGCTGCTGCACTGGGACTCAGGGTGGTAAGAGAATACTTGGCTATTGCATGCTGCTTGTTTTTAATTTATTGCTTATATGTCAGATCTTTAGGCAGTGTAACTCATTTGCTGAACAGAATACCATGTCTCTGAGAGCTTACCAGGAAAAATACCAGGTGTCATCAGCGTGTTGGTGTCTGGATGGCTCGGTAGAACTTGAGGAGTTTATGTAGTAAAGGGCAGGAGGGAGACTGAGCCTGTGATGTGCTGTTATCCCTGTCTGACAGCTCAGCTGTGAGGAGAAAACTGTCCACTGAGGCTGACATATTTCCCCTCGGCGGGTCTCCTGCCCCTTGCGAGGACTCGGAGGGCACAAGTGGCACCGGGAGGGGCAAAGCAGCGTCGCTCCCCTTTCCCTCTGCCCTCGCCAATGTGTGACTGCAGCACAAGTGTTGTTGTGTGCACACAGGCCATTCAGCAGCCAACTCTCTGGAGCCCAGAGGTATGGCAAGGCTCAGCACAGGGAGCATAAGCACTGGCTGCTGTTGTCATAGCACAGTTTAGATCTGTAAGGAGCTTTTAAGTTTCTAATCCAAACAGTGAGGCACAGTGGCAGCTTGAAGGGCTGATAAGTACATTTCTATCTCACCTGATGTACAGTCATTGAATACACACGCTGTAACGGCACTTTGTCTCTAGGTAGCTGACAGCTGCCTTCTGCTAAATAATTTCATGCTTTATTTAACCGTATTTGTATTTGTTTGCAGAAGATCAATAACTCTTCACTGACAGGCTGAACTGGTGAACTTGACGACAGTGGACTTAAGAAATCAAGGTTGGTATGCCAGAGGGAGGGAGTGGTACTGCCAACCAGCGGGCAGGTTGTGGCTCTGTCAATACAGCTGTGTTCCAAGTAGGACCAGCAACTGGCAAGAGCACGTGGGGCTTTTGGCTTCCAAGGCTTGAGGGGGAAAAAGTGAAGAGGCAGCCTGATAATAAATAGGAGGAGGAAAAGCTACTCAGTGCTTTGAGAATAGAGAGGGGCAGAAATTGTTTTAGACCAAACTTTCTTCAGGAAAGCAGTTGTGGCATTTCTTTGTGCTGTCTCCCAACTCTAGAAGCAACAGAAGGAAGATTGTTCTGGAGTGGGTGTCACAAATGGCCACCAATTTGTCATGGCAAACAGCGTGAAACGGCCACCTGTGCGTTACGATGGGCTGCTCAGTGGTTGCTGCAGGTGTGTCGTGGGTGAGTCCCCAGATAGGGTCTGGGTCCTGGTGCCATTGAATTGGCAGGGAGCAAGATTTTGTCTCCCCAGACCTGTCCTCTGTTAAACATGCAAATCTAGAACTTGTCAAGTGGCAGTTGCTTTGCTCTGACACTTGTCTTTTTCTCCACTAGGACCTGATTTTACTGCTGGATGGAGGAAAGATTGGTTCCCTGCTGTCTTCTGTTCCAGAATAAAATAAGTTGTGGAAAATCTTGGGAGTTGAGGTTGTTTTTTGTTTGGTTGGTTTTCAGTAAAGGTTATCTACTTGAACAGAAATGGTTTTGAGTGCGTAAAAAGGATTTTGGGTTAAAATGCTTTCTGAAATGCAAGCAGTTGTGAGCTTACCCTTTGTAGCAAGACCTGCTGCTCCCTGATACTTCAAGATTTCAGTGTCTGCAGATGCTGAAAGTTGAAGAAAAGCAATTCATGGTAACAGCGTGACAAAATTACTTATAGCTAAGCTAGGACCAGTGCCAGAAATGGTTCGTGTGGTCTGCTTGGAAGTTCAGAGATAAAGAAGAAGCGAGTGACAGCTGTACAGCCATCAAGTTTCTTGTCTGGGAAGCCCTTTAGCATGGTTAGCTCCAGGGCTTGGCTACACCCATGGCTAAAAACCTTCCCTTTTTGCAATGGAAAGGAGGGTGTGTGCAGCAGTTCTGGTGTGCACAAACAGTTCTGCCCCTGAGCTGATGGGATTGCTGGCAGGATGCTGCACTGTGACAGCACTGTTAAAGTTGGCTGTGCCCTGTCTGTCAGGGTGCTGCCAATTGCCAGGTTCAAAGCCTGTCTGTGGGCTGTCCTGAGGGCTGGCCAGGGCGGGTTTGAGGAGGTGTTTGTCCTGTCTTAGGTGAGGGGGATCAGGCTCGTTCTTCTCATGAAAGGTTTTGCTGAGTGCTTTGGAATTAAAAAACAGGACTAACAGGCTGCCATCGGAAGGTGGCCCTGATGTGAGCAAAAGTTAATTTGAGACCTGGAAACACAAGATGTGCTCCAAGCTGGAGATGACATCTGAGGCTCACAGACTAACCCTCTGTAATGCTGATTTGAACTGGCTGGAAGCAGCCTGCTGTGACCTTGAGGGGGTTTGAGGTTCCCTGGGTCAGGACCAGGATCTCTCTTCCCATCTCTGCAGTAAACCATTCCTCCTCAGCTGATGTCCAGCAGACAGCATCCCAAGTGTATAAAAGGCTGAGCTCAGAGCTGCTCCCAGAGATCCAGCAGGGCTCTCTGCCCCAGGTGCCAGGCCTCTGCTAGTCAACCCTGCTCCTGTCCCCATGCCTGCCTCTGGGGCTGTTCCCAGTCGCAGGCTCACTCTCCTACCTGCTACAGCTCCTCTGCTGCAGGAGGGAGGGAGGCCTCATCCCCACCCAGTTTCTCAAAACAACAGAAAGGGGCATAAAAGAGAACAATCATTCAACATTTATGTAATTACACAAAGTGGGAAAGTGTCTCGGATTACATGGCTCCCTCAGCCCTGTGGCCTCCCTGGCGGGGGCTGCCTTTGTGGTGCTGGCTTACAGGGGATGGCCAATGAGTTCCAGGACCTTCACCTCCCTTGGAATTTTTTGGGAGATCACTTAGATGACCCAATGAGGTAGCAAGAAGCCCTAACCCTCCCGGCACAGAGCTGCCTCTGAGCTCAAAGTGCTCAGAGGTGCAAGAACAACCCAACAAACCCCCTACCACACACACCGTTGCGTAGGCCAGCTCTCCTCTCCAAGATGCTCAAAGGGCAGACGTGTTTCTGATGTCCCACCTGAGCTCAGTAACTCTGCTCTTAGATGTTGGCTTTTGAGACCCTTCCTTGTTTACAAACACCATGGCCGAGAGAAGAGGGAAATGGCAGGACATGCTCTGTGCCTCTCACAGGAGAAGGCAGCCAAGCTGCTGTCTTTCTCACTGATCATGGAGGCAAGCAGATCCTTCTGGAAAGCAGCACACATCAACCCAGAGCTGGCTGGAGTTTGGGCTTTCTGCAGTCTGGGAGGGAGGTGTTCTCCAAACACACCACCCTCCTGTTAGCTGGAATGTTCTAGTCTCCAGTCCAAGGATTTATCAGCCTGTTGTGGGCCCACCATAGTGATGAGCATTTGAGCTGGAGTGTGATGAAAGCTGAAGGGCATTGTCCATCACCCAGCACATCTCCAGCATCCTCTTCCATTACCAGCCTGCCCCTCCTGTGCTTCACAGGGGCCACTGCTGCCCCACAGCCACGTTTGCAGGGCCAGGAGGTCACAGCCACATGCTGTGGTGCTTCTTGGTGCTCCAAAGGCCATGTTCAATCACACTGAACCACAAAGCATCGCCAGAGATCCCTGAGGAAACGCAGCATTTCTCTGCCAGCTTTGGCTTGCCCCTCACCATCACACCACCACTGGCTGTGGTGGTGGTGGGTCTTCTCCTTGGGCTGGCTGGCCAGCTGGGGAAAGCCCTCAGGACGGAGAAGGTGGCTTTCAGAAAAGAGCAGAAGAGCCACTGGAGTCCTTGGATTTGCCCCTGTGGGCAAGTGCCCGGCCTCACCGCTGGTAGAGGGTCATGATCCCTGCTCGGTGCAGGCTCCTCCACAGTGCTGCCTCCAGCATCATGTCGTGGTTGGCATAAAACACCAGCGGTTTCTTCTCCAGCTCATAGTAGTGGTCTGAGAACTGCTCGTAGTTGGAGGTGATGAACCCATAGGCACTGACCTGCAGGGTCAGACAAACAAAGGATGGGGGTCACAACTCCACCTCAGGGGGTCCGTGCACCCCCTCTCCAGGGACAGGGGGTGGCACATGTAGGACAGCCACCAGGACACACTGGTCCTCATCAGCAGCTATTCACAAGCTTCCAGTAGCCAAAGGGTGGTGGTAGTGGGTGGGTGCTGGCCCACTTGTCCCCAGGGGGGAAGGTAGCTCTGGGGCCTCTTACCTGGTCGCAGGTGTGGAGCGCGGTGAGGAGCATGAGGGCTCCGGTGCTGGGCATGTAGAGCGAGCCGTACTGCGTGTTCAGGAGCTCCGACCGCAGGAACCTGCCGGTGGGCACAGCAGGTCAGGGGGAGCTCACAGCTGGCACAGCACCGCGGCCCCCCAGCACCAGACCAAGCACCCATGCAGCCCCCACCATGTGCTCGGTGATGCCAGTGCCTGGTAAGGCACAGAGTAAAATGTAACGCTCATGTGGGTTCTCTGATGGCTGCTGCTAAGGTTCAGCTCATTTGCTTCTGCTGTAGTTAAAAGATGGGTGGATGAGGTGCTCAGGGATCTGGATTAGCAGTGGACAGGTATGACTGGACTTGATGATCTCAAAGGTCTTTTCCAACCAAATGATTCTATGATTTTATGAAAGGCCCCCCCTCTCTGCTGTTTGAAATCACCCCAACCCAGGCACCGCTTTCATGAAAGGCAGGAACAACCAATCCCTTTGGGCTCTGCCTCTGCTCCTGTTAGACCAGGTCACCACTTAATTTCACTTGGAAATAGGAGGCAAGGTGAGCACAGTGAGGCTGTGGGAGTCTCCCTGCTGGGGGGAGCATGAGCTGTGCTGCAGTGATTGAGAATGACAGAGGACAAATATCTCTACTTTATATGCACAGAGTAGGACAGAGGTGTTTCCACTGCCTGGGGAGAACTTGGACTGTGCTTTGATGCTGGGCAGTCACTGGTCTGTACTGGAGAGAGCACTGGTGGGAGGCAGGTAGTCTGAGCCCAGCCTGGAGCAGAGACGGGCAGCAGCCACAGCCATCATCCTCACCTCGCTGTCAGGTACTGCAGGAAATCAGGATGCAGCAGTTTGAACTTCTCTGCAGATGCCCCGGGTCCAAAATACTTCTCTGGCCTGCAGTGAGGAGAGAAGGACAGAACTCATGTCATGGGAGTCCTGGGGCTATTTGGGGTTCATCCCACCAGGGACAGATGTGGGGTGAGGGCATGCAAGTCATGCACCCTCTGGTGGATCACCGAAGGTGCTGGGGGGATCTTGGGGGGGCTACTCACTTGTCCCCCTTGTCTGAGCCCTCGGGGACTGGGCTGCCTTGGATGGCTGACTTCAGCATGACGTAGTCACGGGCATCCGAGGGGATGAAGATGTAGCTCAGGTCCTGCAGTGGGGACACAGATGTAGCACTCTGGGGGGCTTTGGGGCACTGCCCATGCCAGTGGTGCAATGACTGAGGGCTCCTGAGATGGGAGAAGGTTTCAGGGGGGCAAATCCAGACTAAAGGGACAATTTGGGGCCACCTCCCTAACAAGCCCTCAGGGTCTCACCTTGCCCTGAGGTATCTGAGTGAAGCCATACTCCTCGTAGGCAATGAGGGAGTTCTTCATGGTGTTCACTGTGAAGCCATAGAAGGAGATCTTGGTCCCAACGTCCTCCTCAAAGCCTTTGATCACAGCACCATTGATCCTGTGTGAAAAGTGCAGGATGCATGTTCAGGATTGTCCTCTCCCCAGCACCCACGGGCTCATCCCACCTGGGGCCCATACACACCTGAAGACCAGGTCGTGTGCATCGATCTCCTTGCCCTGCCGTGAGCCGTTGAGGATGCCACCATTGCCCACCACAGCACAGCGGACACAGCCCCCGGGGAAGGCATCCCTGTCGAAGAGGTGCCTGTTGGCCGAGGTGTTGAGTTGCCGGAGGGTGCTGCCCACCACTGGAACGGAGCAGGATGGGGCCAGTCAGCAGGGAAAAGGGGTGTGGGAGCCCCTGTGAGCACGTGTGAGCTTAAGCGTGCAACAGCACGCACAGAGGAGCTTGTGCAAGAGCACACCCAGGAGCAGCAGCACACAAGCTCACACCATCCTTGTGCAGGAGAGGGGTCTACAGGTGGGATGGAGGGAGACCAGCTGGTCCCTCCTCTCCCAGGCTTGGTGTCCCCCCCTCGCAGCCCCCCACATTCCTAAGGCTGCACCAAACAGCGGCCACTTGAGGCTGTGCAAGGCACGGGGATGCATCCGGCCATCTCCAGCCCCAGCCTGTGGATGTTGCTGCCCATGCTGGCCACGTCTTCTCCTGACAATGTCTCCTTGCAATCGCCACTGGTTTGCTCCCCGCCACCATCCCCAGCACTTCCCAGCCCAGGGACGGAAGCCTGGCTGTCAGGAAGAGCAGAGAGTGGGATTGGGGTAGGAAACAATCTCCATCCCCAACAATGGAGCGGGTTGTCTGAGCTCCTCCGGCCCCAGTTCATAATCATGCACACACTGGACCTTTTATTCGGGGAAAATGTCACAAGACGCAGCAAGTGGCATTTGCAAAGCCATCCCCTCCACCCCACACCCTGGGAGGTGGAATGGGAAGAGACTGAGGTCCCCAGCTCCTCTGCTTGCCCATGTCTACAACCCCTTCTGCTGGGCTCCTCGAGCTGCCCCGCACCCTCCCATCACCCCCTCTTGTCCCATCTGCTGTCACACCATCCTGGCTGGCTCCATACCTGCGTGGGACAAGCCTTGCCAGCCGTAGGGGACGTGTCGTGTCTTCAGCCTGTCCCAGGTCTCCGGGGTGAAGTGCTGGTCCCACATCAGCACAGGGGTGTCGAAGCGGAAGATCTCCCCAAACTTGGGGTCTGCCTTTGCTTGGGCCACCACCGAGTGGAGACACGTGCTGGGCTGGGAGAGAGAAGGGCCTCTGGTCAGTCTCTAGCCTGGGTCTACCTTCCCTCCAATATCTCCAGCCCTCAGCAGGCACGGAGGAGGACAAACTCAGGGACAAAGATTCTCCTTGGCCATCACATGTTCTGCTGGGTCACCCTGGCAGAACACTGCCTCATGTCTCAGTTTCCAGCTGCAAAACACCCTTTGGCACCCAGCTCACTGGGGCTGAGAGTACCAGGGCGTACGGAGCCACCTGTGAGCACCACGCTCAAGGCCTTCGCCCTATGAGAACAGCCCCAGGACCAGTCCCTCCCTCCATCCTCACCAATCTCCAGCCCAGGCTGGTGTCCCAGGTGTCACAGGGCTGGAAGGGATGGCTGATGCTGGCTCCAGCTTCCACATTGAGGAATTGCGCAGGGAGGCGCTGCAACTGCAGCAGGGAGGCGTGGGGAGACCCACTTGCATGGACAGAGGAGGTTGCTCCTACACACACGCCACAACCCCCCTGCTCCTCCTCAGCTTCCTCACACAGACCTTCAGCCACTAAAATCCAGCAACGAGAGCCACCAGGGACACAAACTGTGCTGGGGTAATGATTACCTGCTTTCTACTGGGCTTGGGCTCCTTCAACTTGGTAGAAGGCTTGAAGAACTTCCCACTGGAAAGGGGGAAACATATAGTGGAGTTAAAAACCCATCACCTCAGCACTGGGGAACCCCACGGTGGGCAGGGGGCTCCCAGCTCATGCCAGGACCACTGTGCTCCCCTTCCCCCTTACCTCTCCAAGCTGCCTTCGAGGGCCCATCTGCGGCTGCCGACTTGGTGCGATGTCACTGGTGGAGCCAGGACCAGAGGCTCTGGCTGCAGCAGGCTGGGAGGAAAAGCCATTGAGGGCTCAGCCAGGGAGGTGACACTGAGCTGCTGCTCCCTGACACCCCCACAAGTGTGAGAGACACAGGGCAGGATCACATCACCTCCACTGGGCTCCCTTCCACCACTGCCTGCACCCACTCCCTCCACCTACATGAGTTTCTGCACGTGGAGAGCCATGGATTTACAAAATACTGGGTTTCTGCAGAAAGCAGCCATCATCTCCTGGTGGATCCTACCTCCAGGACCCCCACATCCCAAAAACTGTAGCCAGCCCAGCTTGCAGCTTTGGGGGACCCTGCCAAGACCTCCCTGGCTCTTCCCACCATCCCACCCTTCCTGAGCCCGAGGTGAATGGAGCTGGGACAAGCTGGGTAGGCCAGCAGGACACATTTAGTTGCTCCACTGGAGAAGCAATCAGCAACTGGGATCTGGAGGCTCTCGGGGTGTACGGGACCCCCTCTGCCATGAGCTGGGGCATGCCCTGATCTTTCATTTTGAGCTGGGGGCCGGCGGCGGGCAGGGGCGCAGCCTGGCAGGCAGGAGGTGGGAGCCCACCGGAGGTGAACAGGCTCTCATTCATCCCCACACAGAAGGGCCCTTCAGAGCCCCCCCGCGCCGCCTCCAGCCCAGCCAGCAGGTGCTCGGGCCAGAAGGGGGGCATTGTGGAGGAGACAAGGGTCCTCTTGTTACAGGAGCTCTGCTTGGGAGCCTGGGGACAGGTAGAGTCAGGTGGGGAGCAGAGCTCTGCCTCCCTGCCAGTCCCTGACAGTGCAATGCTGCCCAGCACAGCAGGCATTGGGTTTCCATCCCTGCCACAGCTCCTGTCAACACCAGCAGTGCCCACAGACTTGCCCGGGAGAAGATCCAGACTCATTTTCCACACAAACCCTACTCTGTGCCACCTTGGGGGTACTACCAGTGGAGCAGGGTGGCTTTGGAAATCAAGCCAGTGCTCCTGCCTCAATGTCCCATGAAAAAGAGGCTCCCCAGCAAGGGCACCAGCCCAGGGGCAAGGTGTCAGCCCTGCCCCGTGGCCACATCCTGCCCTCATGTGCAAAGAGCTGGCCTGCTGTGCACTGGACAGGGGTGCTGACACCTGGGCTAGTCTCAGAGCTGGAGAGGCCTGGGCCACCTCCCCTCCCAGCCACCAGCTTGTTCCTGAGGCTCATCCCAGGAGCATCCAAGCCAGCAGAGAGGAGGGAGGGCAAAGACCCGGGAGTATCCACCAAGGTGGAACTGAGCTGTCCCAGGGAGATGCTGGAGCTGCAGCTTTCTGCAGGGCTTTTCTGATGTTATCACTGCCAGCATCTAAGTAAACCCAGCCTGACTTGACTTGCCTATTCCCTCAGCTTGTGACCATGAGCAGAACTGCCCTGGCAGGGTCTCTGCACAGCAAAGTATCAGCTGGGAAAGGCCATCCAAAGGCTGTACGAGACCTCATGGTTATGCTGGAGGCTGCTCTTTCTGCCCATCTCTGCCAGGTATGGGCAGCACAGGGCACAGCTCGCCCATGCAAGAGTCTCACAGCAGCTACAAGGAGAGCTCTGTGTGCTGAGGTAGCTCAGCTGCAACCACTACCATGGGATTGCCAGGGAGCTCACTCTTAGTGAGCTGCCCTAACTCTACTTGCTTCTCCCATCCCAAGGTGCAGGAGATCCTCAGTCCACGTGCAGGAAACCTCCAGCCCATGTGCCTCAAGAACAGGAACTTATAGATGTTACCAGCATGTGAACGATGGACCAGGGAATGAAGGAACCTTTCTGCTCCAAACCCAGAGCCAGAAACAGCTCCTGCAGAGCACTGAGCTCCCTGGAGCCACACAACCTCTGCACTTAAATCCCCCCGTTTGGCCACCCATCCTTCTTCTGGCTGCAGAGGTGCAACCTTCCACCAAATCCCAAAAGCCATTAACCCTCACACACTATGGCCAGGCTCGTACTGCCCAGGAGCTCCATACAAACAACCTTTCCCAGCCCTGCTGCCTCCCCAGCCCTTCCCCATCAGGCTCACAAGCCCCAGCTGTGCCTCTCTGCCCATCAAGCCCCTCCCCAGCCCTCCAAGCTCTCCCACTCCTGTTTCTTGGTGCAGACCCTCTGCCCTCCCCTGGCTTGTCCCAGTGTCCGCAGGATGAGGCAACGCCCTGGGCACTGGGAACAGGAGGATGCTGCGGTGCTTTCTGAACCTCCAGGGATGCTGTGAGAGCTCCTGGGTCAGTGTGGAGGGTTCAGGTGGTGGGCATGAGCAGCCCAGCAAGTTGGCTTCTGCTGACATTTGACAGGAGCTGAGACCCTCCCCTACCCATGGCCAGACATGGTACATGGCACTTGCTCATCTCTTCTTCCAGGACTTCCAGGACTGTCCTGACCTGACAAATTCAATCTCCTTGTCAGCTGTGGGTGCTGAAGCCACCTCACCAGCATCGCAGCAGCCAACCTGGCTGTGGCTGCTGCTCAGACCCTGGTGGGGAGGGCGTGGGGCAGCACCTCAGGGGCATGTTGGGGAGCCAAGCATTTTGACGTCACCCGCCAGGATGTGGCGAAGCACCTCGTGATGCTTGGTTGACTCAGAAGATGACAACCCTCCCCAGGACGGGCTGATGCACAATGGGGCTCTGGGGAAGGAGTGGCCTGTGTCTGCCCAGGCACTGGCTGTGGCAGCAGAGCCAGCCAAGCCAGGATACGCTCGCTCATTGCCGTGGTGTTCACAGATAGGATGTTTGCGGTCCTCGGCCACCCCTCGTTTCCGGAAGATAACGCTCATGAGCGTACACTCCAGCCTTATCTTCAGCAAACACTCCCAGGGCCCTGCAGAGCCGACTGAGGGAGCCGAAGGACCAACGCAAACCTGCTCTCAGGAGGTGCTTGCTCCATCCCTCCTTGAAGGGCTGAGCTCCAGAAAGCATCTTCCCCCAGCACAGAGCCAGAGCAGCACGGTGAGGCTGGGCAGAGCTTTGCCCTCATCCTGTCTACTCTAATAATAGAGGCACAGGTGGTGAGGGCAGCAGGCTAGTGGGGTTTCAGAGAGATGATGGGACAACAAGTAGGACAGGGCTGTGCCCAGCTGAACCGCAGGTGCTCCGAGGATTCAGCTCTTTGCAGCCCCACTGACCGCAGGGTGGCTTGCTCGGTGGGGACAGGGGCATTTTGTCCATCTCTGAAGGGTGCTCACTGCTGCCCCCAGCTTTGCGCTGAACTGGAGAGGGCTCGGCATTGCCGTGGGTATCTGAGACCCGGGTGATTTGGGGCTGGCAACTGGGGGGGCAGCTTCCTCCTGCCCCCTTCATCCCCCCTGTAAGTCTGCACGGAGACACTGCTCACACAAACCTCCTCGCTGCAATGTGGCCCCCTCTGCACCGACACCCGTGCACCCCTCACCCTCGGGTGTGCGTGCCCTGCGGTGGCACAATCAGCACCTGAAATCCCGGCCATCCCGGCTTCACCTGTGGACTCAGCCCCGCATCTGCCAGCAGGGCAGCACCGATCCCTCCAGGCACGCAGTGACAGGAGCGAGCAGGGGGCAGTGTATTTGTAAACATGGGAACTGGAGCAAACAGGACACTCTGGTTTGGGTCTGGCTTTAGCAGTTTGGTTAAAGCCAAGAGGAAAATTCCAGGAGAGGTTTGGAGCACAGGTCCACTCCCTGCTACCTCGCCCCAGGGCTATTCTCCTCTCTGGGGCTGGATGAGCTGACCCCCATCCCATCAGTTGCAGGGCAGGAGCCTGGGCTGGCTGGCTGGCTCTGCAGTGGGGGGACCCGGGGCTGGGGTGGGTCCAGGTAGGGTTAGGCAGCTGCTGAGTTACCTGTCATCTGCCATGTGGTGGTGGAAACCTGCTCCTAGCTCCCATCCCATGGGTCTCCTCTGCACCCTGCTCCCAGGATGGGCCTCAAATCCTACACCAGGGCACAGCTGGTTTCCTTTCCCAGCTCCATCATGATCTTTGGTCACATCCTGCTGCCCTCATGGGCCTCAGTTTCCTCGATATCAAGCTATCATGGAGCTTCTCCGCACCTTGGCCACAACCTGTCCCAAGCACCACCCAGGATGGGTTAACGCTGCCGCCGGCACCGCTGCTCCCCAGCATGGCCAAAGGTGGAAACAGCCGACCTCTGCCCAGGCTGCTGGGGACACTTGTGCTTCACAAGCCTACCAGGAGAGGGAATCTCTGCCCTGGGGTGGACAGGATGGGGCAAGGACAGCCCCTGGATCCCAGCTGGAGTGTCTGGATCCCATGACAGCTGCATCCCCAGTAGCTCCCAGTACAGATCTGGCTGCACTCAGCTCACCCTGTGCAGGGCCAGCTCTGGTCCCCGCAGCATCCTCCGTTCTGGGCAGCACCCAGGTAGCCAGGCTCTGTTGCACTAACAGCACCCAAGAGCACCTTAACATGGAGGCAAGGGATAACCACTGCACTCTTCCAGTGCATTACGGGTGGGTGGCTGGTCCTGCAGGCCAAGCACTCTGCAGGCTCCCTCACACCCTACCCACTCACCCACACCCCTCAAGGCTCCCCAGGACTCCCTGGGGACTCCAGCACCCTTGTTCACCTGGCACAGGGGAGATTCGGGGCTTCGGGAGGATGTAGGGAAAGCAGATGTGACCACAAAGGGGGAGATGCAAATTGCTGGAGTTTGTGAAATGCTGCAGCCCCTGGGAGTTTGCAAGCAGTGGGGGGGTGGGGGTGGGGGGGGCAGCACCGGGCTGTGGACAGCCATACCCTGCCCCTGCAGTGAGCGGGATCAGTGCAGCTCCAGGGGGGACAAACCTCCCTCCCAGGACAGCAGCCGGCTCCGATCCTAAGTCAGCCCAGCAGGAACACAGCGGGCTCACAGAGGGTGTGGAAGCTGCTGAAAGGGGTCCGATCCTGATAGGGGCTGAGCAGCCTCAGCCATCCCTGGACCCAGCAATGGTTTCTTTGCACTGTGATGAGCTGAACTCATGGGATCCCTGCAGCCCCTCAAAGGTCCTGGCATCCCGTGCTTGGGACCCTTGGGCTCGGCTGGCAGCAGTGGGCAAGACTCGGTGTCCAGGACACCTCAGAGGGGACAGAGCCTGCTGCAGACTCATCTCTGGACCCAGCCAACAACACGGAGCATGGCTGGGACACCCTGCACTAAAGAACCCCCAACAACACCCCAATTCCGCCTCCCCATCCCAGTACATGGTACCTCATGCTAGATTTGCACATCCCTGCCTCCCCATGCCCCCTTACCTGGCTATGATCCTCTGGCTGGTGGGAGACTCCACTGTAGCGTAGTAGTGACTGTAGAGGAGCAAGGAGGATGTTAAACCTGCCAGGAGCAAAAGGCAGAGTCGTTTCCAGTGCGGGGACCCCATCCCAGTTGCTCCAACTGCTGACACAGCGCGAGCAAGCAGGAGCGTGGGAGCCAGCGTTTGCCTGCGCCGGGCACCCCGCTGTCCCACTCCTGCAAGGGGTCCTGCAAACTTCCCAGCCCCTCTCTTCTCCCACCCCGGTGGGTGCAGACACCGCTCTGGCCTTGGCTCTGTCCTGCCCTGGGTGCCCAGCTGCACCTTGGAGCAGGCTGGGATATTCCTCCAGAGCGGTGGGTGGGAGGGTGTGAGCCGGAGGGAGGAGGCACCAGGCTGACTGGTTCAGACTTGCTGAGAAAAAAAGCACTTTTGAGCGGCTTTTTCTCCAAGCTGGGGATTAAACATTTACTCAGACTAGCAGGGATATGGGGTTTATTTTTTTTTTCACCTCCTTTTCATGCTACCCACCCACAGCTCACAAAGCACGGAGGTGCCTCCTTTCCGTAACTTTCTTGTTCGGCTCAAACACGTTGTTAAACCAAACACACGTGTTCACCACCGGCTGCTTCACCACCGGCTGCGTGCACAGCCCAAACCAACACCCGGCAACCCCAACAGTGCAGCCACCACCCAGCACGGCCGGAGGCATCTGCTGGCAATGATCAGTTTATCAGAAATTCCAGGACCCAAAAGGAAGCTGGGCTCTGGCCGTGGGCACGTTCCCACAGCAAGTCTATCGTGGGCAAACCTATCACTGTGGGATCAAATCCGGTGCAAAAGGGGGAGAAGGGGGATGGTGATGGGGTGCTGCCCTCACTTTGGGGCTGAACAGCTTACTCCTCCACAAAGCAATTTTGCAGCAAACAAAAACCACTGAGGGCTTTGTGCCGAGCCCAACAAACATTGTTCAGGCTGGGGGAAAGGAAAAACGGGTTTGTGAGGTTTTGGGGGAAATCTGAATGAAGTGGTTTGACATTTTTGGAAGGGAAATGCTTTGGTTTCTTTTCTGAAAGACTATTTCGACATTACTTTAGTTAAATTAATGTAAACAAAGAAAACAGCCCTGCGAACTAAAGGATATGCATACCAAATGTTTGTAACAGTGGGGGAAGGGACTCAGCAGGGAAAACAAGCTTTTCAGTTGATCTGCAGGGATTTTGGAGGGGTTGGATTTTTAGGAAGCCACCAGCCTTGGGGAGTAGCAGCATGGTGAGCCCTGCTCCATCCAAACACTCCGCCCTGCACCCGCACCTCCCCAAGCACCCACATGGTACCCCAGGGGGTCACCCACCTCCAGGCTCTCCCCAAATATCAGCTATGGTAACTCAGATCCAGAAACCCGGGGTCAAACCCCATCCCTCCTTCTGAGTTCCACCCATACAGCCCCAGGCTGGTTTATTCACAGCGGCATTTTTCCCAGTGCTTCTTATCCCCCCAGATCCTGCCTGCTAGACAGGCAATGTTTCCAATGTTCCTTCTCATTCAAAGGAAAATAAATGCAAAAATAATTCCCTACAAGTTTGCTTCAGTCTCTATTTGCTTGCATTGCTGCAAGTCCCCTGGTTGCCAGCCCTTGTCCTCTGGGAATTTTGGCTCTGCAGGGAGGGCAACGTGCCAGCATCCACAAAGTGCCCAGGCTGCATCAGTGGCAATGTCCTGGTGTGAAGATGGAAGCAGGTCTGTGACTTGAGGCTGGCAGTGCTGGCAGTGCTGGCCTTGTCCCACTGAACCTGCGTCACCACAAGGGGAAGTCGGCCAGGCTGATTTAAAAGAGGCTGGGGAGCTAGGCACAGGGCATCTCAGAGAAGGAGAGAGCAGGCAAGAAGCAGGAAGGATGGAATAGACCACGACTGCTTGGACATAGGGATGAAATCAGAACTAATGCTCAAAAGCACAAAAGGAAGGGCAGGAAGAGTCACCACGCACTCTCACTCAGACAAATGCAGGTGCATTGATGGAACACTTTGATGCTTTTTGCTTCTATCAGTAAAGCCCCTACAAGTACTGGTCTTGCCTAGAAGACTCAGAGCCAGTGGAGGGGAGACAAGAGTCTGGGATCCTGCTCAAAAGTCCCCCAGCCTGGAGCTTGTCCCCACCCAGTGTGACTCGGGGATCGCCCTTGTTCACTCTGCCCCGATGGATTCGCTCGCTGTGACCCGGCACTTTGGCTCACATGCTCTTGACTCTGGTCCTTCGTTAATGATGGCTAATTATTACCAACTGTTCCAGTAAGTCACAAGGGGCATAGCAAAGCTTGGCCCTGGAGGTGAACAACTGATGGTTCAGAGCGGGTGTCCTGGGCAAAGTCAGGCATTTACCATCCAGAGACATTTATGGCCCAATTATGCAAATGATGGCGAGCAGCAGCTTCAGCACACTTGCCCAGAGGGATGGTTTCTTCACATGACTTTCATCTCTCTGTTTCCATGATATAAGCTTTTCTGCTGTTGGTTTTTTTTCAAAGGGGTGAAAATGAGATGCAGAGTTCTTCATCTGCTCCGCTTGTTCTGTGCTACAATGCTTCTTGGCCCATGCCCCAAAATTAAGTCGTGCTTATTTAGAAGTTACATAAGTGCGAAAACCTTTGAGGATGATAGTTGCCAAATAAAGATTAGGAAAAGAACACAAAAGAAATTACAATGAAAACCAGCAAGTACCATTTTTAGTCTAGACTTTTTATCCCAGTGATTGCTTCTTGGAAACAAAATCCAAGGCATCCACATAGCTAGAGAAAGAAAGAGGAAAATAAGCACATTTTGCACCATCTGGCGGTTGGCCAGGGTTCGGTAGAAGAAAGTCTTGTGATCTTTGCCATGATGAACCATCCAGCTGGGAGAAAAACATCTCCAGAAATGTCCTGAAGGATTTATATATCCCAATCTGTTCAGCACAGGTCAGAGGTACAGTCAAGAAAGTGCCAAAAATCTGCTCATAGGAAATTTCCCTGAAATGCAAAGTCTGGACCTTGGAGCTGGAGAGCACAGGGCCATATGGCTGCTTGTGGAGGCAAGGCCATCATGAGAAATTCAGCAGCAGATGTCTGGGGAGGCTGAAGCACAGCCCCCTCCTAATGGGGCAAGGAGAGCAGCGAGAGCACCTTGGCCAAACCTCCTCCCTCCTGGTCCCCCACTTAAAGTGGTCAAGCAAAGTGCCTGCCTGCACCAATGCTGCCCAGGCAGTGGTGTGGCTGCTCCCTGACAGACTTGGCTTGGATTTTTAGGTGTTGTGGCAACCAGAGCCAGCAGGTGAGTTGGGAAGTGCCTGCATGGATGATGCTTGAACATGGGGATCCCAGTGCCCAGCTGATGGCAGCGCTCAGCTGCAGGACAGGAGATGCTGAGGGCTGCACTCAGCATCACCCCATGGGGATGGGCTCTGCCATTCTGCCTCGGGCACAATCCCACACTGTGGGTGGGGAGAGGGGCTCAAGGATGCAGCTGTACAGCCAAACTGGGCTAATGTGCCCCATTTGTGTGCCAATCTGGCAGGATGCAGCCCGCTGGGGAAACACACCCTTTAGTGCCCTCCTGCTCTTCCCAAAAGCAGGCAGGTTGTGGGGATGAGCCATGGGCTGAGGTGGCAGGTGGGGACCTCACACGTGGTGGCAGTAGTTGGCTTACCCTGGCCCGCTCTCCTCTGTGCTTTACATTGGCTCCGTCCCCTCAGCGCTGCTGGGGCCCAGCCCAGCCCTTATCACAGAGACGTCTGTGCATGGCAGAGCTGTTGGTCAGCCCTGGACCATTGTCCAGGGCCAAGATAAACCCAACACACAGTCCAAAGGCCATCCCCCCTGCACCTGGCATGAAGCAAGCTGTGAGGCTCTGGGTTATCCCCTGGAGGGATGCAGAGCTGGGAAACACCTTCGAGGTGACAATGTAAACAGATGCCTTCCCCTTTCTTGATGGCTCTGGACCAGGCAGAGTAGATGTGGACTGATCCTGCCCTGTTCTTAGCAGTGTAAACAGTCCCTAAAGTCTGCTGAAACATGAGAGCCTTCAAGCCATGTGGCCCAAGGGCTGGGCCAGGCTCTGTCCCCAAAGCACATGGCTGGGGAGAGGGGGCACAGACTGAGTACGGGTTGGGCAACAGCCCCTTGTCTACCTGTGCGGTCGCACCTGATCCTACATGGCTGCTGTGGGAGGGATGGAGGGAGCCTTGGGTTGTCCTTGGGACTCAGCAGATATCTCTCCAGGATTTACCATTACGAGGGCTGGGTCAGGCCAGGCTAGAAAAGCCCCACAGCACCCAGAGTCCTGCTGCTTAGCCTGGCAGAGGAGCTGGGACTGCCACAGCCCTTGGCAGGGAAGTCAGGGTTGCTGCACCCCAGGAGTTCTTTGTCTGCAGGGCCCTGTCCCAACACCTAGAGACGAAGGCTCACTGCTGGGGAGCTGCTTGGAGGTCACCTGGTGTTTTTTGCACAACACAGCCATGGGCTGCTCCTTTATCCTCCCCTATTATCAATAGTTCTTCCTGTCTGACTGGATTTCTCTGCTGCCACATCCCCAATAAAGAAGGTCCACACACTGGTGGTGAAGGAGGGTGAACACCCCACCCCTGCACGCTGGCTGCCTGCCTCAAACCTCTCTGCAATTAGGGAACAGAAATAGCATCTGGTAAGTCACCAGCACGGGGGTTTTGTGCTCACCTGGAGCAGGCACATACCTCTGCTGCACTCCCGTGGTGCCCCAGCTGCTCAAGAGCAATGTGTCTGGAGAAAGCACCCACTCCGTGCTGGGAATCTGGGCGCTGGTGCCCAGCTCTAGCTGCTCTGTGTCTTGGTTTCTTCCCTGGGAAGAGAGAGAGGAATGACAATCTGGGTGTGTCACCATGGCACCAGGCTGCTTTGGAGCCATGTGTGGCACACGCAGTGGCTCCCTCCAGCACCTGCTGGGGTTTGGGCTTGGCTGCCAGCACCAGCAGGCACCACAAGCTACATGACATGGTACAGAGCCCATCTCATCCCTGCTCCTGGCCAGCTCAACCCTGCTTTCCAGTCTGAAGGGCAGGGTTGGTCTGGCCAGGAGCGGGGATGAGGTGGGCTTTGCACCACCCACTTGTCCTCGAGCTGCATCCCCATCCCCCAGCCCAGCAAGTCCTCATCTCTTCCTCCTGCCTCGCCCCAGCCCCTCTGGAGTCACTGCTGCCTGCAGAGGGGCAGCAGGGCATGACCCCTGCTCCTGCTGGACGAGTGAGCGGTCACGCCACAAAAAGGGAAGAGGTGGAACCAAACCAAAGAGCTGAAGCCCTGCCAGGAAGGTGGCACTGCGAGGGCTCCAGGGTGACAAACTGATTTACCTTTTGCAGCCTAACCTGGAATATCTAGAAGGTGTTAACTTCTGGGGAATCCAGGGTGGAGCTGGGCACAGTTGTGCTAAAGGCTCATGGTACTCACTGACAGCTTCACGAGAAAGCAGGGCTGACACTACAGCAGCTTCTGGACACAGTAAAGCACAGTTGTGGCTTCCTTCCCCAAAATAGAAGTCTCTGTTTAAATCCAGCAGACCCTGGAGCTCCTGGCTGGCAGTGGGGAAAGACACTGCTGGTTGCTGGCACTGGGTACTGTGCCCAGGGTAACTCTCAGGACATCAGCGCCGATTCTGCTGTCGGTCTCTCCGTTCGTGCTGCCCTCAGTGCCACGCCACGCTGCACAAGGCTGCACCTTTGCACAAGTGGCACTCACAGGCACTAAACCTCTTCTGTGCACGTGTCAACATAGCCCAAGGAGTTCCTGAGCCACAAACCCTTTGGGCAGGTGGGTGTTAAAAGTGAAAGACTCTGGGGGACAATAGTTGGATGCAGTGTGGGCAGCTGCAGGGCTGTGCACAGACACGGCCGGTGCCAAGCCTGGATGTGCCAGACATGGCACAATGCTGAGAGGACCCTGAACAGGAGCTGCTGCCCAGTGGCACTGGGACAATCCTGTTGTCCTCAAGGAGCTAGATGAGGACATTCGAGGTGGCCCTGAACCATGGCACCAACTGTTCAGCCATGCTGGGGGAGCTGGGGCTGCTCTGGCACAGCCTGGCATTGCCACATTCTCTCTGGGACAGACACCCAGGTGGGGAACTCATCCAGCCCCTGAATCCTGATTCTCGCCAAAGATGCTCCGTAGCTGCTCTCCACAGGTTTTGCTACACCAGCTTCTGCCAGGCTGGAATTTGGTAGGGAAACCCCACCTCCAAACACCCTTGAGTTCCCATGGCCACTGTGGACCTCTGGCGACACATCCCTGTGTGTGCTGCAGCTTGGCCAGCCCATGGTACAGAGGGGTCAGCAGCAAAGTGAGGAAGAGAACTGCCAGGTCAGAGCTGCATTTCTGAGGCCAGAGAGGACATAGTTTGGAGTTTGCCAGGAAAATCCAGACCACCACAAAGGGCCTTCCCCCAGCCAAGGTCATCCCTGATAACACCAAACTACACCAGCTGGGCTGAGAGAAGAGCCCGGAGGGAAACAGGCTCCACTGGAGGGAAAAGTCTCCTGGGAAGTTTCCTTCCCATGACTCTGGGAAGCCTCAGTCACCCACAGGAGCTGGGTGCCAGAGGAAAGTGCGGGCTGGGGACTGCCAGCCCATCCCCAAAGCCTCACTGCTCACTATAGTCTCCTCTTGGTGGGATTTGGCCCCATCCTTCTTCCCAGAGGAAACAAAAGAGGAGGAGGGGGAAGGGAAGGGTCTAAGGAGAAACTTCTTCCAACTTCTAGGGAAGAGAAAAGCCCATTCAGGCAGGAAGAATACCCGTGTGGAGCTGGTCACTAAGCAACCTGCAGCAATTCGGTATGGCCCTGACATATGGGCACAGAACAAAGCTGCCTGGCTGCCCAGCGAGAGCCCAGCCCAGCGAGAGCCGGGCAGGGAGAGCCTGCAGGGTCCCAGGACAGAGGGCACCCACCAGCCACGTGAGGGGCAGACATGCCCAGTGGGGTCCAGAGCTCCTGGGCTTGTCCTTGGTCAGCTCTGGAGGGTGACCCCATCAAGCTCCCTCTTCATGCAGAGGCCATTTGCGGCTTGGGAGGGATTTCTGGTCTCCTCCAAAGCCCGTGACAGCTCCCACAGGTCTGGTGTTCACACGGGTCTGCATGCAGCATTCCCAACAGAGGCACAGTGTGTTTCAGATAACTCCCCACTCCCACGGACACTGCAGGGCTTGTATGGGCAGAGCAGGCTACACCCTCTCCCAGATAAGCCAAATTCTTCGTTTAGATTATCAGAGGAGGGGGCTGTCCTTTGCAAACTTACTGAGACATGAGAAACTACTTGGCCTCTGCAGCACAAGGGAAAGAAGGACAAAGGAAATTAGGCCTGACAAGCTCTGCTGACAATCCAGGCTTAAATGCTTCCCTCGGAGCCCAGGGGGTCCCTGGAGACGCCACTGTGTCCAGCACAAATGCTGCACAAAAGGAAAAGCCCTCGCAGCCACAGCGGGGCCGTGGGGAGCAGCCAGTGGGCAGCTGTGCCCCAATCCAGAGCCTAATGGAGGGCACTGCACGGGCACTGGAAGTGGCTTTTTGCCTGCATGTGTCATGGGGGAATCTTCCAGCCCTTCATGCATTTGTCTCCAGCATCTGATACACTTGAAGAGTAGTTGCTGGGACAAGGACAAACTCACCAGGTGTTTACCCACTTCCTCAGGGAGGTGTTTGCCCTTCTCTGATCCTTGTCCTGCAATAGGAAGGTGAACATGTCAGGGATGCTCAGGTATGTCTGCATAAGCTGCAGAGCACCTGCAGATGGAGGTATTCTCATTAACTGTCCTTTCCTGGCTTTGTCATCCACTTTCTCAGCCTGTAAGTAACTGCTTTGGACGCACACTAAATAACCACATCTCACAGGGCTGCAATGAAAAATCAGCTTGGCCATTTATTTTGTTTGCAAAACCCCTTTCAGAAGGCTTGCTGGCTGCAACCAGGCCCCTCTCAGCATGATGACACTCCAGAGAGCAGCAAGGATGGAGAACATCCACCCCTGGACTTGGAGACCTCCCACCTCTTCTGGGCAAGAAGGCAAACACAGCACTCCTGGCACAGCTGGGAGCCAAGCGTGCCAAAGAACAGCCAAGCAAGGATTTGGCACACCAGGACCACAACACAACATTCACATGTCCTGCAGCCAGGGGAGTCCCAGAGCAAAAGGCATCAACTTCAGCATGCCAGCTGCACCATGGAGAGCATTTACCCACCCTTGAACTGATGCTGATGCTCCTTCAGAAGTGGCATGAGAAGGTCACACTGGGAAGAAGTGAGACTTATCCTCTCTCAAATTACTCACCTGGAAATGCCCAGTCCATTCTTTTTGTCTATGGGGAGCAGAGCAAGAGCAGCACCTCCAGGAATTAAGTCAACATGAAACAGGATCTGTGTGCCTACCTCCATCCACTCACTGCAGAGGGATTTTGCTTAGAAAAGTCACCCAACTCCAAGATGGGCACCACTAATGGAGAGGATCCACCCAGAATAGAAGTAGCCCCACCCTGAGAAGCACCTTCTTGCAAAGAGAGAAAACCCAGATGAAGATGCAGGATACTGGACCATAAGCTACCCACATCCATCCTGGATTCTCTCTCCCAATACCAGTGCCTACAGCCATCAGCAAGTCTTGCAGCAGAGCCAAAGGGGAAGTCTTTGTTGGCATGCTGCACTTTCTTGTTGTTCTTCTTAGTCTATAGCATTTGCACTTTTGTAGAAACATTGTGAGAAAACAGAGGTGCTGAAGGAGGGGAATACCTTTGTGGGGATGAAGTATTCCTGGAAGTCCAGAGCTAACCTTGGCTCTGGTTGTTCTCTTCCGTTCCCTGTGAGGTGATGTTGAGATTTCTTAGGCAACAGCCCTTGCCACACAATCAGGATCTCTGATAAAGCTTCATGATATTCTCATCGTGAAGCTTTTTCCACACCTCCTTCTCCAGTTTGAAGTCATGGTTAGTGTAGAAAATCAGACGTTTCCAATCCCTGTCATAGTAGTGATCCGAGTACTTCTCGTGACCCTCCGTGATGTAGCCATAAGCACTCACCTGGGAAAGAGGGAGGGCTCACTGGGGAGAGGCACCAAGGATGGAGGGAGCTAAGTGAAATACAGCACAGTTCCAAAAGCAGGGAGGGAGCACAGGACAGGGATGAAAGCCAGGACTCCTCCAAGTGACCCTGCATGGGGGTCCTCTGGACCAGACTGTGAACAACGGCTCCAGAGAGCCTGCTCTCCCTGGGAGGCAGATGGTTCTCAGGCCACAGCAGGCTCCTCTGTGAACTATTTTGAGGCTGTTTCTCTTGTCTTCAATCTGCTCATCCACAGCTGACAAGAAACCATATACCCTCAAGGCAGATGGTAGGCAGGGTTGGAGCCAGCCCTGCTCTGCCCTGTCATCCTATCTGCCCTTCCAGGCAGTGCTGTGGGCAAGGATCATCATTCCCTCACCTGGTCACAGAGATGGAGGGCAGTCAGCAGCAGGAAGGCCCCCGTGGTGGGTCTGTACATGCGCCAGTAGGGCTTTTCCAGACTTTTAGATTTCAAAAACCTGCAGCAGGACAGAAGAAAGCACAGAGAAGTTGCCAGGTGTGGTGGTTCAAGGTGGGTACACGCGTCCCCCTGTGCCATCTTCCCTCCTTGCAGCAGGTTCTGGCCACGTAAGGCATTTCAGACAAGCCACGAGTATGCCCAGATGGGTGGGTACTGCTGCATGCTCAGTAAAGCACCAGCCCAGCCCAGAACACTCCATCACCTGCACTGAAACCTAAGCCCAGCTCTGCCTCAGCTTTACAGAAGTGGTAGGTCTTGAGGCAGTGGGGATAAAGAGTGGGTGGATTAAAGGATGTAGTGAGTTAAAGCCCACCCTTAAACCTGTCCTTTGCCTTGCAGAAGCGGCTTTGAAGATCCCTTGTTATATCCTACCCCCTGTGTGCATTTAGGAGTGAAATGAGACATAAGAAAAGTGCAAAGGAGGGTTACAAAACCTGCTAGGAACTGCAGTGTTTTATGCCAGAAGTTGTTAGGAGGGCAGGAGTCCACACCAGGAAAAAAAAGAGCATTCTTGGAGAAGACCCAGCTCAGAGGGGAGATGGTAGAATGAGCAGGGGGTGCAAGCCACCTGGCACTGCTTTGCCTTCTCTCAGAGACAGCAAAACTCAGCTCTCAAGGAGACTGAAGGGTAGAAGCAGCCAAAGCAGGGCAAAACAGGAGCTCTTCTTCCTGCATCTCTTAGTCATGTGTGCCCACAATTGGCAGATCTGACAGTGACAGTGTCCAGCAGGCTTGTGAAAAGGATTAGAGAGGCAAAAAAGAGCAGCCAGGCAAATGGGACATGGAAGAAGAGCCCCTTATTGTGTTTCAGGGCACAACGTCCTGAGTCAAGAAAGGATCTCAGGAGAGAAGGGCTGCTACAGGGCCTTCCTCCAAGGTGCTAAGTAATGGGGAAAAGGAAAGGTTGGTCCAGAACCAGATCAACTACTCTGGCACTTCAGCAACACTCTTGCCACAGCTACAGTTGCCCAGGACCTCTTTTGGATTCAAAAGCCAAACTGTCTGATTGCTGTTGCTTCTCCAGCTCACAGATGCTGGACATCTACCCACCACTAACATCCCACTGCAGCACCACTGACAATCCCAAAGGACTGCACACTGATAAAGCTTACCCCAAATCTGCTGGAGAGGCTGAACTGCAGTTACAGGGGACTGAGCTGGGAGGAGAGAGACAGAGACAGAGACAGACACAGACGGGGCTGGGAGAAAAAATAAGCCTGTTAGAGCACATAACCCCCATCACCTGTTTTTCATGTATCTGAGGAAATCAGGGTGAACCACCAGGTATTTGTCCATTGTGAAATCTTCATCAAATCTCTCCCGGGGCCTCTGCCTAAGGACAGGAATGTGGAGACTCAGGACAAGTGCCTGTATTTCATCACAGCTGAAAAGCATGAGCTCTGATGCACTTGGTGAGTAGAGAACCACCACAAACACTGTTATTCTCCATAATCTGCATTGCAGAGCAAGAGATCAGGGAAGAAAGGCAAAAACAGAAGACATGAATATCAAAATTGTGTGTGTGTATAGAGAAGAAGTGGTGAAACCAGGCCTTCACCCATGACTAGGCCACCTTGTACAGACCCAGACCAGACAACAGATGTATTCACCCCAGAGGACCACAAAGCTTTCTCCAAGCTCTGGCTACACATCACTGAAATCAGCTGCTTCTTGGAAGGAGGTGTATTTGTTACAGCAGTGCTCAGAGCTGGGAAGGATAAATCTGCAAGAGGCTTTAACCTTGACTTTACCCTGGCCTGCACCTCAGCAGGGCTGAGCACCGTGGAGAGGAAGAATGCACAGCAAAGAGCTCCAGAGCAAAGGATGTACAGGTGGGGCCAGTTTTGTTTACCCATAGTGGTTCAAGAATCCTTTCCTGATGTTCTTGTTCAGCAGAAGAGCCTTCAGCCACTCATAGTCTCTAGCTCCCTCCAGGAAGTGAATGTATCTGACATGCTAAGAAAGCAAGTGAGCATTAATGAGCAGCACAAGAGACACATCTTAACAAAAGACCAGCAGGCAATTGGGCTCACCGAGTTTCTCGGACAGACACTGTTGGTCTGAAGCTTTTAACCAGTCCACAGAAGCACAAAGCAGACAACATCTGATGAGCAGCTACGTGTACGTGTCACAGGGCTGGGGCAGGACTGGTGCCACTGCAAATCCCACTCCAAGCCAAGCCAACCCAGGCTCCCTCATAAGGGTAACGTCAAAGTGCTCAGCCCCTTTGTTCCTCATGCATGGCAAGGTCAGAACTGAAGGCTGCTGACCAACAGCACCCTGGCAAAGCTGTGCACGTGGACAGTGTGGACCTGACTTACTTTTCCTCGTGGGATATTGCTGAACCCTCTGCGTCCCAAGATCTGGAGAGAAGTCACCAGGGAGTAGGCTGTGAATCCATAAAAGGAAGTTTTTGTTCCCACATCTTTTTCATAACCTTTGATTACAGCCCCGCTCACCCTGGCCGTGGAAATCAAACAGGAGCAGAGTTAGCCATGGAAATCAAACAGGAGCAGAGCTAGCAGGTAACCCCTGAAACCCATCTCCTCTGTGTTAGTAACAGGAAAAGACAGTGTTAGTCTGGAGGAAGATTAAGGCTCATTTGAATTACACCTCTTGATCTGCAGGAGAGCCACGTCCCCCTGCTTTGGAGATGGCTCCTTATGGCTTATCTGTGAACCCAGGCTCTTCCTGGGGGTTTAGGAACTTTTCAATTCCTTTTTAGCTTTTCATCTCCTGCCACCATCCCATTTTGGCACATGGCAGTCAGTGCAATACTAGGAGAGATGAAGTTATCCAGCTGTAATTATCTGCTAGCCAGAACAACCCAGCTGTGTATCTTCTAAGAAGGAAGCCTGCCTTACCGGAAGACATAGTCATGGGAGTCAATCTCCTGTCCCATCCCAGAGTTATTCAGTATTCCTCCATTCCCCACAACAGCACAGCTGATGCATGTTGGGATGCTGCTGTTGCTGTTGGCCAGGAGCAGCTGCTGGTGGCGATTTGGGGGCAGCAGGGACATGACCTCTTGCACCACTGCGAAGCAAATGTGGTGGAGAGTTAGCATCAAGAGCCTTTGGGATGGACACAATGAAACCACCACAGCTCCCACCACGAGATCCAACAAGCCTGATGCCTTCAACATGGAGATGCTGCAGACCTCCAGCTACTTGGCATAAGGTTCCTGTTGGAAGTTTGACAGTCCCATCCCGACATGCCCTGAGGGACTCACATGAGTAATTCAGCTCCATGAAACCATAAGGAGGTGCAAAATGCTCCAGGCGGTGCCACTCACTGTCATTGAAGAACCTCTTGTCTGTGAAGAGCACGATGTTGGGCAGGAAAAGATCTCGCAGCCAGCCAGACTTGGCAGCTTTGCCCTTCACTGATTCAGAGCAGGTCTTGAAAAACAAAACCAAAACAATAAGGGCTGATTAGCAGGGAGCTGATAAACCTGACTGAGCATCAGTGCTTGCGTGCCTGTGTGTGAAAGCATCAGAAAGAAGCACAGAAACTCCAGTGGTGTATCATCTATTCCCTTCAGTGTCCCCTCACCACGAACATGAGGTGTAATTTCAGCCCCACATCAATAACCTTGTAGGAAGTTGCCTACAAGGAAGCCTGGGTGACTCCAGGTCTCTGAGACTTTTCAGAACAATAGGCTGGCAATGCTCACATGTTTTACTGGCTTTAGGCCTCATTAATTAAGGGCATATTAATAGGTCTAACCTAAACATCCCAAACAACAGCAGTCCCTGTTGGCAATGCACCTCAGAGGGTCCTGGTCTCAGAGTGCACATGAACAAACACACTGAGCAAATGTGAGACCAGATCACCATCATCACTCCCTTTAAAGAGAAGAAAAAGCATGCAAACAGCTTGCTGCACATCATAAATGAATTGCAGAGAAGTGAGCGTTTGAGAAGGGAGTCCAAACCAGGTTATCCTCTTTGACAAGAGCTGGGCTGTGTGTGCAGACGCAGAGCAAACAACCCCACTGAGTTGGATTTTCCACTGATCAAATTGGGCTCTACTTTCTTAGACATCTTCCCTAAATACTTCCTGCAACACCTACTGAAAGACAAAGCAGGAGGCCAAGTGACCCACATGCTCAGCTCAAATCCCCAACCATGACCAGACTGCGCTGCCAAAGCCTTGCTGTGTCCACCACAGCTATGCTGGGCTCTCTGCTATGCATGAGGATGACAAACCAGTTGCAGCCTGAGGAGAGAACCCTCATCCTGTCTGTCACACAAGGATTGCAACGAGAAAAAACATCAGGGAGGGTTTCATGCTGGCATCACTTCATTTGCAGCGCACTTTGTGTCCAAAGACAGGGACATTCCCTTCCTGCTGAAGCTGTACTTTGTACTGTCCAAGGCTTGGTACTTCTTGTGCCTCCACAGCTAGACTGGATCAATACCAGAGGAACTAGGGAAAAGTCTGGTCATTGAGGAGATGAAGGAGGTGGGAGTGCTCCCAGTTGCTCCCTCTCTCAGCAGAATTAGAGATCAGGTTTGGGAGTGAGACCCAACATGCAATATCTGGATCTATGTCTTCACTAAAGGCCCTTTTGTGTGCCTTTGCTCCTCTTTTCCCTGCTGAGGCAGGGTTTTCCCCACCATCTCAGCTGTTCTGCACACCCAGATGCTTTGCAGCCCGTTACAGTGGAGGATGCTCTCAGCTTCCTGCTGTGAACTGTTGTCTCATTTCTCTGCCAGCTCCAAGTGCTCTGCAGCTCATCAGATGAGAAGATGAGAGCAGCTGGCAGTCACCAAGCAGAGTCCTGGTGACCTAATCCCACTGTGTCTACAGGCGGTAACACTGGGCAGGAAGGGTTTGGTACTGTCTCATGTGGCATTTGCACTCTTAATTCACCCATCCCTATTTGTATTCTGGGTGTCTTGAGACCATGGGGAGCCCTGGGAGAAGGATGCACATCCTGTACCAGAGACTGGATCATCTGCCAGGCCCTTCTGCTGTGACTCAGTAAGGCCAGGCCAGTGCATGAGCTCAAGTGTTCAACAGCCAAATTCTGCATTTAATAGTCACAGATGTATCTTTGGGGCCAGCTGCTCCTCTCAAGTGGCTCAATGCCACACTGAAGAGCACAAACTGTCAGCAAAAGAATGGCTCACACAAAGGGGCAATGGGGAACATCAAAATACCACAAGGGAGAGAGAACTCAAAAATAAAACGTCAAAACAATAACACTCATCCTAGGATTTTTTTTTATCGGCACCAGTTAATCTACCTCTGCTCTCTCCACGTCTCCCAGGGCATCCTGGGGCTGGGGAATGTGGTTAAATTTTTTCAGGAGTAGCTCTTGATCCAATGGGGCTCCAACAACATGGTGCCCACAGCCTGGACTCACGGAATCATAGAATCACAGAATCTTCCGGTTGCAAAAGACCTTTGAGATCATCGAGTCCAACCTCACCCATTATCCAGTAAACCACGTCCCTCAAAAACTCATCTATCCTTTTTTTAAACACCTCCAGGGATGGTGACTCATGGAGTAACATCTACATTCCCCCTAATGCCACCAAAATGAGACACGGCGACAGTGGAAAGTTGCAGCACCGAAACTTGAAACAGGCAAAATGGCTCATCTAAGACCACTGAGCTAGAAGAGGTGCTCCCATCCTCTGCTCACCTGGGTCACAGCAGCATCTGCACACACCAGTGAACTGAACTACCAATCTGGAGATCATCCTCAGCTGCAGAGGACACACACAGCCCGGGGACAGCAGACAAGGAGGTCAACAGGGAGGCATCACTTTTGGTGAACACACAACAACCATCACACCTACCGATGGTGGAGATGAGTTTTCCAGCAGGTACTTGTCCTCAAAATCCCATCGTGGCTCAGACTTGAAGTCAGCAGCCCTCAGTTTCTTCTTTTCTGCCACTGCAGCAGCCTGAGGAACTGATGAAGGAGGTTCTTTCGGCTTTGTTTGGTCTTTGGATATGTTGCTTCCGTGAGCTCCCTTCACCCCAGAGGATGGTTTCACTGTTGCCTTCTCCCTGGCTCCCTCCACCCTGGGAAGTGGTCTCACTATTGTCTTTTCCTTGCCTTTTTCCATTCCTGAGGCTGGTCTCACTGTTTTCCCCTTGTTTCCCTGCATCCTAGGGGCTGTTTTCACTGTTGTTTTCTTGATTCCCTCCAGCAGGGGTTGTGCTTTTACAGTCATGTTCTCCTTGGCTTTCTCTACCCTAGCAAATGGTTTTGCTATTTTCTTCTGCTCCTCCTTTCCTTCCCATCTTGACGTCCTCTCAACCATACCTTGTCTGAGCCTTTTGATCTCTCTCCCCAAAGTCACCTTTAAAAAGCTCCTTGTGATTTCATGATCAGAATAGTTTGAACCCAGCTGCTCCTCAGTGTCCACTTGTAGTGTATCTGGTGCATGTTGGAAGATGCTCAATGGTCTGAATGCAAGCAAAGGAAAAGCAGACACATCACACACACTTTTTACATAATAATGAACACCTTTCAGCCCATTTCTAGTGCTTTTATCTGTGCTTCAGCACAACCACTGCCTATGACCACCACGCTCACAGGACTTGCCTTGGCACCTGCCACTGAGTTTCTGCAGGATGCTGTATGAATTCAGTTTCAACTTCACCACTAAAGTGTTAGTGACCTTCCCAGAGCACTGTGGTCTGAATGCAGCAGCTCATCTCCCCACTAAGTGAATCCCAGAGGCTACACGCTCCCCTTCAGCTAATCAAACATCCACACGGGCAGTAACTACAAACCAGCACGGAACAGCTTTGCTCGGCGCAGGGCAGGACCACTGGCAATGTCCCCAGAGCTCTGCAGGACTGTTTTGGAGATCCTGAGCTCAGGACACGGCTCACACCATGAAGGCAGCCATCTGGCTCTCTTCTTTGCCAGCAGAGTCAAGCACTTCAGTGACAGAGCATGAAGATCTTCCAGAATTCAGTAAGGGATTCAGTCCTTTACCATACGTCACTTCTTGAGCACATTTGGGACCACAAGGTACTTTTTCCTCTCCTGCTCCCACTCAGCGAGCCAATGCAATGGCATCACACAGCACTCGCCAGGTACACGTCTTAAGAAAGGCACTTTGAAGCTGTTAAAATACACTCTGAAGCTTCAAAATGTAAAATTTCTGCCTTTTCAGAAATCACCTCTAATAGAGCAGCTGCCCTGTTGCCTGATTCTGAGGCACCGGAGGGATATCATCAGAGGATACAGCTGCGGAAAAACCACCTGCAACAAGACTGGGCTGAAACCCAGCAAACAAAATCAGGGCAGAAGTGGTAGATTTTTGTATTAAACATTCATTCTTATCTGCACATGGCTGGAGGGTGGAACAGGAAAAAGGAGAGTGAAAAATTCCTGCAGCTGAGCTTTTATGTACAAGCAAAGCTTTTCAGGATAAACCAGCGCAGTTGCGACAGTCTGATTCACACTCACGTTCACTCTTTGCATGATGCATTTGTTCTGGAGAACTGCATTGCTTCTGAGGTGATAAATGGGGAAAAAAAACACTTCTGCAGATAGCAGGCTGTAGGTAACAGTTCAATTGCTGCTGAAGCTTCAGAATGGTACAGCATTCATTAACCTGACTAGGAAATTATCAACTAGGGAGGCTTTTAAAAATCATTTTGTATCAGATAACTTGTCCAATGCTATTTCAAAGAAAAAGAGGTTGTGGAAAATGGCCTATCAGCTCCCCCTCGACCTCCCCTCATAATTGTTAGCCAGTTTAAACCAAGAATACAGCAGCTGCTTTCTATCATAGTGCCTCATGTATAAACTTGTGTTACTGTTTACTGCCTAAGAGGGAAAATTTTATACATAACTCTAAATAAAGAGAAAGTTGGTAAGGCAGCTCAGGCTCTTAAATCCCTGGGTGATTTTCTGTTGTGTTTTTAAGATGATGTTTAAAATTTTGAAATTAAAGAGCAGAGAATGAATGAAACAGGACAGTCTGACAAACCACCCCCCTCCTTGACTTTCTGTGTCTCTCACGGCACAGATTCCACCCCAGCTCTACTACATTTTAATTTCAAACACTTTGCCAAACAGACAGAGAGTAAACTGAAGGCCCTTCACATCCAAAACCTTGCTCCCTGCAGTCAGACCCACGTGGCCAGGCCCTTGTGCCCACACAGGGCCCCTCTCTCCTGACTGGCATTTTAAATCCAGACACCCGGCCAAAGCAGCTCATCAAATTTCTGACTCTAGAGGCCGGCTGGCAAATAACTACAGAACCTCAATGATTTTACTGTCATTTTCCTCTCCATTTACAAAATTCCAGGACAAATAGGGGATAAAGCCAAGAAAATGCTGCTTTGTGTATTTTGCACTCATACAAAGGTATGGGAATAGAAGTGACACACAGATAACCACACACAGCTCATGCCTAGTGGTGTTTTACTTCAGTTGCAAAACCAGGGACATTTCCAATTATCTGAAACCACAGCAGAATGAAATGGCTTCAAGCAGCTGGGCATAGACAGCCAGTTCTTGTCCCAGCTCTGCTACTGGGCTCTGTGACCCAGGACAACTCACTTTACTCCTCCACACCTTTTCCTTCTCCCCACCTCCCTTGTGCAGATTCCAAACCTCTCCAAACTGCCGGCTCGTAGTGTGGTCTCAAGTCACTGGAACTGAGCTAAGCTCATACCACCTCCAGAAGAGCTGTAGGTGTTCCCAGCATCAGCTCTGAGAGGTCCAGCTGAAAACTAACCCCACCAAGATGACTCAGATGAGCTCATTGGGTGAGCTGGGATCACAGGGGGGCTGGTGGGGAAGCAGGGGAGCAGTGCCTCCTATACCTGCTGGTGCCCTGTGCTGTGTAAGTGAGCCATACTTGTACTGGGAAGGCTGATACCTGCTGCTCAGGCAAGGAACAGTGCTTCCAATGGTGCTGGAGACATTTTACTGCAGTCTACACCTCAATCCTCTCCACATCCATTCTTGTAGGATTTACTTGACCATTTATAGAGAAAAATAATACATATATTGATCAAGTCTGCATGACATTGGTCCCCCAGTCTTTGTATTAGGAATCAGATGTTGAACTCACTACAAATTCAAAGGCATCCCACCAAATTCAATGTTCAGCAACACAATCTGGACTAATGCTGAATGAGGTCCCTCTGGGAACCACCAGGAAATGCAAATACTATGCAGTGCCAAAGTAGGAAAATAGGGAGCAGTAGTAAAGAAAAAGCTGTTTTTTTAAACAGCTACTCAAGGACTGGAAACAAGCAATCCAGCAGACTGGATTTGACTGTGGATCTTCCAACACTGTGCTCTGATTGTACACAACGTGGTCTGCTAAAGCAAAGTGCTCATCTAACAGAGATTGGAAGTGCAAGATTCAGGGTAAAAAGACACAGAGAGAAAGAAAGTGAGCACAAGCACCCAATCCAGACAGCACAAATAACAGGGAAGCAGGTCTCTTACCTGAAAAAACTTGTCTTTGACAAACCAAACAAGGAGCTGAAATTAGCAATGAAGATGTAAATATGTGTTAAAACAATGAGCCAAATGAGGACTCTGGGAATTCGAGGAAGTTTTCTCCTGAAAGCGCACATGGTGAGATGCCTGAGGGCGATGGAGGCTCTGCTGCTGCTGCTGCTCAGGGGTGCTCCCCAAGCAGTGCTTTCCAAAGGTGTGTTGAAAAAGAGGGCTGGCCTTTTCTCTGGGTTTCCCTACAGGAACACGCACACCCTCTCTCACAACTCCCCCAGACACTCTGCACACTGAGACAATTGCTCAGACAAGACAGCAGCTTTCACCAGTCCCATCTATCACCCTAAGCTTATTGCAACACAGAGTGGGGAAAGAAACACCTATTACTGCAAACAATGGAAGTTTCCTGTATTTGCCTTAATGAGCTTAGGAAACCCTAATCTCCTTGAAGCATCACTGGTAGTATTTGTGTGAATTATGGAAGCAGCTATAGTTACACTCAAATAAACTAACTTTTGGGCCACCACCTGCCCAAGGACTATGGCAAGATTCTAGGCATAACCACATACAGATTTTTTCTCCTTCATGCAGTACTTGCCTGCATGAGCTGATGGCTAGATACACATCCATTTTACCTTGTGACTGCTTTGAAGCAAGTCTAAGTAAGACTCTTTGCAAATTCACCACAGAACAGAGGAGTTTGTCTTTGAAGACCAATGCTTGGGTAAAGCATTAGAGGACAGGCCTTAGAGTCAGACAGTCCCCTTCCTCTAATAAAGCTGACCTGCCTATAGGGCAACTGGAAAAGCTTCAATCCAGCTTGTCTGAGAGGTGCCACCTTCATCACAGTCTAACCCTGCTATTGCTGACAAACTTGTTACACAGGTCTGCCTGCAGCTCAGGCTCCTGAGCTGGCTCCAGAGTTTGCCACTTCAGCAAAAACCACTCTTCAGCTGCTCTTCTCCGTGAGCTCTCAATCAAGCTTCCTCCAAGATCAACTCCAGGACTGGTCTTTCACTTTTAGCTTTTAAACTCTTGCCTCATCACTTCACAGGAATCACTGAGTGGCCGGGAAATGACAGCTATGTCAGTCCACCACTAAAGCAGGACATGGATGGGTTTGAGTGTGCAACCTGTTGTACAATTCAAAACAGGTAGATCACCCTGGTGACCTCCACAGCACAGCACCTTGAAATGTAGCTGGTTTCAAGGGAGCACCTAACATATCTGAATTGTTATTCCATGTAACACCAGAATGCATTTCAGGTTTCTCATATCTGTGAATCATTCCTTCACAGACACACAGACAACTGCCTTCTACACCACTGCCCTTAGTGAGACCCTGGTCTTTTGGGTCTTGTACAGTACAACCAGGCTTTGCTTATCAACAGTGTCAGCTGAAATAAGGCTTCGCTAATGCCATGTGCACAAAAAATGCTCCAAGGGTTAGGAATTCCTGCCCCAACCCTAGGGGTTTGCACCACACTTGATTTTAATTTAAGGGTTGAACTTGATGATCTTGGAGGTCTCTTCCAACCCAGATGATTCTATGATTCTATGATTTAAGCCATATTCAGATCTGGGATATGTTGCTTCTCATTGATAGGCAGCAGCTGACAGTCTCTCTGCCCATCCCAAGTTCCACAATACGTATCTCATCCTCTCATCTTTGTGAATATCAGCAATCTGCCTGGAGATTGCTCTTTGGCCATCCAGAACACAACTCCCCCCAGCAGAGTGAAAGATCAGCAGAGATGAACACCACAGCCAGAGAAACACTTACCTGCTCTAGAGATGAGCTCACAGGCCGCAGCAAAGTGCTATTTTAACTCATAGGGAGCTGTTAACTATTAACCCTGACAGTTTAAGAGGAGATGGCCATATTTTTTTCTTACAACATAGGCTGCTTTTGCACAGCTCTTATCAAAAATTAAGCTCAAACAAACAAACAAAAAGCTTTTGTTGACAATATCACAAATCTCAGAAGCCAGCACTGACACTGCTACTGAACACACAGAGAACTGAAGATGTTTGCTCTAAGTTACAGGAAAGCCACTCAACAGGTTTCACACTTACCTTGCACCCCTCCATGCAAAAGCAACAAGCTACAAGGATTCCCTCTACAAGGCTCAGCAGCAGCTGCATTTCTTTGTTGCCAGTATTTCTTGACTAGTTAAGCTCTCTGGATTTAAGTGCTAACATTGGTTTGCAGAGGACCTAGGAGAGAAAACTGAAACAATAACACAAGTCTGAAAAGCCCTTGAAGAGACACGAGGGAGGTTGTTAGTCCAGGGTACAACCCTGCTTCCATCTACAGCAAAACATTTCACTACTGCTCAAACTACTTTACGAAACTGGTGAAGCGGCTGGAAAACAAGTCCTAAGAGGAGCAGCTGAGGGAACTGGGATTGTTCAGCTTGGAGAAGAGGAGGCTGAGGAGAGACCTCATCCCTGTCTACAACTGCTTGAAAGGAGGTTGTGGTGAGGTGGGTGTTGGTCTGCTCTCCCAAGCAACAGGCGATAGGATGAGACAAAACGGCTTCAAGTTGCACCATGGAAGGCTCAGACTAGACCTTAGGAAGTATTTCTTCACTGAAAGGGTTCTCAGGCACTGACAGACGTTGCTCACAGAGGTGGATGAGTCTCCATCCCAGGAGGTGTTTAAAAGATGGACAGATGAGTTTCGCAGGGATCTAGTTTAGTAGTGAACAGGTATGGTTGGACTCAACAATCTCCAAGATCTTTTCCAACGAGGTGATTCTCTGATTGTATGAAACTGAGCCTAGGACCAAAGGAGATCTGTTGAACAATTACAGGCACAGAGAAAGGAATCAGTCAAGGTATTGCCATGGAGGGCAGCCCTTGTTAGCTCTAGGCAATTCCAGAGAGGCAGGAAACAGGTCTGGGTGTGTAGCAGGCAAGCAGCAACTCTGTGCCTACAAGATTTCCAACATGACTTTCTTATAGGATCAAGTCCTGAAGCACTGACAGGCAGCATACACAGCAATGGCTTCATTTCAGCCTTCCTCTTTCAAGCCCTATGCACCTTCCAAGCACACCTGAGGTTTGAACTAGATCACCTGTAATGGACCCATCCAACCCAAACCATTCTAGGATTCCATGATACAAACACTTGTGTGTGACCACAAGGCTTTTTTTTATAAACAGGGTCCCAAAGTGAAATTCTGGAGGCAGCAAACATTTTCCTTCAATCTCCTCCATGTACCATTACTGCAAAACTAAGAGTTAACAAGGGACAGCAAGATTCCTACAACCAGAAAAAGACAGATTACTTTGCTTGTAAGGGACTGTGCTGGCAGTTGTGGAGAGCATGCCTGCTGTATTCTGTGTGTAGGAGAGACTGGGCTTGGGGGAACATCCAGAGCTCTGGCAAGCACATCAGCCAAAGGCTGGCCTGCTATGCAAAAAAAACCCACACAGCTTTTCACCTTCTTGGTGTAAGAAAAGAAAACCTAAAAAGCCCTATTAGAGAACTTCCTCACGCTTCCTCAGAATATTATTTCATCATCCTCCACTCTCACTGCTGAAATCAGTCTAGCAGAGCTCAGGCAGCCAGGGTCATTAGCTCATATGTGAAGTCAGACTGGGAAATGGGGATGTATTGCAACTCCTCAGGGATGGCCTGGTGAAAACTGAGGCCAAAACCAGAGCTGCTCCCTTGTAAAGCTCTGTAAGAAGTATGATTTCTGGGATACACAGGGCTTCCAGCCCACAGACAGGGAGATAATAAGCAAAGACTGCTCCCAATACAGAGGCTGGCAGCCTCTCAAGGGCCATAGGCCTGATGCCAGCTTCCTTTTCCAAATGGCATGTTTCTCTGGCTGTTCTGCCAGCAGTCCCAGAAGATGCTGCTTCCCTCATGGTGCAGAGACTCCAAGCCCAGCGCTGCTGCTCCACATTCCGCGTGCCCAGGGACCAACATCAATGCCCACAACAGAAGCTCTTCTATGCTTTTGCACTGTGAAAACAAGACATTTTTTTTTCCCCAAGCAAACTCCACCTGGGACCATCAAGTGAAGATGGTTATCTGTTAGCCCTTTTCCATCCCTAACAGTTGGTTTAATTCCACATCCACTTAATTGCATCCTTAATTACATCCTGGACAGATGTAATTGTCCTGTTTCTGCTTTGTTTTTTTTTTTTTCATAAAGAAACTTTATGTCCATTAGGTTGTGAGCTATGTGTGTTGTGGGTGTCAGCTAGAGTCTGAGCTATGCCAACAATTCATCTGTGTGCACGTTCTCCAGAGGGCTGTGTATCAGATCCTGCCTACTGGCCTGTGCCCTGCGTGCTTTCTGCTCTCCTGTGCCTCTGGGCCACAGAACACGGCATCACAAGAGGTGCTTTAAGGAGAGCTGTTCTAGGAACTGATCAAGCTTCACTGCAGCACAAACTTGTCTTTCTGTGATGTTCACAACATACTAAAACTGCTATTTGTCTGGCAGCCAGTGGAATAAAGACCTGCTAATGAAGCTGGGGATGTCTGGACCTGTCCACAGTGTTACTTGATGGTGTAAGAATTGAGTGAGTTATAACTGGGAGAGAAAAAGAATGACGTTGCCTGCGGACGCAACTGCTCAGTGGTTATGCTTGTGGGTTAGCAAAGGCTTGGCTTGGAAATGTTAGGTTCTTGTTTTCCCCTCCCAGTTCAGCAGTCACCTTCAGAACCACACACTTTCAGGCTGGAAACCCAGTGGGGAAAGACATTACAAGAGCAAACTCTGCACAGCTATTTGTCTTGCTTTCACCAAACAAAACCGACAACTGCCAAGCTTCCTTTAACTCCACACTCACTGGACTTTTTCCAGCAAGTCCCTTGTCTTTTGTGCCAAACCTTCTCTCAAAAACACTGAAAACCACCCAGAGACAACGGCATTTATTGGGGCAAAGCTCCCACCTCTTCTACTGCTGCGCTTGCAAGAATATTCACAGTTTTGTCAGAGAACTGTGCTGGGAGTGGGGAACAGCTTAGAGGCCCAACTGGTCTGTGTTCTCCACGGGCTGAAGGGCCCCAGGAGAGGAAGGCACAGTGGCTTTCATGGTGGAATGCTAGCAAACAGCTCGTCAGCATCCACACAGCAGAGCTGCAGAGAGTGGAAAAGTAGCTGGGTTTTTATTAGTGCTGTTTTGTTTGCTTGGTATTCAGCCCCACTCAGCTAATGCCCCAGTAAAGAAGCTGTCTTGATTCTATGTTGTAACAGCTGATGATACAGGTTCAAGCTGGAATATTTCCCCCTCTCCCAGTTGTTAATAGAAACACAGGCAGGTTCCTTCAGCCAGCTCCCACCCACCAGGGATAGTCCTTCCCTGGAGCAGTCACTGGGAGATGGGGCATAAATGCTCTGAATTTGGCCATATTACAGCCTCTGGTCACTGGAATTAATTTTAGCTCTCTCTGCAAGCACAATGACTGAGCATGCTCCCTGTGGCCACAGCTACAGTTGTTAACCTCTCTGTGTTGAGGGAAGCAGACTAAGCCTCCCATCACACTGCTTTTCCGCTTCTTGTGCTCTTCACCATCCACCCCACCCTGCTGCAACACAAACAGCTCTGGTCCTGGCATTCCTTTCTCAGATACACAAAGCTGGGAAGACGGATGAACCACTTAATCTGAGAATTAAAAAAAACCCCAGAAAAATACACTTCCAGCAACAATGGCTGGAAATGTCAGCTGGAGTTACACAGGCTGGAAAGAACCAGGGCTCCTTTATCCAAATGCCCCCCTCAACAGCCTTTTGTTTGTGCCATCCCAGCAGGAAGCCTAGCACATCACCCCAGAGCTGACAGACAGAGAGACAAAACTGACATCGCTTAGGGGCTGATTTGGTTTCTGCATTTTTTTCCTCTTTAAATTCTGTTTAATGGAAAGGAAGAAAAGACTCTGTTCCTTGGCTAGGAATCTCTCAGAGAGCTGTTCCCCCAAGAAGCAGGGCAGTACTGCAGACAGGTGAGGAGGTGATTTATTAAACTCATGCCTAGCCCATCAGTAAAGCAGCCTCTTCAGCTCCTGTCCCTGACAGCTGTCAGGAGCAGGAGCATTCCAGGATCCCCCACTGCTCCAGAGAAAGAAGAAGAAGAATCACAAAGCCCAAATCCCTCTCTGCACCCCTGGCAAAAAATGCAGGTATATTATCTCAACACTTCATGTCTGGCTGCAAAAATCTGGCCGCACAGATATGAATTACAGAATCACATCTGTGCAGGTCTCTACTAATTTTAGAGCCAGAAATTTTTCTTGCTAAAGGTCTTTCCCATACTTTTCCCACTGACTTAACATCAGACTATCCCTACTGATACCTGGCAGGACAAATGTGCCATCTGGCATCCTTTGAGGTGAGAAGTGCTACAGGAATGTGAGATGCAAGCCTGCTTCTTGAGTGGTATAAATCATCGTGTCCCTGACTTACACTTGGAAAAATGTGGCCTCAGTGCCTTCCTCTCCGTTCCTGACGGATGGATGCATCGGAGAAGGGCAGTCACATCTTCAGCTGCACAGGATCCTGTGAGGAGAAAGATGAATTTACTGCTGGAAATCACATTCTTCTCCTCTCTTCTCTCTTTTGTCTATTGTCTTCTATTTAATCATTCTTCTGCTTTATTTAGATACCTAAAGGGTCCTGTGATCTCCTTCCTCCTCCTGTTAATTTGTCAGAGGCTTTTGCCAGCCACGGAGAGAAGGTAATTCTTTGTCACTTCAGCTGCACAACACTTATCAAACTCACACTGGGAAAACCCCAAGCAAAGTAATTTCTGGGCAGGAGTGCAGCACGCTGTGCTATTGTAGAGGAAACACGAGATCCCTGTGTTCTCTCCCTGTTCCCCAGGAGCTGCTCAGCATCTGTTCAACCAAAGTTTGTTTCACAGGCCTTAGATCTGCAGAGAGGAAACTCCTGTTGCACGGCCTCAGCCAGGGCCAGTCTGTTTCTAATAATTCATTATTCATCTCCTCCCACGAGTTGCCCTTCCTAAAGATGGGCATCACTCCATGGCAAGGAAGCGCATGGCAAGGGGAAGTCAGACAAGACATACACTGAGTGTGTTTGTTCCTAGCTCTGCAGCTTGCATCTCAAGCCTTTTGTCCCCATTTTTAGTTATCAAATGAGAATGACCAGGCCTACAATAGGCACGGCCTAAACTGTGTGGTTAACAGGACAAGGGCAAATGCAGGTGGTGTCCAGCCCTTGTGCTGATCTCCGTGAGCCTGCCCTTATAGCTCCTGTTCATCTAGAAGGAGTTACACTGTACAGCCACAGTCACAAAGGCTGGAAGAGACACCTTGAAATATCATCTCATGCAGCTCCAAGCTTCAGTGATATCTAAACCCTCACTAGAAGAAAGACATTGAGGTGCTGGAGCACGTCCAGAGAAGGGCAATGGAGCTAGGAAAGGGTCTGGAGCACAGACATTATGAGGAGTGGTTGAGGGAATTGGGACTCTTTAGTCTGGAGAAAAGGAGGCTGCAGGGAGAACTTATTGCTCCTATAACTGCCTGAAAGGAGCTTGTAGCCAGGTGAGTGTTGGTCTCTTCTCCCAAGGAATAAGTGATAGGTTGGCAGGAAATGGCCTCAAGTTGCACCATGGGAGGTTTAGACTTGATATTGGAAAAAAATTCTTCATGGAAAGGCTGTCCAGCACTTGAACCACCTGCCCAGGGAAGCGGTGGAGTCACCATCACTGGAGGGATTTTGGAGACTTGTAGATGTGTTGCTTAGGGATATGCCTTAGTGTTGGAGTTGGCATTGCTTGGTTTATGGCCAGACTCGATGATTTTAAAGGTCTTTTCCCACCTAAATGTTTCTCTGATTCTATAAACCAGCCCTGTGACTCCAAAGAGGTCAGCTGGGGCTTGTTGATCTTTCAGCACTTGAAGTTTGCCTCCCTCTCCCTAAGCAATCTACACTGCTGTGTCATACTCCACTGCTTGTCATCTTCGCTCTACCCCACCTTTCAGCTTGGTCAATGTTTGAGTTCATATTTACCCCTTGATACTGTAACTGTAAGCAAACAGAAGCCCGGCAAACTAATAATAATTAATATCTTAAGAGTAAATGTGCAAAACAATCAAGAGCAACAGGACACTGACAGCTCCATAGAAAATAAGGACTCCTCTTGCTATTTAACTATGGGGGCCATTCTGTGTAACCTTAGGGTAAAGCCCTTTGTGAATCCAAGAGCAAATAACAGGCGCTTGGTTTTATAAAGTTTATGCAATATTCCCTAAATCACTTGGAAACTACCTTGCTGTGTTCCCTTCAGTTTATATTGAAAGGCAGTCATTGCTGAGAGCAACACGAGGAGCTGAGCCACAGCTCCACATGCTTTTCCAGTCAGGAGGTCTCTGAAACAAACAGAAAGTGGAGAGAGCAGTAAAAGGCAGTTAATCGCAAGAGAACTCAACCAGGATGGTGCCAACAGCCCTGCTCTTGCCTAGAAGTACATGGATACCTTTTTGTTCTCTGTTTCATCCAGGCACTGGTGGCTCCACCACAATGTCCTTGGAACCCTGATGGATGAAGGTTCTCAAGAAGTGCTGGGGAGGGTTAGGTTGGACATTAGCAAAAGGGTGATGGAGCATGGGAACAGCTCCCCAGGGAAGCAGCCACAGCACCAAGCCTGACCATATTCAAGAAGCATTTGGACATTGCCCTCAGACACACGGTGTGAATGTTGGGGTTGCCCTGTGCAGGGACAGGGGCTGGACTTGATGATCCTTGTGGGTCCCTTCCAACTCAGGACATTCTGTGATTCTATGAAGACCCAACGCTCCGTCAGCTCACAAGTCTAAGGTGAACCATTTGTTTCGCCACTGCCAAAGTATTTCACTGTTGCTTAGGAGGTCGATCTGTTAAAAACATTTGGCTACATCAAGTCCCCCACAAACACATTAAAATAACCTCACTCTTTCATGGATCAAAGTCCAGGTCCAATACAATTTGGCTTGAGAATTAGCTCCGTCTCACTCATATCTACAAAAATCTTTTCAACTCACATCTACAAACGTACTTTGTCTCTTTCTCTTTCAAGATAAATGGGTGGCATTTTAATTGTGGAATTTCCCATCATTTGCTATCTAATCTATCCAGGAAAAAAAAATTCCCCACTTGTGTTGTGGCTAGTCCTGGCTTCCCTGTTATCCTGTAAAACAACTCATTGCCTTGGTTCTGCAGCTGGATTGCAAGGCAGTTTTTCTAGAAGGCCAGTTCCTTCTGTTGTTTACTGTTCCCTGTAGAACGCTGTACTCGGCCAGCCTCTCCTTTCTCTCAATATCAGCATTTGACAAGGTCTGGCCTCACAACTTCAATTAAACCAGAAGACTCCAGTTCCATTTATGCATAAACAAACAGTGCACGCTTCACTAAAAAGGCTATTCCCTGTACCTACTCCAGGCGCAAGTTTATCAGTTTATCACCAGTTTTATTCACTGGGTTTGACTCAGACCACAGTCCAGGTGACCAAATTTTGTTTCAACCCTGGAGTTGACAAGTAGAATTGATTCATGGAGAAGAGATGAGGAAAACTGGCAAACAAGAGACCACCTTCACACCAACCCCTTCCAGGTGCTCCGAAACACAACTTTAAATAAGATACCTGTCAGTACTCTCAGCTAAATGACCTGAGGAGCACCCTCTCGGCACCCCATCCCCTTCCTTCTCCCAAACTAGCTGTATGCAGGCTATTTTGTGATATTTTGTGCTCACAAAGAAGGAAAGAGGACTGAGAACGAGACAGGCAGTTTGTACAGAATGCTGTCCTGTGGTAGGTTGGTTCAGAGAGAGAAAGAACCTTTGTAGGAAGAGGTTTCATCTCAGAGCTCTGCTATCCCCCCATGGGCTCACAGATCACTAGGTTGAGAGGACAAACCCTGCCATTACCACCACCACAATCTCTTACACCTCAGGACAGCGTAGTGTCTTTGGCTCCCAGATCCTTATCCCAAGTGTCTCCATGTGTGTTCCCCCACAGACATTGGAACAGTCCCTTTTTCACAGTCCCTGTGACTGCAGAGAGCAGGAAAAACCCCATCGTATTTCAATACATTAGCAAAAAGCTGTCTGCCTCGTCTCTTGCTGCAGAAAAGTGAGCAGGAACATCAACACCATCGTCATGGGCTTGTCACTACAAATATTACCAAACCGTCACGCACGATGCAGATGAATCCTGGGTACAGAATATCTATGTACAAACAAGAACAACCCACCCCTTACGAAGAAACCATTTCCCACAAAAGGCTACAGGAGGAGCTGGCACAAAGGGTGATGGGAGCCAGAGAGAGCAGGTGCTGCTCCTGCAACTCCATGAGATCCCACCCAGAGACACAGAATCACTCGGCTGCCAAGACAGACCTTTGTCATGAAGCAGAAAACCATGGAATGGAGGGGCCTCCCAAGACAGCATTCTGCTGCAAACCAGTATAAAGGTTGCAGGCACATCATCTTCTCTGCCTGTGCACACAGAGTTTAGGGATAAAGATGCCCCTCCCCACCAGTGCCAGCAGTGGAGCAGCTCCATCAGCAGCCTAGCAAGGATTAAGGGGCTTCTTGCAAACCTGGCAGCACCACTACCAAGATGACTGCTGAGTTGCAGGTGAAATAGCAACGTGTAAGAGGAGAGAGAGACCATCCTAATTTTTGTCTTCACAAGTTCTCTGCCTGCAGAACAGGAAACCACTTGCCAACACCACAGTTAGCATCTTCACAGCCATGCCTGCACTGTGTCCCAAGCAGAACACTGCAGTGGTGAATGCTTCCCAGAAGGCACTTCCTCAAGGTCAACACACAGGTCCAAGAGTCACTGGTGCAGGGATATCTTTTTATGGCTTTGATGACACAGGAATCCCTCCCTCCTGCAGAAAGTCACATTCTGAGATTAACACCAGATTTTCTCCCCTAGTTCTGCTCTCCAGTGTGGATATTCATCTGTGAGAACACAGACAGGGAAAAAAGAAAGGCTTGGGAAAAGAGTCCCTTGCAGATTCTGGAGGCAGCACAAACAACTGCTGTATCTTCCGTTTGCCTGAATGGTGAGTTAAACCAAACAGCCAAACAGCAAATGTTCCACCTCAATGGTGCTGACAGGAGCTAAAAAATACCAACAAAGGAGGGGTGTAGGACAGTGTGTGATTTCCTTTGGACACTTTAGGGAACCATCTCATGAACCCAAATCCACCCGCAGCACTGCCAGTTTAACAGTGCAGTTGCAGGGTTGTTGAACCTCTCATGGTCTACAAACAACATGAGAGTAAAGGACTGAGGCCCGACACTCTTGGGTGTTTATGGGCAGCTGGAAAACAGCTGGAAGATAAAATCCCCCCCTAAAACCAAGTTTTCAGAATGTCTCTGCCTCTATCTCAGGGTCACTGTGTTCATACATGGTAGTACTCCCCTTCTCCACTAACGTCATGCAGCTCTTTCCTACCACAAGGGCAGTGAATGAGATGCAGAAATCCTTGATTGCACGACAAAGGACCACGGCCCAAACAGGAGAAAGAATCAAAAATTCCCAACCTACAATTTTCCTGCAGCACTGCCCAAAATAAAGTCTTCACACTCATGGCAAAAGTCAAACTTCACCACTACAAGGCTGATGTAAAGTGTCTGGGTGTGAAAATTTCAGCATAGTCTGTACAGAGAAAAGCTGGGATTTCTATTTTCTCCAGCCGGTTCCCACTGCTCTTTGTACTGCTAAAAGGCAGGTAACACCCTGTGTAATTCACCCAATTGCTTCACATCACAGTGGAAAAACAAACAAAACAAAGACCATGGAAGAGGAACAGACATCATCTACCCAGGCAATCAAAACTGAATTGCACAAACACACACACAGATACCTTTTAACAAAAAGCCAAAACAAACAAAGTTCAAGGATCAACAGGTTTGAGTCTCTCTCCACTCTGACCACACACAGACCACATCTTAAAAGCTCCATAAGCTGTAACTCCTTCATTTCATAAAAGAAATAGTTCTGACATTCAAGACAAACGTTCAATGCTGGGACAAGCCTAGGCAGTCAGTCATTCCACCTCCCTGCAAATCTGTTTCCCCAGGCTGCCCTGGGTTATCCATTCAGTCCCATTTTCAGCAAGTTCCTCTTCCCCCAAAAGGTCACAGTCATGTCCATTAGCTACTGGGCTATAATGTTCCTCCTCCAAAATGAACCAGTTAGATTTTCAAACAGTCCTTGCTGACATGCACAGACACACTCACACAAACAGAGTGGCAGCAAATGGGAATTCAGGGTGACAGGAAGGATTTGAAGACCCCGTGCTTCAATGAGGAACCACAACCCTGAGCCCAAACAGCTTACGATGAGAGATCAAGCCGTGAACGTGATGCTGTTATCCACCTGAAGTCAGGGCTCGCTGCATGTATGAATCCTTGGCATCTTCAAAACGAGATGCTATCTCTTCTGAGCTCTGCTTTCCCCTCACGTGTGTACCAGCTGATCTCCAGACCCCAGTCAGCCCCTCTCATGTCTGCACCCTACACATCAGCCTTTGATTAGCTCAGACACGGCTGCTCAGGCACAAGGGCAGCAACAAAAGTGAGTGACACAGACAGCAATGCTCCGTGCTGAGCCAGTGCCATCACACAAGGGTGTTTTACCTGTGCTCCACAGACTAGCAAGGGCAGTCAGAAACATCTACTGCCAGCAGACTGCTGTTTTCCCTGCCAAGTCCTCTGCTACCAGAGTTAAGAGTATCTGGAAACTGAAAGTAGCTGGCAGCCAGTCTTGTGATGCTGAAAGGCATTACAAATCTGAAGTATCACCTTTCATAGAAGTTACTGAACCAGTATGGCCATCTTTACTTACTACAAAAGAAACACTTTCACCACTTCCTTTCCCACCCTCCCATTTCCTTAAAGCCAGCACCTTGAGTTTGGTTAATTTCTGCTTCCATCAATTAGCAGAAGCAGAATTTCAACAAGTGAGTCACAGGCAAAACACTGTATCACACCACATGGGCTACTACTCTTTGTTTCCTTTCCAATAAAAGGCTGTGACCGTGTTGACAAGGAAGACAAATTACAGAGGCAATGATCCACAAAGTCCTCTCCTTCACAAGGGTCACAGTTATATCTTTAAGACAAGAGTTATAAAACAATATAATAAAAACTTACAAGGGCATTAGAACAATGCCAAATAAGTCACAATTACCTACTTCAGATCTTATCCGACACTATGGGAGCAGACACTATGGCAAGGCAAACAAAATTCAGCCTCAAGTCCTGGCCTCTGGGAAGGTGGTTTCCTTCAAGGAATGTGTGTTCTCTTCCCCACGATGAAGTATAACCACAGACTCAGGAAACAAGCTTTTCCTCCAGCAGCTCTTAGCAAGGTTCTGCGAGGTTCCCACAGGTGAAACAGCTCAGCTCTTGGGGGCTGGCAGATTGAGGGAAGTTCTAAATCAGACTTTTCAGAAAAATTCTGGTCTTGACCAGAAGGAATTACTCAGAAAACATGAGTTTTCCCATCTAGGATCAGTCTCAGGAATGCTAGCTAACAGGTAGATCACAGCATACAGGATTTGTGAAAGATTTGCTAAGGAGAAAAGGACTGTGGATACCCTTCTCCATTCTCTCTGAAGCAGAGCAACCTTGGTCTTCAGCTGGAGCTAAGCAGGATCTGTCTGCTGTTTGGATAAAACAACAGCACCATCCAGTGGATAAAAAGTACTCGCTTTTCCTCTCCCACCATCCCACATTTATCTACATTAAACTACAGAAAACGCCATATATAAACTTCCTTCCAATTCTGAGTGCTTTAGTGTTTCGTTTACCTTCACCTTGGGTTAAGAAGGGGCGATGTGTCGGGAGAGTGGTGACAAACAGCTCTGAAGCAATCGTCCCACCTACTGCCAGACGTCGGCAGCAGTGTCTCCAAGTGTCACCCTTCCTTGCACCAGAGCTGCAATGTTTTCATTGCTCTAGAGGCAGAAAAACGGACCCCAAGGGAGGTAATGCCTCACCCTTGGGTTTTACCATTGGAAACACCCTCACGGCCAGGCATGCTCCCGTGAGTCCACATGGGACCATATGGAGAAGACACGCAGCTTCCCTGTTTGCCACTGCCGGTTTTGGAGATGGGTGGAGCCTGCTTAGGATTCACCAGGACAATGTTTGTTGCTGTTTCTTTTTCGACAGCAGCATCCCTACAAAATTTGTCTTAATGTGTGATAATCCACACAGTAGGTTTGGCAATACCCCCGCATGGAAAATAAAATCGATCATCCCCCTTCTCTGAGACCAACAAAAATGAAACAAACCACGTAATATCTACTCTTTTTTTAGTTTATTGTTCCCCATATAATTCAGAGTTTAAAAAGGCAGCCATGCACAGCACTCCCAGCAGCTGATCACACCATGGCTCGCTTGCTACACGTACACATCTCAATGACTGCATTCCAAACCTACTTTGGGAATTAAGAATGCATTCCAGACAAGAGATATTTCCCTTTAGAAAAAGGAGAGTATTGCAGCTATCCAGAGCTATTGGTTGGGATCGAGGGATCAGTTGTGTTTGATGTGCAATAAATCTATTCAAAGTTTAAAAGAAAACCACAAGAACTTCCAGGTTTTGCTCTGTTCCTGTCCTAGTAGGAAGCCAGATTCAAATCCACAGTACTAGCACTCCACCCTCACCTCCTGAGCTCATCTTTAGAATTCTTACCATCTAGTGCTGCTTCCCTAACTCAGTCTGAACATGTACTCATAGATCAGAATCTCTTCTGCTTCAGTTGGCATTCAGAGAGGACTCAGAGGAAAAATCACATTCCTGGAAGATGCAAAAATCCCTAGAAACATCTTTGTGAGAAAAGTTTTAGTCACGTTATAGAGAAAGGAGAATCAAAGGGCCACTCACTCACTTCCCACAAACAGAGGGCAGCACACACCACTGCGTGTTTGCCACCACCCCGGAGGATAGGCTGGCCACAACTTCCAGTGTAGGCACCGCGGAGTGAACGGGCTTGGTGTGTGAGAGGGTGGCCGTGGGCTGCCATGCACGGAGAGTCGTCCGGAATGAGAGAGCCCTCCACCCGCACAGCCCATAGAGCCCGCACAGCCCCCTCCACCCGCACAGCCCATAGAGCCCGCACAGCCCATAGAGCCCGCTCAGCCCGCTCAGCCCGCACAGCCCGCTCAGCCCGCACAGCCCATACAGCCCGCTCAGCCCGCTCAGCCCGCTCAGCCCGCTCAGCCCGCACAGCCCGCACAGCCCGCACAGCCCGCACAGCTCGCACAGCCCATACAGCCCGCACAGCCCGCACAGCCCGCACAGCCCGCACAGCCCGCACAGCCCGCTCAGCTCGCACAGCCCGCTCAGCTCGCACAGCCCGCACAGCCCGCTCAGCCCGCACAGCCCGCTCAGCCCGCTCAGCCCGCTCAGCCCGCTCAGCCCGCACAGCCCGCTCAGCCCGCACAGCCCGCTCAGCCCGCTCAGCCCGCACAGCCCGCTCAGCCCGCACAGCCCGCTCAGCCCGCACAGCCCGCTCAGCCCGCACAGCCCATACAGCCCGCACAGCCCGCACAGCCCGCACAGCCCGCTCAGCCCGCTCAGCCCGCTCAGCTCGCACAGCCCATACAGCCCGCACAGCCCGCACAGCCCATACAGCCCGCACAGCCCATACAGCCCGCACAGCCCATACAGCCCGCACAGCCCATACAGCCCGCACAGCCCGCACAGCCCCCTTCATCTCCCTCCGTCCCCACAGCCCCCTTCGGCTCCCTCAGCACCCCCTCCGCCCGTTCCCCGCACAGCTCCCTCCGCCCCCCCAGCCCCGCCCCGTTGCGGTGGCGCGCGGGGGGAGCAGCCCCTCCCCGCGGCGGTTACGGCGTCCGGGAAGGCTCAGCCGAGGGGCCTCTCGCGTTACCGTACGGGTGCCGAGGGGGGACACGTGGGTGCGGTCGGGCGCGGCGCGCGGCTCGGCGGTGCAGGCAGCGCCGTGTGCGCGGGCTCAGGTCGCCTTCCGCCACGGCCGTGGGCACGGGCTGCTGCTCCAGCCACGGGAGCGATCCCGGGGAGCGGGCATAGCCAGACGGGAGCTGCTCACAGTATCACAGTGTCACAAGGTTGGAAAGGACCTCCGAGATCATCAAGTCCAACCTATAACCCAACACCAACACCAGCCCATCATCTAAACCATGGCACTCAGTGCCTCATCCAGTCTCCCCTTAAGCACCTCCAGGGTCGGTGACTCCACCCCCTCCCTGGGCAGCCCATTCCAATGGCCAATCACCCTTTCAGTGAAGAACTTTTCCTCACATCAAGTCCAAACTTTCCCTGATGAAGCTTAAGTCCATGCCCTCCAGTTCTGTCCCTGGTCACCTGAGAGAAGAGACCAACCCCTGCCCGACTACAGCCTCCTTTTAGGGAGTTGTAGAGAGCAATGAGGTCTCCCCTGAGCCTCCTCTTCTCCAGGCTAAACAGCCCCAACTCCCTCAGTCGCTCCTCATAGGGCTTGTGCTCCAGCCCCTTCACCATCTTCGTTGCCCTCCTCTGGACACACTCCAGCATCTCAACATCTTTCCCAAACTGGGGGGCCCAGAACTGTACACAATATTCAAGATGAGGCCTGACCAGTGCTGAGTACAGGGGGACGATAACTCCAGCCACAGGAGCGATCCTGGGGAGCAGGCATAGCCAGACAGGAGCTGCTCCAGCCACAGGGGCTACGCGAGGGGAGCTCATTCCCTCGGGTCCTGTCATTGCTATCCAGGGGGAAGAGCTCAGCGCTTTTCCTCCTTCTCCCCTTTTGAGGAAGCTGTAAACTGCGATGAAGTCTCCTCTCAGTCTCCTGCAGACCAAGTGACTTCAGCAGCTCTTCATACGACTTCCCCTCTAAACCTTAGAGGACAATACCTAGAAGGGGAGAAACTGCCATAGCGTTTACTCTATAAATATACAGAGGGACCTGGACAGGCTGGATTGATGGGCCAAGGCCCACAAGATGGGGTTCAACAAGGCTCAGTGCTGGGTCCTGCACTTGGGCCACAACAAGCCCATGCAATTCTTCAGGCTTGGGGAAGAGCGACTGGAAAACTGCCCCGGTGGAAAAGGACCTGGGGATGCTGATCAACAGCAGTTGAACATGAGCCAGCAGTGGCCCAGGTGGCCAAGGAGGCTAACGGCATCCTGGCTTGGATCAGCCATGGTGTGGCCAGCAGGAGCAGGGAAGGGATTGTCCCCCTGGACTCAGGGCTGTTGACTCCACACCTTGAATCCTGTGTTCAGTTTTGGGCCTCCCACTGCAAGAAGAACATTGAGGGGCTGGAGCGCATCCAGAGAAGGGGAATGAAGCTGGGGAAGGGGCTGGAGACCAGGGGTTCTGGGAGCAGCTGAGGGACCTGGAGCTGTTTAGTGTGTAGAAGAGGAGGCTGAGGGGACATCTCATCGCTCTCTGCAGCTCCCTGAAAGGAGGTTGTGGTGAGCTGGGAGTTGCTCTCTTCTCCCAAGTAACAAGGGGTAAGACGAGAGGAAATGGCCTCAAGCTGCACCAGAGAAGGTTTAGATTGGATATAAGGAAATACTACTTCACAGAAATTGGTTGCTCAGCATTGGAACAGGCAGCCCGGGGAAGTGGTGGAGTCAACAGCCCTGGAGGTATTTTGGAGATGTTTAGATGTGGTGCTTAGGGACATGGTTTAGTGGTGGAGTTGGCAGCATTGGGTTAATGGTTGTACTCGATGGTCTCAAATGTCTTTTTCACCCAAAACAATTCTCTGATTCTGTGAAACATTGATGAGCCTGGAGGGAAAAGGAACTGAGAAGCTGGTCAGCCCAGCCATGCAGTGTCCCATTGCTGCAGGCCACAGTGGCTTCTGAAGGCACCTCCCCACTGCCCCCCATTAGACATATCTGCTGGGCTCCTCTTCATTACAGACCTGCACTGCACGCAGAGAAAATGTGCCTTTGAAAACCCACGAGTTTGCATCTCTCCTTCCCTTTGTTTCAGCTCTTGGACAAAGGCTTTTTGACTTACCTTTATTTCTTTCTTAACTTCAGGCCTTGTAAATGACAGGTCTTTAACCACTGTCCTGTAATCAACAGCACCATAACATTTCGGTGACACAGCCTGAGTTGGTATGGGCAAGACAGGTTTGATGTCAGCTAATCCTTCACATTCAATGTTATCATTGCTGGCATAATGTGAAACAGGGAAGTTTGAGGAATTCTGTTTTTTCCAGAAATGTTCCTATTCAGAGAAGGCTCAAATGCAAAAGAATAAATACAGAAATATTTTGGAAATGTTCTGTAAAGTCTACAAGACAAACACTAAAAATCAACTAAATCTTACCTCTCTTTTACCTCCTTTCAAGAAGAGCTTTGGAAAAGATCCTGCTTTCAGTTTAGAACTAGGGAGAGATCCCACATGCAAATTTCCCGTTTCTTCCCAGTTTGACAAAGAAAATTGTGGCCTAGGGACAGAGCAAGCTGGCAGCCTGTGTGATGTTTCACATCATGAGACTCCTTTCCTCACTGAATTCCTTCATGTTGAATAAAAGGAGGCAATTTTTCAGACATTAAATTTAGATTAAGTCATGACTTGAGAGTAAAGCCAGCTTGATTTCATAACAAGTGTGCCTTCACCTAAGTGAAAACAATTAGAAGATAAAATCATTCTTAGAAATCAAATAGTTCAGTGTAGTGGGAAACAGTGAGCAGATAATGAGATATTTGGTTTCTCAGACTCAAAAGGATTACAGAAAATAAAGCAAACCTAATCTTTTAAGAGATCATTCCCTAAAACTGGGTCAGAAAATGTTGCTTCCCTTTGTTGGCAGTTATTAAAACTGAGAAAATCCTTCCTGATAATAAAGTATTTAACAGGATTCATAGATGAGGGAGATGATACACCAGAAGGCATTCAGTTAAAATTAGGAATGCTCATTGATTTACTCATCAAAACCACCAAAGTTTGGTCAAATATATGCAAAATACTTAATAAACCCACAGAGCTTTCCGAAGTATGTAGTTTCCCCACATAATTTTTTATTTTAGGAGGATTAGAATGGACACAATAATTCTTGTAAAAATGTCAACCACCTTTTGTACTACTGTTACCAGTGTCAAGAGGCGAAGAGATGTTTGTGTTTCCAGGCTGAAGTTAACTGCTGCTTTCTCAGGTGTGAAGATGAGCTCAGCGGTGTCAGCCGGAACCAGCTCGGATTTGTTTCAGAAAGCCAGCATGAAGGAGGATGAAGTTTTCCCTCCAAGGAGATGAGAACAGCAACTCACTTGTAATCAGCATACTAATGCCTTGGCTTTGACTATTCATTTTCTGAGTGTGGGACCGGAAGCCTCTCTGCTTAGAGAGGTCTATATCCTTGGAGTTTTCAAGGCTTGGCAGGATAAAACCCTGAGTAACCTGGCTTGATCTCATAGCTAATGCTGCTTTGAGCAGGAGGACTACAGACCTCCTTCAGTCTCTTCCAACCTCAATTATTCTATTAATTTTATCTGTTCTACATCTATCATCTTTGGCTTTCTTCAGATATCAATCTGATAAAGACTAGGTTTGAAAGTTTATTTTTCTAAAGTGTGACCAGAAAAAAAGTTGTGAGTTTAGCTACTTTGTCTGACTGAGATATATGATCCGGTCAGAAAGAGGTAAAAAATCTCTGAATGAGATAAAAATATCACAGTAATTCTTCAAGGAAAACTGATTAAAAGTGTGAGAAGTCGTAAGTCTTTTGGAATATTTAGCACAGGTCTATATATGTTTGCAAAACAAACTGAAACTGCAGAATAACTACTGAAACATATTTATAGCTCTACAGTCTCCAGTGTGCTGCATAATAAGGGCCAAGATGACTTTTGGGCATAGTCTCCACTGGCTGCAGGGTTATATATCGTACAGTCTAAGCTGCTCCTTCATGTCTCCTTCAGACATCTCTCCGAATGTGTCACTTTTTTCCTTCATGAGCCTGAAGATGGCAGCCAGCTGCTCTCTCTGAACCCTGTCAAGAAGAAAAGGAGAGGTAGGAGTAGCCCATCCCTGGAAGGCACTTTGAGCAAAAACACTGTGGTCAGGGAAAACATGAAGCCAAACGTGGGTCACTTTACAAGCCTTACTGGCTGCAGGAAATCTGCCCATGTGAGATGAGAAAGAGAGAGCCTCTGGTTCTCCTTTCTCCACCTTCCCATCTATTCAATCACGCTGCGTGTCTCTCTGCAGTCCTTCAAAATGTAGGTAAAACAGACTGCTTTAAAGACAGCTTTGGAGTTTCTTAGGACTTATCTACACCCAAAGTTTCAGCATAACTCAATAAGTGGAATTTCATAAGACCAACATGTCCCAGTTTAGCAAACTCCATAATAAAACTGGATTAAGCTTCATCAGCACCATATCCTTTCATTCTGTAAGGAGAGTATGTAGACATAGGGTAACTCAGGAATAGCTACTAAATTTTAAGTGTATACCTTACCTTATGACTAGAGACTAGACCACCTTCCAGTGTGGACATGACTTTAATCAGCCACTGGAAGAAAAGATAGCTAAAAACCTGCTTTGATTCGAGTGTTCATTTGCCAGTGTCAAATGGTGAGATGGACTCAGGTGGCCAGTCCAGCCACAAGGTGATCCTTGTGTGGGCAGAGGCTGAGCACCAGAACACCCAGCTCAGATCCCATCCCAGAAAGTCCCATATTAGATGATTAACACCCTTCTTGCCATAACAGATGATATCCTGATTTTTCCCTAACCTGAAGCAGTTAACCTTTGCTGTTTGTCCTGCAGAACGAAGACTGGTGTCTGTCACAGGGCTTTATCTGAGGAAGCTTTATAGGAGGGCTTATACTGGTCATACATCTACTGATCATCACTCAGGGATACAGAAGGGTGGGCAGCACAGGAGTGTCATTTTTTCACAAGTAGCTCATGAACTGATGCAACTGTCTACAAAATCCTCGTTTAGGGCAAAATGAATTGTGTGCCTTGGCTGCAGTCAGGGCTGGCTCTGGGCTGGTTCGTTCTCACTGCTGGACTCCTACCTGGTTGGGATCTGACTGCAGTGATGCCTAGTGCATCTCATACCTGACTCCCCTGTATGAGATTAAAAGAACCAGTGAGATTGTGGTGATCTTTGTCTGTAAGAAGGGAGAAGCAGTTTCTGCTGATTCAAAGCTCATTTTGCCCCTGCATGACTGTGGGACCAGAAGCTCACAGCACGGATCTGCCACAATCCCAGCTGCTCCTGCTTATTTAGCACCTTTAGACCCACTCTGGGCTAGAAAAACAGACTCTGGCTTTTACTTCCACATTGTCACGCTGTCAAGAGCCCTTTGTCCCCATCACAGCCAGTTTTCTGCATAGGGCTTTAATACACTGTAATGAATCCATTTAAATGCACACCATTAGTTAATGGGGACAAGTCCTGTGTGGATGAGGTATGAACTGTTCCAATAACTGGAGGGGTAGAAATTCCTATTGACAGGCAAAGCCAGGATACCACCTTTGCTTGAGAGAAAGGAGGAGAGCATAGACACAGCACAAGCAACCACATCCCAAAGAAGATCGATGGAAGGAGACTGTCATGAACGAGCAGAGGAGCCTTTGTGAGCCCAAAGAGCAGGCTGTCCTCCCAGCACCATTGCAGCAGGCAGGGCAGGGGAAAAAAACAGAGCAGACCTGGCAAAACCAAGTTCATTTGCCAATTCTTTCCTATTGCAATTAAAATGTGATTGTCCTAAGGCCAAACATATCCTGGTGATGATGTGGGATCTTTTGGTTACGAAAGCCCTGGCCACAGACTGTGAAGTGCCTGGATTTCTCTGTCTCCTCTGTAATTTTTGAGCTCGCACAAATAACATCCAACTGCCCTTTCCGGATGAGAGGAAGGGAAGCACAGTTATCAGCTATCAATATTTTATTTTAGATCACCGCTGGGCATCAGAGGGCACATTTCCAGCCTGGTGAGGAGAAATTCAATACACAGCTTTGCCTCACGTGTCTGAAATTCATGCCAACTGGGAGTGCTCCACACAGGTCTGCATCCCTCGCTTGTAATTTCACAGACATTAGCACTGCTGAAACCTCCCCAAAGGCTCCTTTCCTTGTCTCCAAAGCTCCAAAATCAAGATCACAGACAATATTCACTCTATTTCTTTTAAGCGCAACATCAATGCGTTTGTCCTTAGCTTTAGATGTCATGACTGTGCATTTGAAAACAGAAATAAAAAAAGAGCTGTGACTGCTGTTACTTCTTTAGGCTACATAATGTACAAGGAAGGGAGAGCAAAACAAAGATAAAGAAAGAAAACAGCCTGGGAAGGAAGAGTAAGGCATCAAAAACATGAAACTGATTTTAAAGAGGAGCTTCTCTTATCAAAGGCAACCTTGCAAAACAACTTTGTAGTGCTCCAGGTTGGGTTTTTTTTTATGATTTCAGATCAAACCTACCCCATTCACAAGTAAAATCATTCTCTCTTCTCGTAAGTGTTGTCCTCAAAACTCCTTGGATTCAGGAGGTCAAACAGGATTTTACTTATTGCTGACAAAATAGATTAATTAAGGATTTTCAAAGCAGCCTAATTCTTCTTGATAGGCAATTGAATTTGCATACTTAACTCCCTTAGGCTCTTTTTAGACGTTTCAGTCCAAGGCTGATCAACTGCAGGTCAGTGAGCCGTAGGTTTATTAAAGGAGATCTCCTTTTCAGGGACTGCAAGGCACCCGTGCGCACAGCAGCCCAGATCCTGGGCAGAGCTCTGCATTGGGAATTGCTCCACAGCCAAACAAGACCAGGATCCTGCTGCAACTGTGTGTTGCTGCAGCAGAAATAAGGGACAATCCCTGACTTCCACCACTAGTCTGACTCTGTTGTTGAGGAAGGCTGTGGAATCATTTATAGGGTAAAAGGCACAGGAGGGCAGAATGCACCTCTAACCTAAAATCCACATTTTCAACACAAATCTCTTGGGAAAGAAGTTACAAGGGAGAACAAGCACAACCCAAATAAACTATTCAAAGGTTTATTGGACCAAACAAAGGCAATTTTTACAGATTCAAGCCACTAGAATTACAGTCCTTTGTATAAGAGCCACCACCAGATACAAAACAAACAAACAAAACAAACAAAAGTAAAAAACACCCAGACAGCCATTTGAGTTGAAGAAATAGTTTGACTCACTGCCACTAGCAAAAATCTGGCCTCAGCTATAGCCTTTGCTCGATGTACATATTGCCATGTAACTTACACATAATGTATATAAGGCATTCTTTGCATAGTTGGGTGCTTGGGACACAGTCAGCCAGCCAGCACCGAGGGGAGACAGCGCCTGTGCCAGGGGGATGCTGAAGCAGAGGGTCCAGATGTGCCTAAATTCATATGCAAACCCCTGAACACGCTTGCAGTTGTTGGCTGGGATGGGGCAGCCCAGCCTCTTCTAAAGCTGAAGCCTCCTGCTGTTCTTTAAATGAGCCCTTTTATTAAGAGTTGGCCAACCTCAGGTGCTGCAAAGGACAACTGTGTACAAGGTTTCAAGTATTGCCTGCATAGGAATTAAAAAGGGAGCAAAGAGAAAGCAGCCTGTTTGGGTTTTGATATGTTTGCAGCCTTAGCCAAGAGGCTGTTGTCCTGCAGTGTGAGAAACTTTGAAGGACACATCCCCACCCAGCCTGGTGTTTCTACATCAGTAGAGGACTCAGGTCCTCTTCTCACTCTCACAAATCAGCTGGGTTTGGTTTGAAACCTGCTATGTCTGTAGCAGGTACGTGAGCCCAGGTGAATTCATCTTTTATGTGACAGAGCTGAGGAGCAACACTGAGCTGTGGCTCCACTGGACAAGCCACAGGGCTAGCAAGAAGAGAGGGCGCTGGAACAGCAAGCAGGCAGAGGAATGGGGAGGGTATCTCTTCCAGGACCCCCACTATCTCATCCTGAGCCTTGATGCCATAGCTACCTCCTTGGGTCTCTCCTCTTGGGAACTGGAGTAGGGAAAAGTGAGAATCCAGATATTAACAACAGCAGCCAAAGTGTGGTCTTGTGAAACTCCACCACAAGCAAAACAGCTAAACTATCCATCTTCATCACTTCTCGAGCCTTCTGTCTACCTACAGCATCAGCTCTCTGCTAAAATAACTACAGTAGCAAGATTTGATTCAGTCCAGCCACCATCTGACAGCCCTCGCTTGGACCCCACTTTGTCCCTCCACCCCTCAGAATAAAGCAGCGTAGTACATTTGAAATTACAGGCAGTTCCCACCCCTCAGCACAAAAGAGGAGTTTGACCCCAAGAAGAAACAACTTGACAGTCTGGTACAAGGTCCAGGTTGATCTGGGAGAAGAGCTATGGTTTCCCCATCCCAGTAAAGGAACTGATACATCGCAGGCCTGATACATGGTGATGGACACAACTAATAGACTTGGGTTCTGTTTGGGGGGAGAGGGAGGAAGGTTCATCCCAGCCCTCCAAACACAACTCAAGTTGCTGCTTGGGCCCAGCCCCAGTCCATAGAGCTACACAACAGGATCTCCTCAAACTTGATACCACAGGATTTTCTGAACAACTCAACTTCAGACCAAGAGGGGATCCCAAGTTTTGAGGGTTTATGGATTTCTCTTATGAGTGTGTTTGGTTGGTTTTGGTATTTCTTTCAAGCCTTTAAGGATGCCAAGGGATGCCTTTAGGAGGAGGCTAGGGACAACTTCATATAGTCTTCAGTTCTGCAAAGAGAAACAGGGAGAGAAGAGAAATCATTTCAGTCATTTCACCCCTCAGGTTGGTTCATTATTATTCACATAAACGAGCAGGGGGCACACTCAGGGTGTGTGTGTGGGAAGGCAAGGCAACTTCCCACCTCAGGGTAGAACGAGCCACTGTTGGCAAACCTCTCACCTCTAAAGAGGCAGCACTTTGCTTCATCAACTGCAGCAGGATAGTGGAAAACCCATCAGAAGCGTAAATCCTCTCCTCTGGCACCAATCTAAGTAACAACCCTTCTGACCTGCTGATGAGAGCTGGGGAAGCCCAGCTAATTGGAAGCCTTCATTAGCTCCAGGGGTTACCACCTGACTGTGCTGTGCAGAGCCTCCCTGGGCTGCCGGCAGCCTTGTGCAGCCCAGATTCCTCTTCCCACCTGCAGCCAGATGAGCTGGGAACAAGCACCAGTTTCACAGGGCAGTGTCTCTGAACAGGTCAACATTTCTTGATCTTCCTACAGATAGGGCTGTTCAAGGGAAGGAGGCAAAAAAAACCCCAGACTCTGCAGGTCACACGACTTCCTTTTAATGGAAAGCTCTCACAGTATCCCAGGGAAGAAGAGTGGGATGATTAGATGTATTTTATGGGTGAGGACATCCAGGCACTCCCTGAGGTCCTGCAGTGTGTTTTTAGGAGAGCCACAGCTAAAGAATGTGGTCTCTTGTTCTCAGCTTGAACCTTTCAGACACTGCCCTTACTGCCCCAGCATCTCCCATGGCCTAACCATCCACAGCAGGAAACACCTGGCAGTAGGCTGGGCAGCTGCTCATGGACACCGAGACCTGCACCGAGTAGAGGGAAGCTACAACACGTTACCTGAGCACTTAGAAACACACACAGATGCCCCCCAGCCTAATTCCTCCTGAGTTCAGTGATGTCCATAACACCTGAACCCGTGTGAAGTCCACTACTCCTGCCAGCCACAGCACGAAGGCAAGTCACAGCCTCACTTCTTCCTTATTCTTCTGCCTTCTCCAGCAGCCTCTCAAGTGACCCGGATCCCGATGGGAGATGCAGGGTGAAGCATCACATGGGACCGGGGTTACTCAAGCAATGCTGCGGAGGCTCAGTAGCTGGCCCATTAGGACAAAGAAAGGAAATGCTCTGGAGTGGATAATCGCTCTGCGGGATTCACGGTGCTGAGGATCGGATCATCCCGCTCAAGTCACGCAAGCATAATCAGATTTCATGCGTGAGGGCATAAGCTTGTTGCCACAGGGGTCCATAAGGAGAGGTCCCCTCCAGGATGCTGCAGTTGGAGCGGGGAGGGACAGAAGATGTCAGGATGAGGCTCAGCTGCAGCCCCTCACAGGGATACTCACCTCTAGGACAGGGCCAGGCCTACAGCTGGGGTGAGAAGATCTTAAATCGAGCATGAACTTAACGGACAATGTCCATCAGAGCCATAAATTCCCCATCTGCACAACAGGGACACCCCTTTCTGCTCCTGGAGCAAGCTGTGAGGGGGATTGGACTAAAGAGCATGAGGCAGTCCATCACTGGGAATATCAGGGCCATATAACCCCCCAGGCTGAGAAGCTCTGGCGTTGTTGCCATGGAGCCTGAAAGACTTAATTAGCTTGGGATGGAGGCTGAGAGCTTTGAATCACTGCTTGTCCTTGGTTCTTCCTTCCTTTCCATGCAATTTAGATGATGATATCAACATGATCAGCGTGCTTTACCCCAGCAGCACATCAATCAAAACAGGCCAGGGTCTTCTTTTCCTGGAAGCCCGCACCCTTTCTTCACGTATAGATTATCCAAGTATCTCTGCTCTGGTTCAAGCTGAGGGCCAAGTTATCTGTATGATTTATCAGCTGGACATGATTCCATGTATGGAACAGCTGGAGAACAAGAAGCTCAGACAAGAGCAGGCTCTGAGTTATGAGGGAGGCTCAGGCAGTCAAGAATCTGAGTGTCCTTCTGGTGGCCTCAGAAGCATTCCCCTCACTCCAATTCAGCCACGGCATTGGCACAAGGCTTCTTGCCTTTGAGAGCAGACTGACACACAGGGTGGGGTGGTGGCATTCCCAGGCACTGTTTATCCTTCTTGTGTGCCAAATCCATAGCAGGTCAGGAAATCCTGTAGCCCATCCACAAACCATAGCTTTCCAAAGGAGTCTGGACACACTCTAAGAAGATCCCAGAGCATCTTGCTGTAACCACCTCTGGTAATTGTTTTGCCCTTTTCAGGAACAGTTTAACTTCAAAACCTGATTTTCTGAAGCTAGGGTATTCCCAGGACCTTCCCCTGGCAGAAGGAGAAGGTACTCAGCTTGTTGGGACCATCAGTCCTCTGGTCTGAAATCCTGGAAAGCGGGGCCGATTGCAATCCGGCTCCAGACTCTTCTCACTCCAGACAGGCTAGGACTGACCCTTGAGGATAAAGAGCAGTGAAGAAAGGCCCTGGGCAGACTTGGCTATGGGTAGTCAAGCTCTCGCCAAGCAGTTCCCTCCCATCTCACTGCTGGGAATTGTCTCATCACCACCGTTTCCCATTTCTTTACCACAGGGACAGCTACCATCTCCTTTCTGGTAGTCACCATAACCCAGTCTGGTCCAGGATCAGGGTATCGCAGGGAGAATAAGAGGAATGCTAAACCTAAGCTTTCCCAATGGTCACTAAAGTGAGGGCCAGTTGCTTCAGCTGAAAGGTAGAACACAGAGAGAGGACTGAAATGCAGAACAGGGAGAGACAGTCGGTGCTTCACAAAGAGACTGAGAGGTACCAAGGGGAGCTGCTATCAACACAAATCTGAAATTCCTCCAGTGGGACAGAAAAGTTGAAAGATGCCCTCAGGAAATACCTGCTGCTCCTCAGAAAAGCAGTGGAGGCTGCTGGCGGCTGTATGACCAGGGAGCACAAGTCCACTGCCTTTTGGATAGGGGCTGGCAAGGAGTCAGTGGGGTCGGGGACTGCATCACCCTGAGTGGACTTTAGAATCATAGAATCACCTGGTTGGAAAAGACCTTTGAGATCATCAAGTCCAACCGTACCCGTCCACTACTAAACCACATCCCTGAGTACTTCATCTACCAGTCTTTTAAATACCTCCAGGGATGGACATAGAATCACAGAATCACTTGGATGGAAAAGACCTTTGAGATCATTGTCCACTGGTGCTTCAAGGCAGAAGCCTCCCGTGTTTCCCGGCTGCAGCAACGAGAGCCAAAAAGGCCAGAGTGGAGCCAGGAAGGTGGATCAGACTCCTGGCCAGCTCAGCCAAGAGGACACAATTGCCTCTTTCAGTCATGTGCCCATCCCTTGCAACACTAGTGAACCCCTGGCCAACACCACAGCAGTGGGGAAAGCCATGGACAGGCCAGCCTGTGCTTTCCTCCACCACTCAGAGTTTGCACTCCAGCTCGCTGGCTACCAGTTTGCACCCAGCCTGGTGTGGTACCCTGATTCCCTGCAGTCCTTGGTCTCCCTCAGCTGCAGGGGAGCTGCAGGGGAGCTGCAGGAGAGCTGCAGGAGAGCCGCAGGAGAGCCGCAGGAGAGGCAGAGCCAGGCTCCCAGAGAGTTAGCAGATAGAGGACGTCAAGCTGCCCATGCTGCACAGGATTAAGCAGAAGCAGATGAAGACAAGTTGTGAGCGCTGGGTGAAGGAGACACGGAGAAGCAGCCACAAGCTGGGACAATTCAGGACCTGAGCCAAAAGAAAAACCTGGAAGCTCAAGCAGAGCTGCTGTCTGGTCTGAAATCTCATACGAGGGCAGGGTCAGAGACTCACACCCTGCAAAGGCTATGGGGGAGCTTGTAAAAGTTTCCTTCCTGGGATGGGAGAGAGGAGATGGGGAAGGGCCTTCCTGGCCTCCCCCTTCCCTGGGCTTCCAAGGGAGGCATCCTGAGTTGCTCGGTTTTCAAAGCTGCTGGGAACTCATGACTCAATCAGATGCTCTATAAATAGGGCCAGAGCTCAAGTCCACTGACATCCTGAAGGTCTGAGGAAATTTTGGGATATGGTGGAGGCAGGGAGCCACCAGGAGACTCCCTCCTCATGCAAGCAGAGTCTGGCACCTACAGAAGGAGCATCAGAGCAGGGGGAGCTTGATAGGAACCCGCAAACACACCATGTCCCTTTGCTACAAAAGGCAGGTAGGAAGGAAGCATTGGTGTTAGTGGCTGAAAGCAGCCTTGCCCGTGGCTGGTGCCATCCTCCTGGGCTGCTGGCTGTGGTGGAGCAGTGGGCAGCCTGACCTCAAGGTCCCTAGGCTTTGCAGTCCCTTGCTGTGACTCCTCCTCCCCCAGCCCAGGGTGACTATCGTGCTGCAGAAGATGAGAAGCAAACAAATAATAAAACCCCAAAGAAAGCCCAAACTTACCAACTTCCCTCATCCAAAAGAAGCGCCATGCTGGACAGGACAGGACAGCAAAGCCACTGGGTTGGGAGTGAAGGTTAGCAGGGGAGAAGGGAGGAGAAAGAGGCCCAGATCCCATGCTAGGTGGGGCAGGGGGAGCACACAAGTGAGCAAGGGCTATGTGATGGCAATGCAGGGGTGGACAGGGACAGATGCCAATAGAGAGCTCTCCTGAAATGCAATCTCCCCCATCCCACTCTATCCACTTATTTTTGAAGGGCCAATAGTAGGCATGTTCAAAACAGGTCAAGGTCTTCCAAGACAATCATTAAACCCCTGCAGCTGCTTCCTGCCCTGTGTGCTCCGGAGTTGTCATCATGAGCATTGTCTCATTCAAAACTGAACCTCAGCGTGGTTCTCCCTCATGCCACTGCTGTGTCCCCACTTCTATCAGGGATGTTTAGCAAAGCAGAGCAAGGTCTCTCCTTTCTGTCATTCCCTAGAGCCAGGGTCTGCCTGGGGCACCCTGTCTTGCTGAAACTCCACGGTCCAAGCCCGGTTTTATTCAGTGCCTCATAACCAAGAGGTACTCTGAGCCCAGCTGTGGAGGAGACAGGTTTCTGTTGCTGAATTACCACTAAGAAAAGGACTGAGTGCAAGATTTACAGCCATCCAATTCCCTTGCATGAATTCCAGCTCACAGCTGAGCCCTAGGTTTAAGTTTGGATTCCAACAGCATCTCCTCACCCCAGCCATGGCTGGCCAGGAGATGAGAGGAGAGAACCGGGAGGCAAGGAGGAGAATTTGCTCTTAGAATGGGTCACCTGAGCCCATTACCAAGGAAACTGGGCAGCCATCCCTACCTCTTACAGAGGCTGAAGGATCACCTGTTCCATCCAGGACTGTACCAGCAAACAGCAGAGTGTGCCTAAGCAATTCAGTGCCATTCACTCAGATCCTTCTCAAGGTGTCTCCAAAGGTGCCCCAGCTGAGGCCCCATTGGACAGCTTCTGGTTCTCCACCCCCACCTCTTCCTAAACCCCAGAAACAAGAGAGGATGCAGAGGAGAGACCTTTCTACGTGGGATCTGCTCTCCTTTCTCCAGCCAACATACCCAGTGGTGAGGCAAGGACAGAACAGAGGCCACTCAAGGCCCTGGCATCACTGAAGCCAACCAAGACTTGGTCAGGACCTGCTCTGCCTCATGGAAAGAGGGAACTGAAAGCAGAGACCTAAGGGAGTAATTTCTCCTGACTGTTTTCTCTTTTACTATGAGTAGAACCCCATCGCAGCTGTCAATGCTCTACACAGTCCTGAACATACTCCTAACTGCAAAAATCCCCACCAACATCTTTCAATCTCAAAGGAGGACTGAAGAGCAGTTGGCAGAGACCACTTCAGTCCATCCACCAGAGGAATGCCCTGAAGGCACACTGAAAAGCCCTTTTTCTCCTCACTCATCCACATGAGGTTCCCAGGCAGGACAGCAACACCTAAACCCTTGCAGGCTGTGTCTCACTCATAACCCAGCCCTGTCTGATGAGGCCAAGCTGCACCACTACGAGTTGTGTTTCTCAGCCTGAACTAGTGCTTTGCACCGTGGCAGCTACAGTTGGCAGTAGATGGCCAAAAGCCTCAGGTGCAGAAGAGAAGTTGGGAAACCAGCTGTGCTGGCTTGACTAAGGGCTGCATCCTTCCTTGCACTCTTCCCCTTCCTGCCCAGACTGTTCTTCTCCCCTGGGGGAGCAAACGCTCCGTGCTCCTCTTGTAAAATTACTGGTGACCCACCAGGTGTGATCAAGCACAGCCATCAGCCCAGCAGATGTGGTTGCCAACTGGATTTACTGTCCTCCCTCCTCACTGAGGAGTCCCTCTGTTTTTTTAAGACTGAAGTAACCAGATGCAGGAAGTTGCATCACTCAGTAAAGGTCACATTCCTTCCCCTTTCAGTCCAGATTTAGCACCAGTTTGAAGCCACAGGAGTCAAGCGAATACTGGGCAAGACAACCACAACTTCTGAGGTGATGCAGGTTAGAGCAGAAGTGGGGTTTTTGGTTAAATAACCCAATGTACTGTGTGCCTGTCCTCTCCTGCTTGAAGTCCTATAGCTCTTCCTGGAAAAAGCAAGCAATTCCAAAATCAGGAGTCCCCAAATTAAGACTCATGGTCTACTGATCAGCACAGCAAGTAACCTCAAAGGGTCTGGGGGGCCCACCTGCATTTTTGGAGATGTTGCTTACAAGCTGTTTCACACAGGAACCTTTAGGGAAAACTGGAGGGGTGACAGGGCTAAAAACAAGGACTAAGGCAGCCTCAGCTTTGGCTACACAATGTAGGCCTAATTCCCCACACACCATATGACTAACTGCCCCCTCACTCAGCAGCCCTCATTTTCCAAATCAGGAAACAGAAGTGCTGGGGGATGTCCCATTCAAGCATCCAGGATGGAAGAGGTGAGAATCCAAACACGAGGGTCCCCATTCCCCCAGGAGTGCTCATGGAAAGCGAGATGGAGACAGAGGGGAGTCATTAATCTGTTATGAGGAAGGAACAGGGAAGGAGGTGGGGAGTGTGGTGGAACAGGCTGGAGCTCAGAAACAGACCCTCCCCCAGAACAATGAGACCCAAAAGCAAAAAACCCACATTAGCAGATATTATCAGTGGTACTACTACTTCTAAGAAACAGCGAGTCCTTACCAAAAAGATTTGCAAGAATGTTTGTGGCCGAGGACCTAAGGTACTTGCTACAGAGATGTGAGATCAGAGGTCAGCTCAATCCTGCAACATAAAGGTGGCAAACCTGGGTCACAGCAGATCAGCAGCATGGTTGGGGTGTGTGGAGCTGGGCTGAGGGATGGGACTGCTGAGGGAGGAAGGTGCAGGACTGGGCTGAGCTGCTCCACTCAGCTTACCCGGGAGCTTACCTGGCAGCAGCCCTGCCCTTTCACCACCTGCGAGGCCTGGAATGAAAAGCTGCTGATGCCACAGTGAAGATTTTGGTTTTGGGGGGAATGTGAGCCAGCAACAAAGCAAGACAAAAAAAAAATCACAAAGCTGCCTTAAAGGAATGAAAAACACAAATATGGAAGCCAAGAAAATAAAGGAACAGTAGGAAAAACACGTTTGCCAATGGCCCTCAATGTGGGAGGCTGCTAAGAGCCCCCAAAGGACCTGATGCCCAGGCACTGTCCATCAGTTTTAGGGGCACTGTCCTGCCCTGGGACTGCTCCAGAGGGGCATGAGCAGTGATGCCTGTGAGGTTCCACTTGCCCAGGGAAGGTCCATTACCTCCTGGTGACTGCTCTACAGTCCTGTCTACAAAACCTCTGTTCCATGGCTGCCCATAGGCAGTGTCCCCTCAGCATCCTCAGGCGACAGCAGGAGCATTTGTTTCCACGGAGGAGCATCTCAAGGCTCTATAGGACTTCTGGCCCTGAAAACCTGAGCAGCCATTGTTCAGCTGGTTTGAGTGGAGCTGCTGGTGCAAAGGGTTTGAATTTGCCTGCTGCAAATAGATTTTTGCATTGGTGCTTCACAGGATCCTGAAAAGCAATTCCCACTGAGCCCTGCTGATTTCTCTCACATTCACTCAGTTCATTTCACCACATTCCCCAGGTGAAAAATACAGTGACAGTCACAGATCTGCTTAGTGTTTTACAGGTTGGTGGCTTCAGGCGTGACAAAAACATAACAAAAGGAAGAAAGCAAATAACATTTTCCTGATGCCACTAATGCAGAATCAACCCTGGGCCAGAGGGAACCGGAGCTCGTCTCCGTTGCTGACCCCAGAGCACACAGCCCTTGCAGATCACTGCTCCTGGCAGTGCTGGTAAGGCAGGTGAAGCCCAAGATGTGAGGACAATTGGGAGTCCAGAAGCCAGGGGAGAAAGGGAAGATGCCTCTTGTTGGAAAAGCCAGGTTTGACGTGGAATGGCTGCAGGCTTGGCTAGTGAAGGCAGCCCACGCAGAGCCCCGGGCACCACCCAAGTCTCCCCCAGGACCCGAGCGAGCCTGTGCCAGGCCAGCCCTTGGGCAGGTCCCTGGATTTACACTGCCTACCACAATGCCATGTTCATGCCACAGAGACAAACCTTGGCCAGCCCAGCTGCCAGCAACACAGACACATTGCCCAAGGGTCTCTAGGGAAGGCTTGCCAGCAGGAGCATGCCTGATCCAGGGTGAGCTGCAATCCCTCCATCTTTGCCTTCCCTGCTCCGCTCAAGTTTCCACTTGATCCATGTCAGGCCTTTACACCATGCTGGCTGTGGTGGTATTTGGACCACAGCACCACAGGCAAGGGGTGACAAATTCCCCCAAATCATTCTGGGAGGTGCACACCACGGGGTGGGGAGATAGGTCAACAGCCCTTGGGACAGCAGTGGAGAGAACGACATCTCCCAGGCTCGTTGAGCCACCACCAGGAGATCAGTTCCCTGCAGCTCACCCAAGAGGGAAGGGATACAAGCTGTGCACACCTGATAGGGAGCAGCCTCCCACAGAGACTGCTTGAAGGGCAAAGCCCCTGGGATTTGACATCTCTGGTTTAGTGTGGGCTCTGTGTGCCCGTGGGCTGAAGGACTCTGCATGTGGGCGGGGACTTCATACTGACAGCACAGACTGCCTTTGGACAGGGTTTGCAGCTCGAGGTGTGAGATTGGGGTTATTTCCATTTCTATAGGCTGGGAAGTCTGGAGCTAGAAAGCTTGGTTTTGGTAACAAGACCTTCTTCATGCAGGGCTCTGGCTTAGGAGGAAACATAACCTAAAAGTGCCAGATGGACAATTCTCCATCTCTACCAGGCCCACCACTTATAGCTGAGAGGCCAGTACTGCTTAGGGACATTTCCAGTCTCAGCCCCATCACAGTGAACTCTGGAGCTCCATGCTCACTCACTTCACTCAAGTATTTCTCCATTTGGAGGCCATCCACATGGAATGGGAAGGGAGAGGAAGTCGCTAGGGATCAGGTCCTCAACAGATGTAAATCAATGTCATTCTAAGGGGATCAGGGGAACTGCAGCAGCTTGCATCAGCTGTGAAATTTGGTCTAGGCATCCAGAAAAGGAGCTTGAACTGCTCCAAAAGAAGACACTGTGGTCCCATATAAATCTCCTAATCAGTGTGAGTTTATTTGTTGTCACGTCTTCACGGGTGGGAGAGGTCTGGACCACAGCGCAATGAGACACTGAGGCTGAGGCTGCCAAGGTGGTATGGGGAGAGAGAGGTCTGAACACACCCAGCTTGCTTCAGGAGGACACCAACCAGATGGCCTTGGGCGAGAAGAAAAAGGAAACTCATCTTACCTTTGCTCTTCCTCGAGTTCTTCTTTGGTCATCATTGACTTGTACTGGTTTCCCCTCAGCTTTCCAGGACTGTATTTGAAAGAGAACCTCTCATCTGCAGCTGGAGAATGGGAGAGGGAGAGACAAAGAGCAGCAAGTGATTGCATGAGCCAGAGACCTCTCCAGAGCAACAATCAACAGCAATGGGCTTGTTCCCTTGAGATGCTCACTGACCCCTGCTCCTGTGCACTCAAACACTATGGCCAGCCCAGATCATTATTCCTTGGTCAGCTCCAGTCTCCAGAAAGCCTGGGAAGGGTCGGGGAAGCTGTGTGGACTGGAGAGAGCCAAGCTGGTGCTGGCCAGAGGATGGCAGGAGTTCTGGCTGCAGCCAACACAGGAAACAGTGATGACTGCTGCAAGCTAAGCAGCCCTGCTTGGAAGCAGACAAGTAAATCCTCCAGCACAGGAACCGTATGTTATTGCTCTCCCTGGATTCAAAGGCCCATCTTGGCTTATCAAGACATGCTAATCCTGCCCTGATTAGCTCGAAGCATTTTCCGCTTCTCCTCTCCAGACTTGCATTCCTCCTCCCTCCCTCCCCTCCACCAGGGGCCCTATCTCATGCTTGGGGCTCACAGATGATGCCGTGAGCTGAGCTGTCCCAGGCCACACAGCCCAGCAGTGCTCCTGCAGCCCCTGCCAAAGCTTGTGGAATAAAGGAGGTGCCACGCTGCAAATCCCAGGGCTGCAACTAGAGCTGAGGCAAGGCAGCCTCAGGAGCACCAGCACAGCTGGATCCAAGTCCCTCTGTCACCAGCTGATGGACCTGAAGAGGAAACTGTGGTCTCCTGCTCCAGGCCTGGGTGCTCTGCCACCCACCTGCCAGCCTCAGCCCTGTGCTAATTAAAGCACCGGAGCTCACGGACTCTGAGCCAAAGCTGATCCTTTTCCAATCGGATTTTGTTCGAGCACTATTTGCTTTTAAAAACCTCTCCCCTGCTTTATCTTCCTCCAGATGGGAAAAAACAACAGGAGTGGAGGTCAATGCAAAGAATGGCCCAGGAAGAAAGGCTGGTTCGGGGAGTTGCCTTTATTGGTTATCTGTCGGCTGTTTATCTGCAAGCCTTTATCTCCCAAGGACTGCTGCTTCACATCAAACCATCTCACATCACTGTTTCTACATCCACATCTCTGCCTCCACCAACCCTCAGAGCCCTGAGGATAACTGTAAGGGGTTCACAAAAAGAAGATGTTGTTGTATCATCTGCACAGCCCTGAAAAACTGCACGTTGTCCAGAAACACGATATCCAGGATGATATCTCCCAGCACCAGTAAGACCCCCAAAGTGGTGAAATTCTGCTGACTTCTGTGGCAGGAGAGAAAGCCCCAACTGATACAGAACCTGTGGACCCACCCCCTCTCCCCAGCCACCTAGGAAATCCTTTCCAATCCTTGTCGCTGCTATTGCAGGTACCACATTCATGAGTGTCTCTCCTATAACTTCCCAAACAAAAAACACCCCACAGGCCTTCTCCTCCCATCCTCACACCCAGAAGGATTCAGCATCAGCAGCTTCCCTCTGTTTTCCACTCAATACTGCCCTGAAGGATTCTCTCCTCGTGTCCAAGGTCAGACGCTTGATTCAGTGATTTCTCCACGCTCACGCACGCACTCAGCTGCTGCCAGAGCTCTCACAGTCCTTGGGGACCCCCAGGCAAGAGGTGAGTCAGAGCCTCGTTTTGTAAGTGGGAAAGCCTTGAGAGCTCAAAACTACCCTGTGCAAGGCTGCAAGGGCAGGCTCAGGACCAAGGGTGCTGACCGCTGCTGCTAGCGTGCCTGGGACTTTAACAGAAACCTTCTCCCTGCAGATGTTCACATTTCCTCCCTTCTCCACATCTCCCCATCCCTGATCTCGGGGACCTTCCCTGGGAAAGCCTGGATTACTGATCCAGAGTGCATCTCTAATCCCAAAATGTCATCAGGGCTCCCCAGGGGAACAGCAAGGCAAGCCCCTTCTGTAACATGTCCTCCAAACACAAGCACCCTGATGCTCCCGCAGCCTCAAACACCCAGCTCGGCCATATCCCACTTCCTTCAGTGGGAAAACCCTCCCAACAGGCAGACAAACAACTCTGGCCAGCTGGAAACAAGCAGTAAGGCTGCGGCTTATCAGCCCTTTGGGTGGTCATAAAAGTGCATGGAAAGAAAATCCCACTGGCTGCTGCTTTGGGAGATATTAAGAGAAATGGGGGGGGAAAGAGGGTGGAACATCCTGTTTCTTACCCTGACGCAGAGCAGGAGCTGTTTCTTTACCTTTGTATAGCTCGCCTGATTTCAAGGACAATTAAGATCATTTCCCTTACGTGGTTTTCTGCCAAGTAAATTGAGGTTTGGGATTTTGACTGTCCCTAAAAGAGCAGTTTAATTGCCACCCTGCCAGAAGAGAATAAGGAATAGGGAGGCCACCCATCTCCCTGCCCACGTGTTGTGGTTAAAAAGGAGCCAGTGTGTGGCTTTAGAAACCACTGGATGTTTTCTGAGCTCAGGAACTTTCTTTGCAGGCTGAAAACAAACTTCAGGAAACACACGGAAAGGGGGAGGCCCAGGTTTTCATGGGGGCAGTGAAAACACTACAGAAATATGAGGTGACCTACTTACTCAGAGCCTCCGTGAGTTCATATTAATGAAAACATTTGTCTTTCATCTCTTTGCCCTTCCGTTGCCAGCACTGTGGCCCCGGGCTGGCAGGGTGGAAGCAGCCCCAAGAGCACCTCTGCTCCCAACACGCTCGCTCCAGCGCACGCAGCAAGGACCCTGATGCCAGCTGTGCTGCCCCAAGCCCTGAGGAGGCTGCTCTGGAGGTCTGGGCCACCACTTCAGCACCCTGGGCTGGTGACAGATTGCCCATGCCAACCCACAGTGCCCATAGGGAAGCCCTGCTCACGGGTCTGACAGGCAGCAGCTCAGGTCCTGCCTTGAATTGGGCCAGGACCAAGTGATGTGTAGGAGAGACAGTGAAGGAAGGAGCAAGGTTGCTCCCCAGGGAAGCACTGTTATTCCCAGCTGCACACTGCTGGCCTCCTCCTCCTCAGGCTGAGCTGTAGCCAGTCCCATTATAAACCACCTCAGAAATGGTGCAAATAATTCCAGAGAGGAGTCATTGGCTGCCTATAGGAGGTGCCTAAAGGAGGATGCTGAGCTAGTGACAGCCCATGGCCAAGGATCATCATCTCCCACCCAATCCTGAACCACAGCCATTCTGGGGTGATGCACAGCAGTGCTGGAGCAGCCCTGAAACAGAGCTGGACCAAAGGAGGCAGCCCCTGGCAGGGCAGCGTTACTGAGCATCTGTTTGGATCCATCATTCCTCAAAGCAGGTCTCCTGCAGTCCTGCATGGGAATATCTCCCATCTCCAGTGCTGCAAGGAAACCTAACAGGGTGAAGTAAGTGTCTTTGGGCAATCCTATCTCCAAAGGCGCTTCCCTCACCTTGTGGCATGGTACCAGGATTAGAGTTTGATGCTCTGTGGCATTAGGTGTAATCCTCCTGGGCCAAGGGATTGCCAGAAGGGCAGACAGAAAGTGGGGCAGGGAAGGGGAACACCCCAAGCTCTCCTGCTGCTCTAGCTGCCCGTGGCCACCCCGGGCAGGGGGTTCCTGGTGGCATCCCAGCATCTCCAGGGCTGCTCAGGAGAGCAGAGTCCCCTGCAGACACACACTCTTGCTTGGCACCATCTGTTTCATTTTCTTATGAGCACAGCAGTTGTCACTCCAATTAGACAATTAATCATTTTCCAATCAACTAATTGGCTAATCAGTTAAATGTGGCTCTGACCAAAGCCCCTGGAGATTGTCCTGGATGCAAGGAAGGAGCTTTGGGGCAACCTCATCACAAAGCTACCCCATGGCAAACAGCCCAAGGGCATCTGGGGAAGCAAACAGGGGCTGCTGCCCGGGGTAGGGATCTCCTTTGCATTTCCCAAAGGAAGGAGACCATTCTCAAGGACTTGGGACTTCAGCCTCTCAAAACCATCTGCACCCTCCCTGCAGGGTGCTGGCTTGCTCAGCACTCACCTTCCTCATCCTCTGGCTCTCTCACCACCAGCTTCTCATTTTCTGAGTCAGGATCTTCCTCCTGGAGAAGTTGAAAACAGAGCAACCATGAGGAGAAGGTGCTGTGCTAAATAACCCGTGCTCAGCCAGGGCACCAGAGCCCACAGGGCAGGGAAGCAGAGACCAGAGCTCCTGAGGTGAGGGCTGGGTGCTCCCTTCCTGCCTCCATCAGGAAAAAGGCCAAAAGGATGCTCATTAGCAAGTGAGGGTCATTAGGCTGCGTTCCTCTCACCAGTTAGTGGTGGGGATTTGGCCTTGCTTACTGCTGTCCTACCCAAAGGCTGCAAACTGCAAGTGTCTCCCCATAACTGAGGGGATAGAACGTGCTATCCCAGTGTCCCAGGGCACATCCTTGTGCCTGAACCCCATCCTGGGCTGGCACCCCCCAGCCAGCACCCACTGCAACCCCCATCCAGCCCAGGGATGTGCAGAGGATGGAGCCACAAGCTGTGGGGACTCCTCTTGTGTGTCCCCAGGCCAGGCTTGCATGGACTACCCCAGCACTAGGAAAAGGCTCTTCCCAGTAAAAGTCACCTCGCAGCAAAGCACAGGAGCACCTGGCAGCTGGGACCAGTGGTAAAAGCCAGTGCTGGGGGGTTTGTGCTGGGACTTCACCAGGAGCCCTCCCAGCAACCCCCCGAGATACCGCTGGCTGCTGCCCACAGACCCCTGCCCCTCGCTCCTCCAAGGCCCACGCGCACGGTGGCGGTGACACAACTGATCTCTGGAGCATGGACAGGAGCAGAAACAGCACTTGTTATTATTTTTTTATAAATGTAGAGCCATTTTTGAAGTTTGGAGAGTTCCCTCCTGCAAGCTCCAACAAGCTTTATCAAGCCCACATTCCTCCCCCTTGCTGCACACACAGCAGAGTCATGCAAACAGCAAGGAGGAAGGGAGAGGAGCATTCCAGCTCTGGGATAAGACAGGGACACAGGCAATGCCCCTGCATATGTGCTTTCCTCCTGCAAAGGACAGCACCCAGCACTGTGGCTGCAAACCCCTGCCAGCCAAGCCCAGAGGTCAACAGCATCCCTGAGCACGTGTCCTGCATCCTCCCCAGCCCCATGCTTCCGATTTCAAGCAACAGGGTTGGTGTGAAAAGAGCAAAGCACATGGAAGAGAGGGGAAAAGGAGTGTGGAGGGAGCCTGGCAAGGTGCTACACTATTGAGGGGGACAGAGGAAAAGTTGGGGTGAGGATAAAGGAGACCTGAGGGAAACATGAGGACCCACACCCTGCACAGAGCCGAGCGCTGGCTTTGCAGGGCAGGGCTTTAGATAAATGGCTGGAGCACGGTATGTGGCCCCGGCCCAGAACTAGGTTAGTTTGTCATCGGTGAGGAATGTGCATTATTCACAGCCATTTGGCTTCTTCTTGCCACCCTGCACTTGGGCTCCTCAGAAGGACACACGACCAAGCCCCCCGCCCCCAGCAGCCACCGCTATTTTGGGCCACGCTTCCAAACATGGGCACTTCCCAGGCTTCCCCAGGGACGGCCTGGAGCAGGAGCAGCCTTGCGGAGGATGTAGGGAGGGGAAACTCAGCCCTGGCCCCGAGGACTTGACCATGAGCCCAGAGCATCACTTCCCCATCAGGTCCATCTCTCCCTGTGAGCTGAGATGCCCCCCGGAGAGACCTGCCCCCCCCAGGAGCTGGCACAAGAAGGGATATTTTAGCCTGCACCCAGCCCAGGCGTCAGGAACTGAGCATCCTGGGCATTTAACAGTGGAAGGAAATAGGAAATGTGGGTGCCAGACTTCCAAGGAAGGAAAACCAGAAGAAGAAGAAACATTTAATGGAGTTGAGAGGGAGAGCTGGGGACACCAGCCTGGCAGGCCACAGCAACGTGCCATGGCCGTGCTGGGAACTCCCGGCAGCTTGCGGCAGCCCAACATTTTTCTGCTCGGATGGCTTAGGGGCAGATGCCAGCACCTCCCTTCCCCCACGCTGCACATCCCCATCTGTCTGCCTCGCTGGGCCACTCACTCCCTCATACCCACAGCCATCTCCACGACACCACCACCAGAGCCACCCAGGCTGCCTCAGTGTGACCCCACTTGCTGACCCCCAGCAGGAGCCAGGCATCTCTCCCTGCACATCCGAGAAGAACATCTGCACCTGGAGCACTATTTCTCTCTGCTTTAAATGGACCAAGCCATTAAAAGCCCACCCGACCTGGCTTTAGCCCCTCCATGGCCACTGCTGCCCCAGGACGATGTCCCATCCATGCACGGCCACCAGCACCACCGTTCAGTGTGCCACTGTTCTCCATCCCACACACCTCTGCCTTGCTGGAAAGCTCTGCAGGGCCACATCCACCCTCTGCTTGTCCTGTGTGCCCGAGGCTGGACTCAGATGAGGCATCCATAGGTGGGATCTGGAAAGAGACAAAAGCTTTGAGCACAAATGCCTCTGAGCCCTCCCCATGCTCAACCACCCAGCCCTGGCAGCACCAGCACGTGCAGACAAATCTCCAGATGGGGTCAGTAGCTGCTGCCTCTGATCCATGTGCTGAGCTACAGCACAGCTGCTGAAGTAAGGAACACCAGAGACCTTCAATGCCCAGCCCTGGAGCCAGGGTTTGGAGCTCGTGAGCTGCTCTCCACAGCATCTCCATCCCACGGGCCAGGAGCCTTGCAAGGAGCTATCAGTGAGGGGGAGCAGCTCAGCCAGCACTGGGCACGGCCACCTGGGTGACCTGACAGGGCTGGAGGCATTGGCCCAGGAAGCTGATGCAGCAGATCAGGACTAGAGCAGAGCAGATGAGGAAAGGAAGGGCACAGTATGCTCAGTTCATTAACACTTGCAGGACTTGGCCTGCCAGCTGCCTTCTCCATCACTGGGTGATACCCCCTTTGAACCCTCCTGTCCCCATTGATGCAATCCCAGAGCTGGAGCTTCTCTGCCCTCTCTGCCACACGCCAGCTTTGAAAGCAGAATGGCCTTGACTCCCATGCAAAGCCTCCCTCCCCCTGTCCTCTCCAGCCCAAACGCTTCTCAGCTGAACCTTTCCCCTCAGTGCTGGGTTGCAGAGGAGGATCCGTGTGGGCAGGGAGCAGGGACATCACATCCCTTGGCCTTGCAGCAAAACATCAGCACGAGGCTGGGAGCTTGAAAAAACAGGCAGCAGGGACAAAACCCCATGGCCAGCCAGGGCAGAGGGGAGAGCCCTCCCTACCTGGAGCATCCCAGCACCCCCAGGGAGCCTGCCCCACGTTTCAGGGCAGGAGCAGCCAAGCTGAGGGCTGGTGTGCCCTGGGCACTGTCTGGGGAGAGCAGAGCAGTGTCCTGCCACCAAAAAACAGAGAGGGAAGGTGTTGGGGCAACACTGGGAGACTTGACAGTCTAAAAGGACAATAAAGCACCCCAGGCACTGCTCCTCTACAGGAAGCACATCCCAGGGGCAATACAGGGAGACTGTTTCAAGCAGTGGGGAGTGAGGGAAGTGTGGAGCAGGGCCAGATGGCAGCAGAAGCTGCTGGAGAAGCAGGAACCTGACTGCTCTGGCTACCAGCCTCGAGCCAGCATCTCTCCACGTTTGCATTCTGATCGAGAAAGCCTCCTCCTAAGAAAAAAAAGGCAAAAGAAGCACTGCAGGGTGACTGAGCACATCATTATCTGGGAGCATCTGGAGGAGATGGGGCACCCAGGCCAGCTGCTGCAGCAAACAAAGATCGCATTGCCGCCAGCATCAGCAAGGGGACACGTTTGGTGGCAGCTGCCTGGCCCCGAGGCCACACAGAGCTGGGAACCTGCCCCATGCTCCCTGCCTGCTCCTGCTTGTGGGCAGGGTGGACCTCAACCTCTCCACAGCACATCCCGTGCCTGCTGATGTCTGAATCATTCCTTTGCACAGCTTGGCAGTGGCTTTGGAAAGCCCAGCACCTGCCAAAGCAGGGTTAAAATCCAACAAGTCCTTTACCTTAAATAACAATGCAGCAATACATCTGTCTTGGCTTTTGGCAGCTCTTGGCTGTAGAGCTGAAGTATTTGTTGGATCATCAAAAAAGGCTTTTGCCCTTTAACTGGCACAGCCAACAAGTGAGACGCCCACGCGTGAAGCTGACTCCAGCAACAGAGGCTTTGGACTAAAGCAGGAGAGAGGACAAGACCTCCAGGGACATTTTGGGCACAGGCAGCCCAAGTCACTCAAGGAAAGATGGCTCAGACAGGAGCTTGATGTTGTCCCCCAAAATCTCCCTTCATGGCTCTCACTGTGTGAGCGCTCTGCCACCGCGCCAGCCCTTTCCCAGCCCTACGGGAGATGGAGGTTGGGTTTCCTATCACAGCATCATCTGGTTTTTCAGCTCGTTTCTGGCCACTTCCTGCTTCCTCCATCCCTGGCACAAACCCTTCTGAGCAAGGAGTTTCCCTTCTAGGAACCAACACAAGCTGTGGGGCTGGTGTGTCCCTCTCCTTCTAGACAGCCCTGGCACCTATGGGCAGGGTGGGGGCGAATGAGTGCCCCACTGCACCTCCAGGAGAAGGGAAGATCTCAGGCTGCAAAGCAAGGAGAGAAAATTGTCTTGGATTAAACTCCCAGGCCCTGCATGTTGCCATTTATGGCTGCACTTTCTGCTCCAAGCCTGATGCAAGAGGTTGCAAGAGGGAAAGAAAGCAGACAGGAGACAGCCAGCCAGAGAGAGAAAAGCCAGGAGGAGAAGGAGAAAGAAGAAGCCTTTAAAAAAAAGAATAAACAGTAATGTTGGGCAGAGTTTAGCAAAGCAAAGCAAAGCAGCTGCTCTGCTGGCAGCTGCCCTTCACCCCACTGCTGGGGCTCTCTGTCCTCCCACCAAGCACAGAGAGGCAGCTGCTGCAGGAGAGCAGTTTCCCTGCCCTGGGCCAGGGTCCTGCCAGCCCCAGGGTGCCTGGCAGGGTCATGCCCCGTGTGGAGGCAGAGCATCGTGGGTCTGTCCCCCTGGAGCACAGGGAGCTTCTGCTCCCCCCAGTCCCCTTATCACTGATGCAGGCAAGGACAAGGCACAGAGCAGCCAGAGCCCTGCTGAAGCTCTGGGGCCACCCAGGCCCTGGCGAGGGGTCAGGCAGCACCAGGTCTGATAAGGGAAACACTGGCATGTCCCATGGTGGGGTGAGGAGTCCCAGCTCAGCAGCACCAGTCCCTGCAGGCACCACACAGCACCCCAGCATTGCACCCAGCTGGCTTATCTGCCACTGTTCCCTTTTCTGCTGCAGCCTTGGGCAAGAAAACCCCACAGGCACCAACACCAGGACATGTCTTGCTGCCATGGACAGGCCAGATGGCATCCTTGGGCAGGGACCAGGGGTAGGCAAAGCCTGCTCTCGCCTCAGAGCCTGACCCAGTGGCTGTTCAGAAGGCAGAAAGCCCTCGTGGCCTGTGCCCAAGCAGCACCCTGGCTCTGTGCAGAGTCCCAGAAGGGACTGAGCAGCAGCCTCCCCTCCTCCACCCACTGTAGGGGACACAGCATAATACCCCAAAGCATCTGTGCCCTGCATCACATCCCCCATGCTCCAGCCCCATGGCCAGGGTAGAGGGGGGCCATGGCATGAACAGTGGCTCCCTGGGGTGGGAGGACACACATCCTGCCTTGATTCCCACTTTGCAGACACTGTGAGAGACGATGCATTCGTTATTGGCACAGACTGCACCAGGGAAGAGCCAGGGCACAGCCAAGCAGTTCCGGGTCCAGCATCCCTCTGGCAGAGCCTGCACTGCTGCCCAGGCTGCACGGAGGGGTAGCACATCCCTGCATCCCTCCCCACCTCATCAGAGCTCCTGCCCCAGCCCTGCAGCAGCCTGCACAGCCGCCAATTACAGCCAGACTAATTAGACACCCTTTCCCCTCCAGGCACGAGGTATTAGAGGGGGTGATGCTGACTTATTAAATTTAAAGAGGGCCCCTGCTGGGGGCTGGGTAGTTTATGCTTCTCTTGCCTTTGGATGCTGGGAGCCCTGAGAAGGCACAGATTGGGGTGGGGGAAAAGGTGCCAGGAGCTTTTCAGAAGGGGCAGGTGACACCCCCTTCTTGCCTTTGCTATCTGAGTGACAGCACAGCACACTCCCTGAACAGGCAGGGTTGGTATGACGTGCCCTGGCAAGGATGACCTCCAAGTGCAAGGTCCCCCATTGCATTCAGAGCTGTCACCTCTCCTCGCTCTGTCACCCACTTGACTTTGCTCTCTTTGAAGCCACCAGAAGCAGTCAACCCTTGGCAAACCAGCCCAGCAGAGAGCCTGGCACTGCCCGCTCGCCCTCCCCATCTCCAGAGCATCCTGGCCAGGTCAGCATCCCAGCAGTGGCTCTGCACTGCCACCAAAAAGCCTGCCCTGCCCTGTCCCTGCCATCTGCCATTTCCACGACAGAAATACTCATTAGAGAACTGAAGTTTTCCAACCATTTCTTGCAAGAACAAGACTCGGCAGCCCCAGTGACACTGTGGTTCCCACCCAAGAGCTTTTCATTACGGGATCGCTTTGACAGCGCTGCCTCATCCGTTAACGAGCTGGGGATGGGATGAGAACAGACAGTGAAACACTAATTAACTTTTTTTCAGTGATGGGAGCCAGCAGAGACAAGGGGAACCACTACAAAGACTCCTGGGCTCTCTTCCCTGCACTGCAACTGCTTCATTTTAGAGCCATGGGGACGATGCTGCAACCATTTGTTCCTCCCAGAGAGAGGGAGGGAAGCCTCGACCCACACTGAGTTTACCAGCAGGGAGCTGAGCAGATCCTGGTTTGCAGGGGCAGGGAGGAAGGCAGGAGGGAAGGAAGAAGTAAAGAAGGAGTGGGGTGCACAGCTCCAGCCATTAACCACGCTGAGGCTGCTCTCCCCACGTGGGTTCATCCATCAGCATCTTGGTTGAGTGGTTAAAGGCTGCAGTGAATCCAAGCCAGGCTGGCGCAGTACGTGCTGAGCAAATGGGAGAGGGGAAAAAAAAGCAAGCAAGCTCTCTGAGTGCCAAGCACAGCCCTTTGCTTGCTGAGGTACTGAGAAGCCCTGAGCCTGCAGCAGCCCCAGCAAGCAGACAGTGCCTCGTCTGCTGAGTCACATCAGGGACTGCAGCCCTCAGCCGAGCCAGGATGGGTTTGACAGGGCACGTTTCCACCGGAAGCCACCTGCAAAGCTCTCACTGCTCTGCCCAAGGCCAGTCCCATCCCTGCCTGCAACGTCTGCTGGGCTTTGGCCTAAGCCAAAGGAGGATGGGGGTATTTGTAGGGAGCAAACCCAGGGGAGACCGCAGAGCTGGGAATGGTCTCTCCTGCTCTGTTTGCAGGATTGGGCCCCGGGCCAGCAGCCTGGGCCTGCTCCCTGCTCACACGTGTGCAGAGCCTGCTGGAATGGCACGTACGCCCTCCGCCGTGCCACCCAGCACCGTGGGACCAGCCACACCCGGGCAGCCTGCACCGAGCCCTCCTGGCAGCTGCGAGATCACACGCAGGCCAATGCTTCCCCCACACTTACTCAGCAGTGGGAAGCATCCCTCCCCATTCCTGAGGCTCTGCATCACCCCCCAGATGGCAGCCACTGCCTGGCCCTGTCCTTCCCACAGAGATGCTGCTCAGGTCCAGGACAACTTGCCCTGCCTTGCTCTTACAGCACGGTAACCATTGCCCAGGAGGAAAAACTGGCCAGGACCCTACTCAGCTCTGGTGCCCCCTTTGCTGTGCTGTGAGGGGCTGATGGAGGGGCAGCAGAGACCCTGGTCCCACAGAGCCCAGCCAGGCTTCTGGAGGACACAACTCCCTGCGCCTCAAGTAAGCGATAAAGGAGCTGAGGCCATCTCTGAAGGCCAAAACATTGCAGCACTGCCTGTTCAAAGAAATTAGGACTGAAGAGCAGCCAGAGAGGAGGACAAACATTCCCAAGACTCGACGTAGCCAGCCAGCAGAGGAACCTGTGAGCTCTGGCAGCACTGAATATGTCCATCTGTCCTCATAGGGTGCTGAACTTCATCAGAGAGCACTGGGTGCAGCTCCGAGCTGGGTGGCCAGCTTTAGTGCTGAGCTAGCCCAGCCAGGGCTCAGTCAGCTAACAGTGGCCAGGGAGGTCTGCAGCTTGACAAGGCACCCAGTGCTCAAAGGCACCAATAAATCACACGGCTGAGGGAAAGACGTGGCTTCCAGGATGCCAGGAGAAGGGAAAGGGCTGCTCAAGACCTGTACCCATGGCCAAGGGGAGAGAGAGCTCCAAGGCTCGGAAGCAACAAGGGGAGGTGAGGAGGAACACAGTGAGGAAGATCCATATCCCAGCCCTGAGAACTGGAGCTGGAGCAGCTCTGATGTGAGGACAGGCTGAGAGAGCTGGGCTTGTTCAGCCTGGAGAAGAGAAGGCTCCAAGGAGACCTTAAATCAGCCTCCCAGTACTGAGAGGGACTACAGAAAAGCTGGGGAGGGACTTTTTACAAGGGCCTGTAGTGATAGGACGAGTGGGAAAGGCTTTAAACTGGAAGGGGGAAGATTTAGATTAGGAAGAAATTCTTCACAGTGAGGGTGGGGAAGCCCTGGCCCAGGTTGCCCAGAGAAGTTGTGGCTGCCCCATCCCTGGAGGTGTTCAAGGTCGGGTTGGATGGGGCTTTGAGCCCCCTGACCCAGTGGGAGGTGTCCCTGCCCATGGCAGGGAGTTTGGAACTGGATGGGCTTTGAGGTCTCTTCCAACCCAAACCATTCCATGATTCTATGGTTCTAACTGCAGAGCATTTGGGCGCAGATGGGAGTGTGCATCCCCTGGGACTTGCCCAGGGCCAGTGAGTCAGTCCAATGCTTTCCAAGGCGAGGGCTGGCTGTGTGCTGCCCAGCAGCCTGGATCCAGGCACTGAGGATTACAAATGCTGCTAAGAATAGCCAGCAGGCGCCTGGGCCCAGGCCCGTGCTCCCCACCCGAAACACGCTGCTGGCACACGGGAACGCTGAGCCTCCCCGTTACCCATCTCCCTGCATCGGGACACGGGGCTGCCCCAGGAGAAAGCCACCAAGGCCACCAGTGCAGTCACCTCAGGATGTCACCGAGTCCCTCACGAGCCAGGCAAGAGCACAGCCAGTGCCTTCCATGGATGCTGGGTTGGCCTTTTATTTTTAAACAAGATCCGGTGCCGGAGGAGGATTTACCGGGCATTTATAGGCATCGCTACCCCCCCCAGTTCAGCCGGGGGTCAGACTGGACACCAGTGTCCTGCTGGGGCTGGGAGGGAGAAGCCAGTCCCTTCCCGTGGTGCTGGCAAGCACAGCAGGCTGGGGACAGCGTGAGGGACAGCGCTGGCAAGGGGCCTGTTTGCAGCAACCCACAGAGAGAGGATGCAGATGGGAAGAGTAGACTCACCACCCCCTCCCCCAGCACCTGGATTAGCTCTTGGGAGAAGGAAAAGACTCCCAGGGGCTGGATGTGCAGACAGGAGAGGCTCACACAGACCAACACTTTCCTTCCCTTGAATCTTCCCTATCTTGGTTACTTTTAAGAGTGAATCTTGGGTGGAAAGAAGACTGGAACATCCCCCACAGCTGCCACACTCAGGGACAACGGGCTTGTCCCCATCTGAGGGTAAATCCAGGTTTGGCCAGGACCTCCCTTGTCCCCCCCAGCTCGAGGGCAAACACCAGCTTTTCTTGGGACCTCCCTTGTCCCCTTCAGAGGGCAAATCCAGGTTTGGCCAGAACGCCCCTTTCTGCCGCGGAGGACAAATCCAGCTCTGGCAGAGCAGAACCGGGTGCTGCCCTTCCCCGCAGTACCGGCCCCTCCAGGAGGGATGGAGGCAGCCGTGAAGGGACCCCGCGAGGGGACCGCGGCTGCGGGGACCCCGGGGACAAGGGATGCCTCGCGGAGACCCCAAATCTCACCTTACTGCCCTCATCCTCCCGGGCTGTGGGGATGCTCGGTGCCCCCTCAGGGATGCTCGGTGCTGCGGGGGGGATGCTCGGTGCCCCCTCAGGGATGCTCGGTGCTGCGGGGGGGATGCTCGGGGCCCCCGCAGGGATGCTCGGTGCTGCGGGGGTGACGCTCGGGGCGCCCGCAGGGATGGTCGGTGCTGCGGGGGTGACGCTCGGGGCCCCCGCAGAGATGGTCGGTGCTGCAGGGGGGATGTTGGGTGCTGCCGGAGGGATGCTCGCTGCTGCGGGTGGGGTGCTCGGTGCCCCAGTGGGGATGCTCGATGCTGCAGGGGGGATGCTCGGGGCCGCCGGCCCCGGCTCCACAGCCCCCTCCCGCTGCTCGGCAGCCGCCTCCTTGCCCACCTCGCCCGCCCCGACCTCCTCCACGGGCAGCCGGTTCGCCTCGTCCTCCGGCCCCGTTTCTCCCCCGGTGCCGCTCGCCCGGGGGGGCTCCGCCGCGCCTCCCCGCAGCCGGAGGAACACGGAGGCGAGGAGGAGGGCGAGGAAGGTGAAGAGCAGCGTAACGACCACGTTCAGGTCCAGGGCCAGGTCCATCCTGGTGCTGCTGCTGCCGCCCCGAGTGCACGGCTCGGCCGGGGGGGCTGGGCAGGCTCTGAGCCGGCTCTGCCCAGCGTCATCGGCACCGGCCCTGCCCACAGCCCTGCCACCCCCCGAGCCCCCCCCCCCGGCCCTGCCCACAGCCCTGCCAACCCCCCCTCGAGCCCTCCCCCGCTCCCTGCCCACAGCCTCCCCACCCCCCCCGAGCCCCCCGACTCTCTGCCTCCTGAGCATCCCCCACCCGCGATCTCCGACCTCATTACTGTCTACAACTCCCCAAAAGGAGGTTGTGGTGAGGTGGATGTTGGTCTCTTCTCATAATTAAGTAGTGATAGGATGGCCTCAAATTGCGCCAGGGGAAGCTTAGGTTAGAAATCAGGAAAATTTTCTTCACCAATAGGATTGTCAGACACTGGCAGAGGCTGCCCCGGGAGGTGGTGGAGTCACCATCCCCTGGAGGTGTTTAAACGACGGGTTGAAGAAGTGCTCAGGGATCTGGTTTAGTAGTGGACAGGTACGGTTGGACTCGATGATCTCTAAGGTCTTTTCCAACTAAATGATTCTATGATGCAAGCATCTGGCTCAGGGTGGGAGCATCTTCCATTACACACTGCCTTGGACCCAAAAAGTCACTCTGCACAGTCACCTGCATCATTTGTAACTGTTTGACTTGGAAAGGTCTCTGCCTCCTGGGATGCCACAACCTGAGTGCCACAAAGATGATCCGAGGGGCTGGAGCACCTCTGCTATGAGGACAGGCTGAGAGAGTTTGGGTTGTTCAGCCTGGAGAAGAGAAGCCTCTGGAGAGAAGTCATAGCAGCCTTCCAGTACTGAAAGGGGCTCCACGAAAGCTGGGGAGGGGCTCTTGATCTGTAGGATGAGGGAGAACAGTTTTTAACTGAAAGAGGGGAGATTTGGAAGAGATCTTAGGAAGAAATGTGTTCCTGTGAGGGTGGGGACACCTTGGCCCAGGTTGCCCAAAGAAGTCGTGGCTGCCTCATCCCTGGAGGTGCTCAAGGCCAGGCTGGATGGGGCTTGGAGCACCTTGATCCAGTGGGAGGTGTCCCTGCCCATGGCAGGGAGGTGGAACCCGATGGGCTTTGCGATCTCTTCCAACCCAAACCATTCTGTGATTTTTGTGCTCACAGTGGGCAGAGTAACCCACAGCTGGGTGAGCTCAGCACTATTGCAGGAAGCCCTGTGCAGGCTGGGTATCAGCTGGCCTCCAGTAACTGCTTAACTCCACCTTGATGGCCCTCAGCTGGGTAGCAGAGGAGCTGCTGGGGCAAGAGAAGGCTGTCCTGACTCTTCTTGCCAAGGAGCATCTGGCAACACATCTACGCCAAGCTTCAGAGCATTGCTTTGCCTTCCTCAGGAGCTGTGGGTGATAATGGTGCCATGTTTGTGCCATAAACTGCTGGCACACCCACCAGATATGTGGGTCCTGAGAGCAGCCATGCTGTCAGAGCCTCCCCCCCATAGCACCTTGCTGCTGGGGCATCTGAAAAACAAGAGCCTGAAAAAACAGGATGTGCCCAAAAGCCATCCCAAGCTGGCAAGACTGGCCAAGGGGTTGTCAAGTCCTTCCAGACACTGCCACCAAGGATTTCCTGCCTCTTGAGACTGCTGGGAGGATTAGGCAACCTTTTACAAAGCAGGCTGAAATTAGAAGGCCTAAGCTATTCCTGCCAGGGCAAAACCAGCACAGAGCGACCTCCCAGCTTCATGCAAGGGGAGCAGACATGGGAATCCACCCCCAAAGTTGCCTCCAGGGAAAAGGCTTTGGAAATATCTCTGAGAGCAGAGATTTTTATTGACTGGCTAAAAACAAAACATGAACAAAGACAGGATTAAATCTCCAGGGTGGAAGGAAGGAAGTGAAGCCATGATCCTCACTGCGGTTTGTCTTTATTGGTAATCCTATCAGGCAGGCAATCGTTAGCGTATGGATAATGGTATTCTTAGTAACAACCAACCACAGCACTTACCTTCCCCTCTCCTGCACAGCTTCACATTTCCTGGGCCCTGATCATCAGAGCTGCTCTAGAGCTCAGCCGGAACAGCCGGAGATGAGAGTGTCACGGCTCTGTCTGGTTCAGCATCTTTTTTTATATTTGGTCCCTTCTTCTCCCTTCCTGTCCAAATCCATTCTTTAGCTCGGTGAAGCTATCAACTTCCCAAAGTTTGATTTGCTGGATGGAAGTGGTGAAGCACGAGGCCCATGACAGGCACACCTCTCCACCAGATCTATACAAAGGAGTATAAATGACCGTGGCAGGGGAGTTAGAATTAGATGATCTTTAAGGTTACTTCAAACCCAAACCATTCTATGATTCTAGAAATAGCTGTGGAGCACAGTGAGACTTAAAGTCTCTTTCAAGAAGCTCCTAGGTGCTTCTGAGCAGCAAAAAGCCTCAGTCACTGGGTTTTATGGCAGGGCCTGTCCAACAGGACAAGGTGATCATTGATAAAAGCCTGGCACATCCTCAGCAGCGGAATACGTTGCCGTGTGTTTGGGGAGGCAGCTTGTTAATCAGGTTTGTTTGTATTTTTTCTGGTTTTTAGGGACCTTGGCACTGAGCTGATCACGTTCAGCAGCCACGACAGCATCCTCCTGAATCTGATGCATCACTTGCTTTCAGAATGTTCCCCGCAGCCCTGGAAACTGCTCACAGCTAGAGACAGAACCAGGGTGGGAAACTCACGGCACTGGGTCTTTGCTCCTCTGCACATGCAGACTGTCAGGTTTGGGGACAAAGAGGAATTTGGGGTGAGACTTCCAGAAAGTGGCCACTGTGGCCTGCTAGTGGGGCTATTTGGGGTGTTTTGGCCTTGCACGCTGAAGTACACGTTTGCAGCTGTCAGAGCACCCTTGATTGCTGCTGACATCCAGGACGTCTCCTGCCCTTTTTCTCCAGCACTGTACATTTTCCATTGGCTGGAAGCCTGTCAGAGGGTGTTTGCCCATGCAGGAATGCAGTGGCACATGGCTGACGTTAACCCAGTGCAGCACTTCAGCGAGCACCCTCCCAGGCAGGATTTGTCACTGCCTTGAGGTGCTGGCCCTCACAGCTTCTTCTGAGATTGGGATCACTGATGGGAGAACTAAACAGGAGCCACCATTAGTGGCTTCTGCCTTTGGACCAGCAGCAAGTCACAGTCAGGCTGCTGGAGCCCTCCACGCTTGGAGGAGTCGTGAGAACTGCAGGGCTCAGAGATCTCTGAAATACAACACTCCCACTCTTGGGAGCAACAGCCAGGAGTACCAAGGACACAGACACACAAACATCTGTTCTAGCCGAGCTAACTCATCCAGTAATGAGGCAGCAGAACCAGCCACAGGGCTCAGCACCCCACATCCAGACCTGGGGCGAGAGCCAGACCCTCCTGCAGAACATGAGAGACAGCGACGATCCCCCAGACAGAAGGCAGGCCCAGCAGGTCCCTGTGATATCCTCTTGTCCCCTCTGCAGCTCTTCAGAGGCAACTGGATGGAGAAACTTGCCCCGACGCAGCACGGCTCCCACCGGCAGCGACCAAGGGTATCTGTATGGTTCCTCCACCAATTCACAACGCAGGGTCATAGACTCATAGAATGGTTTGGCTTGGAAAGGACACTCAAGCCCATCCAGCTCCACCCCCTGCCATGGGCAGAGACACCTCCCACTGCATCAGGGGGCTCAAAGCCTCATCCAACCTGGCCTTGAACACCTCCAGGGACGGGGCAGCCACAACTTCTCTGGGCAGCCTGGGCCAGGGCCTTAACACCCTTCACAGTAAAAAAATTTCTTCCTAAGACCTCATCCCTGCGCTGCCCAGGGAGGGGGTGGAGTCGCAGACCCTGGAAGTGTTTAAGGGGAGACTGGATGAGGCACTGAGTGCCATGGTTTAGATGATGGGTTGGTGTTAGTGTTGGGCTATAGGTTGGACTTGATGATCTCAGAGGTCCTTTCCAACCTTGTGATACTGTGATCTCAGTGTCCCCTCTTTCAGCTCCAAACCCTTCCCCCTCGTCCTGTCCCTGCACTCTCTGATAACGAGCACGGTGCCCTCTCTTGGGAGGAGAGCAGTTCTGCAGCAGGGAAGGGGCTGGCTGGACCCAGAGCTGCTGTTACAGGGCTGTCGCTCCAGGGCCGCGAGCAGCTGAAGAGCTTCGCCAACAAAAGGGGATTCCAGGGAGCTGCGCTGACAACTGCTCCGGGAAGCAATCCCTGCTCCAGAAAATGCTGTGCTGCAAATCTGCCTGCAAAGGGGATTTAGCTCAGCTGCTGCCCAGGCCAACACTGCTCTCGGTCTCCCAGGCACGGAACAGCCTGGAGAGTCTCTGTAGGCACAAAAGAGATGAGTTACCACATTCGTACTCTTCTCCCACAGCACAAGAACTGTGCAGGCAGCAGCTGCTCCGAGGCCCTGGGATGCATCCCTCCCACCCAGAGTGGGAAAGGCGGCTGAAGGCAGCTGGGTTTCAGAACTCTGCTCTCCTCCGCAGCTGTAACCCACGAGTGGGTCTTCAAGATCCTGTGATGGCTTCCAGTGGGGAAAGCAGCAGCTGCTGGTTTGCAGACTGTAGCAGCTTCAGACAGCAACTTCAGATAGAAGATTCTGTGTTCCCAGGTCCTCCAACAACCCATTTCACCTCACATAAAGTGTGAGCACAGGCTGGGATAACAACTGGTCCAAACATTTCCGCGAGGCCCAGTCATGCTCCCTCTCACTGATACCAGTTTTCCTTGCCAAGAACAGCAACGTTTTCCCTGCATGGATGCCATAAATCAGAAGCCATCCCAGGCAATGTCACTGTACTTGCCCTGTTCATCAGCTGACACAGGCTTGGAGGTCACTAACCCATCTGGCTGGGTGTCTTTGCTTTTCACACCCAGCCATGTCCTGGCTCTGATGCCGCAGGGATGCTGAAAGAGATGGTTCAATTCACAAGAGACACAAGACTAAACACGAAGAGTTCAGCTCACCAAGTGGTCTGTGCCAGCACAAGGGCAGGGATGGCTGTACCTTGCTCCTACAGAAAGGAATGATCCTACCAAAGAGCTCTTTTGCAACCTTCTCCCTAAGCTTCCATCAATAACCCCTCTGCTAGCTAAGCCTCTGGTCTCACCCAGTACAGCTCTTCTTCCATCATTTTTCAAAGCTCATTTTCCAGTCTAATCTGAGCTCGGGCAGGCTCTGAGTTGTTGTTGATGGTCTTCACAGTTTTAAACCAGCTGTACAACTGGCCTTGCCCAGGAAGGCAAGCTGATAGAGCCAATAGTCCTAACAGCAACCTGAAAGCTCACAGATACTGGCAGCCAGTCCAGTCCTGACTGCAGAGAACAGACACAATCTTAGGCCTAAACAAGGCAGTGCTGCATCAGAAAATCAACCCTTCCAAAATTCTTCTCCAGCCGTGGGCTGCCTTCCCTGCTGGCACAGCTGGGGCACGAACTTGCCCAACTGCCCCATTCCTACAGCAGGTGGCACTGACCCTTGCAGTGGCAGCCCCTGGCTTCAGGTCCTTCTGTTCGAGGGGAGGGCACACAGCGATTACAGGCGTCACACATGGATGGGAACCACCAACCCTCAAACCAGGAAGGACACTTCTGATCTGCTCTACCTGCCCCAATTTACACCTCTTCAGAACAGAGGAGGTGCAGTTCCACAGAGGGGTCTGCCTTGAAAAAAATATGAGGTTCTGCAAGCACATTAGATCAATCCCAAACCAATCTTAAAACACATAGCCACTTAGCACTGTGGCCAACAACCAAGTAGGAACACAGCCCTGTTCTGTTTGGGATTTGCTTTCTAATGGCCACAAAAGAAATTTCAGTATTTGTTTGATTTTGCATCAAACCAGAAAAGAGGAGCAAGAACATTGGCAAAGGCGCAGCACAGACAATCCAACCTCCACAGTCCCACTCGGGTAACCTTGTCCTGTTGGCTCTCCAGTAGCCATTGAAAATATCAGCATGCTGTTCTTCATGTTGAAATGAAGCATTAGGCTGTAATTGTCACAAAAATGAATAAATCAGAGGAATAAAAACAAATTGAGCCCAGATTGCAAGGCCACAGAGGCAGTAAAGGAGGTACCTACTGGTACCAGCAAATCAGGAAGAAAAATGGGATCTTAAAGCTGGGAACACACAAATTGCCTCTCTTGGGAATGAAAACCAAGAGATGTGCTATAAAAGCATTTCTGCAATGGCTCTACACTGCTCTCAGCCACCACAATTCATAACCATTTTCTGGAATTGGGTCTTGTTAAATACCAAGCACCAACATGCCCAGAGCACCCACACGGACAGCAGGGGCTCATTTGCTAATTGTGAGTGCCTGGCTGCACAGAGCCAGACAGCATCCAGCAGAGGACACAAACAGGGCACAGGGAGAGATCTCCTGAAGAGCAGATGGAAAGAAAAAAAGGAATTGGTTTTATAGGTGACAGCAATCAAGAAAAGGGTTTACACATGTTTGGGAAAGGAAGGACATAGTTTTATGCAGAAACCAACAAACCTACTGTCTCAAACACTTGTTCTTCACTGCTTCATTCTACAGTACCTTTGTATAAATATTTCAAAAGGCTCCAGGCTGCCGTCCTGCACTCTGCTTCACCTTATTCACCTACTGGCTTCAAGAGCTCAGTAACAAAATAGATTTTCCACTTTCCCAGCCAAACACACAAGAGGCAGCTTCAGATGTACCAAAGTGCCCTCAGAAGTGGCTCTCACCCCAAACCCCCAGATAAAGGGGGAAGGTTGGTCAGATCTTTGCTTGGAGCCCAGCCCTTCCACAGTGACTCTGCACTGTGGGTCCTGTCTAGAAGTTAAGCTGAAAGTAGTATCTAATGCCTGGAAGATGAAACCCCCTCTCACCTGTATTAGGTAGCAAGAGAAACACAACACAAAGCTTCCTGTAACACAGCCTGGGGAGGGCAGGGAAGGGGCACAAAGCACACACTGCAGTCTGGTAGCAAAAACACCAGCATGAACCTTCTCCCAAAGCTTCCACAGCCCCAGCAGCTTCCCAAACACACCCACTGTACAGATGTCCTAATCACAGGTGAGAAGGAGCCAGAGAAAGTCCCCAAAGCACCCCACAGTGCCTGAACAGTACACCTTCAGGGTTTTCAAATCATGATACAGAAAAAAAAGTGACCAGTCAACAGGATAATGCAAAATAATTGATTTTATTTAAAATAAAAAGCAAACCCACAATCATCCAAACAAGACAATTAAGAACAACCCAGCTCTGCTGGATGGGGTAATAAAAGCAGCTAAGGGCAGTGGCAGGGCTTGGATCCAACAGTGACTGTCAAACGGATCAGTATGCTCTTTCCTTCCCTCCTTCACAAGGGGGATGCCAAAAACCTCCCATGGCAATCAGCCCACACAGGCATTTCAGAGTTGATTCACTCAACAGTCTTGCTTCCCACCCCACGACAGCAGGGACAAAAAGGGGGCAGGTTAATTATCAAAGAGGGTGCTGTCTTCTAAGCATTTGGAGCTTTATGTAACTGAGAAGACAAACTGGAGGCCGTGTACCCAAGTTGGGAAGGGAAGGTTTGCCAGTGCTTCCTCAGCATCACCTGCTCCCACAGCACTTGTGGAAGGAGCAGGTGCAGAGATCAGCGTGCCTGCTGTTCACATCCACAGGTCTGAGGGGTGCTCACTCCTTTATTCCTGAACCCTCACAGCAGACAACCCTGTTTGGGTTACCAGACTCAAAAGCACGGCCCAGAGCTCACAAATCCCTTTTCCTTTGGCCAGAGCAGGCAGGATAATGACACCAATACACACAGTACAATCGGGAAGCCCACAGCCCAAAAGCAGCATGTGGCTCCCTAAGCCCAACCCGAGGGAACAGGGCAGCCCCCACCCCAGCACTACTGGGATGACAAAGCACTGGCAGGGCTGAGGCAGTGCTACTGCCCTGGGGCTTAAGGAACTGGGGGGGCCCACCAGGTCTGGGTGCCAGACCACAGCAGCCTGCTACATCCAGAGCTCTACAGCACACAAAAGCAGAGGGTTTGGAGCAAGAGACATGGATGCCCCAAGAAGCACAAGCCTGGAAAAGACAGAGCAGAAAACCTGTCTCCCCAGTCAGCCTTCCACAAGCATGGGGTTAGGTAGAAGGGGAGCACAGTTTTGAACTTTATTCCTTATTTACCCAGTCTGGAATAAGGGCCTTGGAAGGACCATCTCACCCCCTTTCTGTAAGGCCAGTGATGCTGACTCTGCGATGAGAGATAATTGAATCTATTCCCATTTAAAAAAAATCCCCATCTAGTAGGATATCCTGTTCAGAGCAGGCCATGAAATGCCAACAGTTACACTGGTGAAAACAAAAAGCCTTGTGCTGCTACAGTTAATGTACCACACAGCAGTTCTGGAAGGGCCATCACAGAACACCACGTGGCCAGGAGTGCTGAACAACATCCCCAGTGTTTTCTGCTACAAAATGCTAATGCCAGGTTAGGAAGTCTCAGGTTGTTTAGGATGTCTGGAATGCTTTTGTGGGAGGACGACTTCAAAGCATCTTACACAGTAATTACCTTTCAGCCTCACAACACCCCTGTGAGGTAGGTATTTTCCTCAAAGACAGAAGCTCACCAATTCGGCTGAGGCAAGAGCCCGGAAGTGGAAGAACCAGAGATCCCAGGAGTCCTGATTCCCAGGTAGCCTAAACAGACACACCTTTGTTTCATACCAGAAAGTGCCTTGTGGAGAAGTCAGTGCCACGTTACCGGTATCACAATGCCTGCAGTCCATTCCAAACACACTCCTTTTCTGCGAGGAATGTCAAATGAACACGGGCTCCAATCTCAAATTGTTTTATTTCACACCATGGAAGAGTTTGCTGGTGCAGAAGAATACTCTGCGCTCTTAATCTTCCCACTGTGCTTCTGGTGATGGAGATGTGGCTTTCCCAACACTGTTATCTGGCTTTCGTGCACATGTAAGCTTTCAAGACTGCTAAACTGAACCACGTGGGCCAAATGCAATTGCAAGCTGCAGCACAAGCCATCTTACTGACATATCAACTGTCCAGCCACCAAAGAGGGCAGCAGACAGATCTCCAAGGGCTCCCCTCACTGTGACAGAGCTGAGCCTTCACCTCTCCAGACCCCCTTGTTCTTCCAAAAGGTAGCAGCTGCAGCCTGCTCTAAGGTGACATACAGCTTGTGTGGGCTACTGGGCTGCTCAACCAGGCAAAAAAAAAAAGGCAACTTTAACCAGAAATGCCAGGAGCTCGAGAAGGTTTTTTTTAAAATGAAGTAGTCTTGTGGAAGAATCTGCAGCAGTCTACAAAGCCAGTGCACCCAACTTGTGCCTGGCTATCACAGGGAATTCAGAGTCTGGACAGCTAAAGAACATATTGGAAAATCTTCCCTCTCTCTATTTTTCCACCACCATGCTGCTCCTACACAAAGAAGATTCAGAAACAGAAGTCCTGACAAACATACTTAGGATTCCCTTGTATAACAGGACATAGCCCAGTCTCCAAGAAGGGACAGTGTTTAAATAGGAAGAGACAAGGTTAAAAAAAAAAATTCAGAAAACCCAGAGAAGTAATGTTCCAGGTTCCCTCAAACCTAACATGTATAGGAAAGTCACAGTTAAGGCTGCCAATCCGCTTTTCAATTCCACTACCAGTGCCTGGGCATTATTGCATGTTTACTGCAGGCACAGCACTGCCACTTCCAAGGGTCCTCTCCCAAAGAGGAATGGCTGAAACGAGATACAACATCCACCTTTGAGATCTCAGGAGAGCACCCAAGGAAGCACTCCAACCCAAAGAGCTTCTGGCTGTGCTGTTCAGGCAGAGGAGAAGGATCATTTCCTCGCAGCACACAAACCTCTTTGCTGACACTACCAGCACAAGCCCCTGCTAAAAAACCCAGCAGCTCCAAGAGATCCCTTGGGGATGAGTGCTTTACCCAGCATAATACAAACATATCTACACAGACTTAAGCAACACATTGCATTTTTAAAAAGCATAAAACAATAATATGTCCCCCACCCAGACCTTTAAAATTGGCACTGCAAGTTCCAGAAATGTCTGAACCCATGACCTCAAAGAAAAACCATTTAAGTATGTGAACTGCACTGGCCTGAATGAGCCCACAGCCCTGTAACTGCTCGGTATTTAAAGCCCAGCAACTGCTGTTATCATGTAAGAGTTAGACTTTTGTCAGTTGCTGCCTAGTGCTATACATCACACTTGCACCTAAAGGATGGTAATTACTAGCAAAGGCTGACTTTTTCCTCATGGTTTTCACTGTGCAAGAAACTTCAGGATTCTCCTGCTCCATTGAGCTTCCTACAGCAAGGTGCCAGTGCATTGTCACCAGTCATCATACAGACACAGAAAAACAGTAAATGGGCTGTTGCTGGTTAAGGTGTTGCACCTTAGATGTATGCATGTAGATTAAGACCACAAAAGATGCTTCAGGTTGGTGGTTACCTTCGCTGAAGTTGCTTCAGTGTTTGGAGCATACACACCACCTTCCCTTCCTGAAATTCTGGTGTGATATCCGTTGGACGTTCAGATAGGCCAAAAGGGCTGGTGTTCCTTTCCTCAAGTGTACAGGACAACATGTAAACATATGACAGTGTCAAAGCAATGCAGGTTTTTAGGTTTACCTGCTGGTTTTAAAAAGAGTTCTTTAAAAACTGACCGTTGTCTTCCTTGCCAGTTACAGGAACCATTAAATACTTGGCGTGTCCGTACCCAAAGCTGGGTTATTATTAGTGCACTCACTTGGGGCGCGGAGGGGCAAAGCATTGCACAATAATGGACAGTTGGGGCATCCCCCTAGAAGTTATTAAGAAGCCAACCTTCGACAGCACATAATGAGACGGATGTCTGGGTCGAGGAGGAATAAAAAAGCTTAAGGACTGTGAGAAACAGAAGCAGGAGGGGGTAGAACAGAGCTGGCTGGCTGCTAACGGAGCTTCGATCGGCAGCGGCCTCTCGGCGGGTGTTGTTATCTCAGGGGTAGCTGCGGCCTCCACAAGACTCCCTAATCCTGTCAAAAAAAGTACAAGTGCCTGTCAACAACTACAACACTGCCCTTACACCAGGACAAAAGATCACAGCATGCACATTAACTGTGTGCTTATTCTACCTACAGAACGCTACAAGCTAGGTAAGATTTTAGGTTTGGAATTGTTTCTATTGACTAATCCATCGCACAGCTGGAATGGAAACCCCACCCGTCCTCACAGTGGAACAATCAACATACAGGAGCAAGAACAGTGAAATCTGGAAAGCAAGTGCTCAAGGCAACGTGCTAGGTTTTAATATTAAAGGTATTCATTTCAAAATTTGAAGTGCAAACAACTTAAAAGTGCATGGGATTTTCAGAAGAACAGATCTGCATGTGGGTTCTGCATTTTACAGCTTTAAAAAAAACAGGGTCTGCCATAAGAATTTTTTATCTCCCGCTGCTTGCTGCTTCCTGAAGTCACACTGGCTGCTGAAATGGGATTTGGCAATTGGACTTGATGATCCTTTTGGGTCCCTTCCAACTCAGGTAATTCTATGATAACAAACTAATTGTTAAGGCCTCCAGGGCAAAAATAAGCAGTCAGTACAGCTCTCTCCCAACTGTTTAATGATGCTCTGTACTTGTGATTCAATTGTATTCAGTTATGAGCAACTCCTGAAGACAAGAGCAACAGATCACAGTAAGATAAACGGCAACACATACAGAAGCAAACAGGTCTTTAGGCAGTACCAGACACTGGGAAGTCAGGCATGATACTGGGAATCCAGAATTCCTTGGGCAACTTACTATTGCACACCTTCTGTTGCAGGCACACAGTAAGTCACCAAGGCACCTGCATCCATGCCAAATCTGGAGCATCCAACAGCTCAGTAATGAGACAGCAGCCTGATGCAGGCAGCCAGCTAATGCAGCAGCACTGGTTAACTGAACTGCAAGTATTTTGGCAAGTCTCTGCTGTCTGAGAAAAGTGCTTCACTTAGCAAAGAATTTCCAAGTTTCTCCATGCAGTATACTCCTGGATTCCCAGTGGTTTGCTGTTTGTAACCTGGCAAGTCCAGAGAACTGCTTTCCTCAGCAACTTTAAGCAATATCCATTCTTGCTTCTGCAATATTAACGTTCCCTCCCTCCCTCCAGACTTACTAGAAACTCTTTTTTATTTTTTTCAATAGGTAAACACAGCCATTTGGGATGAATTTTGTCTCTTAACAGAAAAAAACAGTGGGCCAGATTGAAGTAATCCAGGCAACAATAAGAAAAACCCTACAACTACTTGAAGGTTTTTCCTTTGGACAGCAAGTCTTGCTTGATCTTTAACTGTTAACTCCTCATTTGTGCTCCCTGAAGAGCACAGTCAAAATACCTCACAGTTCTCATTTAAAAAAAAACAAAACACCACCCTACTTTCTCTATCAAGCGGGATAACTAGGACACATAATAGAACTGTTTATTTAATAAAGTAAAAACTCTCTTTTTTTAAAATTATCAAGAATCTTAGTTTTCAGTTTGGAGCAATTAAAAGAGTTCATGGAGGGAAGATATCACCACTGGACCGCTTTACATTCTTGCTCTCCACCCCTCTGTCCTGATGAATCGTCCCATCTTAACTCTGCCAGCTCTGCCTTGTATTGCCTTTTGCTTCTTTAAAAATGAACAGCTGCAATCGGGTCACCTGGAGGAGCTGCGCTCTTTGCTCACGCAGTCATCCTGGGAAGTTGTATCTCCATTGCCCATCATGCTGCATGTTCTTCTCTTTTTCCTCCGGTGCATCATCCCTTCTGTCTCAGAGCCAGAGTCACACTGAAGTAGAAAGTGATGAAATCAGAATTCAGAGAAACTGTGCTGTGGAACTCACCATAAGAGCTACCTCAGCAACCTCAAGTAATCAATATCCAAAGAACGTGCTACTTTACATTGAACAATTTAGAATTTACTTCACATGTCTGAAAATCAGGAACAGATATTTTCTAGATTTCATGACGGCCTCAATTGGCTTGGGGCAAGGCAGCTGATGTGTTTCATTTGGCTCCTCGAAGCACGTAGGCTTTTAGGAGCAGACTCAGTGCCTTCTGGAGCACTTTGGTGCCTAGAGAAGTCATAACTGACTGTTTTGTTCTCCCCCGCTTTTTAAAAACACCTATTTTCAGCCACTTTACACAAGCATGGCTTAGCTAAATCAGTGACAGATTTCTATACAATATTAACATAGATCACACAAACCAAATTCACTTATCAGTACAAAGAGAGGCTTCAGCAAACAGAACCTGCTAAGACCACAGGCTTCTCCACCGTGTGGATTTGTTCAGTTGCTTTCAATTAATTTCTTCATAAGACACGAATATTAAGATAAGGATACACGATCAAGTATGGAAAAGACAATATAATTGCAGGATACGGATCACCTGCTGTAGTATAAAGTATTACCTCTGAATCGGAGTCTGAGGAGCTGGAGCTTGAGGAACTGGAAGAATCACTAGAACTGTCAGAAGCAATACCAGTAGATTCCTGCAGGTCAACCGAATCAGCCAAAGCTGCCAAGTCAGGATGTTCCTGTTTTAGGATCCTAAATGCATTTGAAATTTCAGAGTTAGCCTTTGAACAGTTACACTGCATGCAAGTGAATGGGTATTTTGGGGTTTGTTTTAAACAGAGAACATGAAAAAGAAAGCTACTAAGCCTCTTACCTGTACCATTTCCGTGACAATTTGGGTCTCCCTCTTACTGTCTTGTGCCACACCACAGGGAAGTTGGTACAGCTGGCAAAGTTTTGCGTGATGGCAATAGTTGTGTCAAGATTGAGAACTACGTGCCACCAGCCACCTATAAATACAGCACCAATGACCATTTCTAGCTAGGCTACAGAAAGTGGGTTCAAGAACAGCTGTGCACACTTTCTCCACAGCAAAGGTGGAAACTGAACTTTATCACCCAAACCTAGCTGAGCTTGCCACCCATTGTCTTTCTTTCAGGATTTGCTCTGGTGCTTTACAAATTCTCAATGCTCTGACCAAATTATCCAGCTCATGAGCAGTACAGAAGATCTGGCTTGACAGCAATACACTGGCTACTGACAGTTTATTTAATAGCAAGAGCCACTGTAGCCCAGACCACAAAGAAACCCCCTCTGTTAAGTTGGAGAGCATTTTCCATGCTGATTTAGTAAGGTTCTTATGACTACAGACTAATCTTTCATTTAAAAATAGATGCAAAATTGTTTCCCCACACAGGATAAAAATAGACAATGGTGTTCTTACAACCCACTTATAACCTCATAAAAAGACGATGGAAACAGTTTAATGGAACCTGACAGCTACACAACTGTAACAGAAGGTACGCCAAGGAGTCACTAATAAGTGCCAAGAAAATCACAAGGCACTCTTCAAACATGAAGTCAGCTGTATGTTAGAGATAAACAACAAGAATGGCAGCTACAGGCCATGCTGCACAAGAATGATGCAAGGTTTACAGGTTAGAATTTGGCACTGAACTCACTCTCTTTATCCATTAGCCACTTCACCTCTCAGTTATAACAGGCTCAGAACGTGCAGCCACTTGAAGAGAATGGCATCCTTATCAGATCTTTCCTCAGCTTTTTATTTCAAATGCAAGATGAGGCATAACCACAGAGAGGTGGGTTGGAAGTGCCAGTGCCTTTAAATAGTTCTTTTCTCACTGCTAAGGAAAATTCATACACAATCAGACTACCCTGGCTGTAAAATTCAGTCACAAATTTGCTACAGTGTACATGAACTCAAATATTTTTGTTTAAGAAGTTACTGGCATGTAAACACATGTAAACACCTCTATTTTATGCCTTGATGGTTTCTTATTACTGCAATTTAGATCATGATCATGTTTCTGTTATGCTGCAACTCAGGTTCCATTTGTTTTTTGTCTGTACCACATGCAATCCTATGCTGCAGGCCATGAGTGCTCAAGACATGCAGAAAACAACAGCACAGTCTCAAAGAGCACCTTGCAACGTTATGTCCTTTCTGAAACAGCTCAGAACAGAGTTTTCCATAAGAAGTGTCCCATATAAGATAGCTGAAACAATTTCTCTGTCTCTCCCCGAATTCCTTACTGGAGAGATTCATACATACCTGGCACAAAGACTGTCTCGCCTGGTTTCTGCAGGATTTCCAGGGGTTTGAATTCTGGGGGCCAGGTGGGGAGCTGCGTCCTGGGATAGATGACATTGAACCACGTGATAGCCTCATCCTGCTGGTTCCCTCCCTCTTCTCGTGTCACTTTGATCAGCTCTCTGGGAGTGCTGGTAGGGAACAGGCACCAACGCTTATGTCCCTGGACTAAGGCATTCCATGCACTAGTTCCCAAGGGATCAATGTGAATTCCTGTTCCAGAACGAGGTGGGCCCATCACAAACCACCTGCACGGGAAGAAAAAATTCCTTTAGTCATAGAGCACACAAGTAGCTACTGTCTATTTTATTCATATCATACAGAAAATTACTGTTGCAATTAGAAATCAAGGCAGTTACACTTCCTTAATTTTGACTTCTTTGCACCACAGCAAAAGAAACAATATGGGTTTAACCAAAAAAACCCAACATGAATTGAGACTGGAATGGCTCTGGGCCAAGAAAGTGAAAATAGCTTTTTAATACAAAATACAAACAGCTATTCAAGGAAATATAAACTTATTTCAAGGTTTATCAATGTGATGAAATCAAACCAGCCTCCATTAGGACTCTTACTATGCAGAGGGATTCTCTTAATCATACGTTTTTCTTAAATTCTCTCCTCATAAATGGATCCAGAACTGCAGGAAGAATGATGAACATACAACAGGCAATATAAGCAAGGAACAGGGCAAAGTTATGCAACCCTGGCCTCCCTCTATGTCTCTGTTCATCTACAACAGGCTTTCATTCTAACATTTAACTAGCTGGATCTTATTCTCCAGCAACCATTCCGGATTGGGTGTGTATATTCCCATTCCACACCTGCAAGGGTTATTTCTCCCTACAGAGAACTTCATCTGTTCCACATGTTGAGCAGCCAACACCACCTTCAATTGCTCATTTTCCCTGTAAGATCTACCACACCAGATACAGCTGTATAAATGCAGTGATTCTACTAGGTGCCAAGAGGAAAAATTGGCAATAACTGTTTAATGGGCAGCAGAGAGGGCAGAAACTAAAGCATCACAAGAGTCCTCCATCACATGGCTGACACGCTGGCAACGCCCAGCAAGAGGAGTTCAAAGGTTCAGAAAATATCCAAAGCCACCAAGTTCTCCACCTCCACTTTCCAACGCGGATGTAAATTAAACCGGTTGCCAAGCGTCCTTTGCTAGCACCAGTTGTAGGACTGTAACTTTGGTTATCAAGCTGCACTCCTCCTACTTCACAAAGAGCCATAAAAACATAAATAAGCAGGTGTTTCACTTCTATGATCAACTTGTTCTTTAGGTTCATATCAGCCTTGGAAACTTAATTAAACCACAAGCAGAACAGTCACAGCTTTTACTAAGAACTCAGAAGAAATTAACCACAAATAGCCATCTGGTAGACAGGAAGATGCACTGTTCAATACAATTTTCTGACTGTGGCCTGAATTTACATGTGCAGAAGATTTTAAAACCCTTATTTAACAACACTATAATTTAACAGCATCTTCCTCCAGGCATTGAATTTACAATGAACATAGCTCAGTTTGCCACGAGACATCAAATTTGCAGTTAAAAACTTTATATCCTGTAGCTTCAATTTAAAAGCAAAAACCTTCCCCCACCGCCAACTAAAATAGCTGCTCAATAAACGACTTTCAAAAAACTACTGCCTTTAAATTAAAAAGGAACAACTCCATATAAATGCTCTAAGCAGCAGAAGTTCTTACTTCAAGATCTATACACTATCAGACACCTCCCAATCCAGAGCTCAATCTGTACAGTTCACACCTGGATCATAAGATTAGAAAGCACCAATTGCTGTAGGATTTTCAATTATTCTCTTAAACTACTGGATACCCTTCATCCGTCCCTGTAACCTGGACAGAACTCCTAACTGCAGGAGGCACCAGGCTGCCCTCTCGCTCCACTCATCTCTCAAAGCAATAACAGTCTCAAACAAACCTACATCTTCCAGAACAAAGTACCAGATCACGAGTGAGGAGCTCAGCATTGTGCCTCTAGGTGGGGAGGGTGTGGGGGAAAGAGGTATCAACATAAGTGAGTCCCAATTAGATTAGCTATTTACCTATAACTTGGATAAGCGATTCCCAGTTCTGTAAGTGGATTCAGTTTCTGCTAGAGACTACATCCTGTCTGCCTTTGCATTTGATCACAACATTGTATATTCTTCTTTCAAGTGAATTATACAAAGGGTCTGTTACAACACTGTAAAAACACCTGCTTCAGTGATCTTAAATAGTTTCATGCTTCCCTCCTGCAAAAGCACAACTGGACTACAGACACGTGAAATATTGCAGAGAAAAGTACCATTACTCATTACTTGTTCTATTTTATTAAATAAATGGAGCAATAAAACCCCCACATCACAGTGCCCTGTCACTCAAAGGGCAAGGTGTTCTCTGACAATCCTGACGTGGTGCAAGGTCTTTCAATTACTTGGGAGGGTTCAGCTTATGTGCATACTGTTACATGAAGTGTTTCATTAACATAGATAGAAATCACTCCCAAACACAAGACTGATGCACTTGAATTCAGGAATGAAGTGTTATTTCAATCTTTTCCCAATCATATGAAAAAAACAGTCGAAAAAATTATATAGATGTGAAATATTGTTCTCAAATTCATCTGAAGGGGAGCTAAGAATGAGTCTCCACATTTCACACTAATCTAGCTTAAGATCTTTTCCTTATAAGGACAGACTCATAATTAAACAAAATTCCCCACTGCATAAAAGCCACAGGAGCTAGTCCTGAGGTACTTAAAATTTGAAAGCTAGAAGTAACACATAGTGAGAGATTAATCTTCATAACTTTAAGTACATAATTTTTCAAAAGCCTAAGTGAGGTAAACTGACTTAACAAAAAGAAAAAACCCATAAGCTTGCAGCAACATCAGCAGCAGAACTAGAAATTGTGATCCACAAATCTGCCCTTTCCTCCTTCTGAGTTGCAGATACACATTCAATTCAACAGAGCAGAAAAAACCACCACTTTGTTTTATACAAGACAATCGTACCTATTTAGGAATACCTAATGGGATGGAAAACACCTAGTTTTACCTTGCTGCCACTGTACTATACCTGTAAGGCGGCCTTCGTTTCTCCCCTGCATACTGAAAGAGATCATCAGTGAAGAATTTGGGTACTTTGTAGTCCTCCAGGAGTTTCCTGCGCTTGGGATGCTCTCCGTAACTGCTGTCGAAGATGTAGAGCGGGCTGTCATCGCGCGTGGTTTCCATATACTCTATGTAGTATTTCATTTTCATCTTCACAGAATAACCGTCATTGTCCTCTCCACATTTGAACTTCTGGTTCCTATACTTGCGTTTTAGCCGTTCCAGAGTCCACTTTTCCTGGGCAGACCAGCCCACCTGAGCATTCAGCAAGACTACGGGCTTGTAAGGTTTTTCGTAACGCTCAACAAATTCTTCCACTGTTAACTGGAGTGCATCTGCCCTCTCCACGTTATCCTGTGAGACCAAGAGGGGAACACAGACCAGATATTAGGACAGACTAAGAATTGTGTTGTCCGAGTTGTTTGGAGGAGCTCCATACTGACACGCTGCTCTGTACACCATGAGGGTATCAAGCTGCCCACATTCTATTTTGAGCTCCCTGAGCTGCAGTCCTATTTCCCATGCCCAGCTCCCTGCATCCACCAGTAATTTTGCCCTCCTCCCCACTGAGATAATGCTCTGGGCACAGAGGTCACCCCTGCCCTTTCGGGGGATGCATTCTCTCATGCATTTCATTCCTGGGGAAGGCGCCTGGGCGTTATGTGGGCGCTCCAGCACCGAGGGTGTCTCTTGGCCTGCCTCTCCCCACCCTGACCCCTCTCCCTTAGGGTCCCCACCTCAGCATCCCAGAGAGCCCTGCCAGCTCCGAGACAACCCTGACCTCAAGAAAGGGCACTTCCCTCAGACTGCAGATTCCTTCAGGATTCCACAGTCCCCTCAGCCTTCCCCACTTCCCTCAGGGCCACCCCCACGGCCCCTCAGCCGCCCCCATTTTCTCAGATCCCCCCATAGCCCTGGTCTCCTCAGGTCTCCTTTTCCTTCAGGGTCCCCAAGACCCCATATCCATTCGAGGACTGTGCCCCGGGTCCCCCCAGCCTCTCTTATTTCCCTCAGACCCCCATTCCTCTCAGGACCGCCTCCCCTTCTTCTTGGCCTCCCCATTTCCCACAGGGGCCCTCAAATGCCCGTACCCTTCAGGGCTGCCCCCTACAACTCCCTCAGGGTCTTTGAAGTCCCCATTGCCTCCCCCGTTCCTCTTCGCCTCCCCTCTTTCTCCTCGGCCTCCTCCAACTCCCTCAGGACCTCTCAGGCCTCCTTGCCGCCCCTGTTCCCCTCATTCTTCCCTAGTTCTCTCAGGGCCACTAAGACCCCCGTTCCTCTCAGGGCCGCCCCCCATCTCCTTGGCCTCCCCCAATTCCTTCAGGGTCTCTCAGGCCCTGCTGCCGCCTTCGTCCCCCTCAGCAGCCACCGTTCCCTTCAGAGCACCCCCGGGCCCCCTCAGGGCCCCGCTGCCCCCAGCCTCCCCAGTGCCTCAAGGCGGGCTGGGCCGCACCTTGCAGGCGGCGGGGCTGAGAGGGAAAGTCTCGCAGTAGTTGTGGCGGGTCCAGTCCAGCGAGTCCTTCAGCTCGGGCCGGGCGCTGCGCTTCGCCTCACGGATCCGCTTCTTGCTCTTGTGGTTCATGGCGGCGGCGCTGCGGGCCGTGCCCACGCCCCGGGCCGTGTCCCAGCCGATACCCCCAGAGCCGCCGCTCCGCTCCGCTCCCGCCCAGCCAGCCCCGCCGCGCCTTCCAGAAATTTCACCCCCTTACCGCCACCCCGGCCCCGCCCCCGCCGCGCTCCCATTGGCTGGCCGCACCACTCTCTTCCGCCACGCCTCGCTCGTCCTCGCACGCTGATTGGCTGAAGCGCGGAAGCGGCGCGGCTGTGTCGCCATGTTGGGGAGGGAGGCTTTGCGGATGACAGGAAGGAGGCGCAGATTCTGGGCGCTCTTGGCTACGCCGCCCTGCACCCTACCACCCCGATACCCGCCGGGACCTCCCCCCGCTGCCTCTCCCTTTCCCCAGGGAGGAGGACCCCGCCCAGCCACGGCGTAGGCGTGAGCGGCCCGGTTTAACCGCGACACGCGGCGGCGCTCCGCGTGACGTCACGCCAGGGCGGGCTC